>NIVC01001872.1:20000-68822 GCA_002269645.1 Macrostomum lignano | reverse complement strand
CGTAGACTATTAGCTGCTCTCCTGAGTTCGAAGCTGACAGGTCGTTGCAGTCGCATCGATTGAGTCGACTGCCAATTTAGTCAATGGGTTTCGTTTCTTCTTTTCACTGGAACCTGTGGTGGGATTAGCAAAAGATCGATTTCGCATATCTGTTTAGTGATTTCAAGGACGACAAAATCATTCTTCTCTGCATGTCAGCTCCAGAAGATGCTAGTTTGCTTGCAGCTTTCTGTAGGAGCATTCTACTTTAGTAAAGTGTACCCATTCTAAAATAAGCTGTTTTTAATATGTCCCAACAAGTCTCTGTGCAGTGTGTCATCCGTTTGCCCATCAATTTGTTCTGGAGCCCTTTATTAATTGAGTTCTTTAGGTGACTTAACAAATGCGGAAAAAACTAGACACACACACACAGTGGCCCAACACTTCGTGTCCCAATAATTGCTAGGAAAAATGCACTGCAGTGTTTAAGCATCTCCTCTGAGGGGCCCTTGCATGCATAGCTATAGAATCTGCTAAGACCCGATCTGAGAGTTAAAAGTACAAAAAGTTATAACGCTTCTAGACACGAAAACGAATGCAGCCACAGCATGAACTAACCTTTTATTGAAGCTTCTGCTTTAAGACTTTGATGCTGTGAAGCATTCTGGCATCTAGCATTACTCTCGTAGACTATTAGCTGCTCTCCTGAGTTCGAAGCTGACAGGTCCGTTGCAGTCGGCATCGATTGAGTCGACTGCCAATTTAGTCAATGGGTTTCGTTTCTTCTTTTCACTGGAACCTGTGGTGGGATTAGCAAAAGATCGATTTCGCATATCTGTTTAGTGATTTCAAGGACGACAAAATCATTCTTCTCTGCATGTCAGCTCCAGAAGATGCTAGTTTGCTTGCAGCTTTCTGTAGGAGCATTCTACTTTAGTAAAGTGTACCCATTCTAAAATAAGCTGTTTTTAATATGTCCCAACAAGTCTCTGTGCAGTGTGTCATCCGTTTGCCCATCAATTTGTTCTGGAGCCCTTTATTAATTGAGTTCTTTAGGTGACTTAACAAATGCGGAAAAAACTAGACACACACACAGTGGCCCAACACTTCGTGTCCCAATAATTGCTAGGAAAAATGCACTGCAGTGTTTAAGCATCTCCTCTGAGGGGCCCTTGCATGCATAGCTATAGAATCTGCTAAGACCCGATCTGAGAGTTAAAAGTACAAAAAGTTATAACGCTTCTAGACACGAAAACGAATGCAGCCACAGCATGAACTAACCTTTCATTGAAGCTTCTGCTTAAGACTTTGATGCTGTGAAGCATTCTGGCATCTAGCATTACTCTCGTAGACTATTAGCTGCTCTCCTGAGTTCGAAGCTGACAGGTCCCGTTGGCAGTCGGCATCGATTGAGTCGACTGCCATTTAGTCAATGGGTTTCGTTTCTTCTTTTCACTGGAACCTGTGGTGGATTAGCAAAAGATCGATTTCGCATATCTGTTTAGTGATTTCAAGGACGACAAAATCATTCTTCTCTGCATGTCAGCTCCAGAAGATGCTAGTTTGCTTGCAGCTTTCTGTAGGAGCATTCTACTTTAGTAAAGTGTACCCATTCTAAAATAAGCTGTTTTTAATATGTCCCAACAAGTCTCTGTGCAGTGTGTCATCCGTTTGCCCATCAATTTGTTCTGGAGCCCTTTATTAATTGAGTTCTTTAGGTGACTTAACAAATGCGGAAAAAACTAGACACACACACACAGTGGCCCAACACTTCGTGTCCCAATAATTGCTAGGAAAAATGCACTGCAGTGTTTAAGCATCTCCTCTGAGGGGCCCTTGCATGCATAGCTATAGAATCTGCTAAGACCCGATCTGAGAGTTAAAAGTACAAAAAGTTATAACGCTTCTAGACACGAAAACGAATGCAGCCACAGCATGAACTAACCTTTTATTGAAGCTTCTGCTTAAATACTTTGATGCTGTGAAGCATTCTGGCATCTAGCATTACTCTCGTAGACTATTAGCTGCTCTCCTGAGTTCGAAGCTGACAGGTCCGTTGCAGTCGGCATCGATTGAGTCGACTGCCAATTTAGTCAATGGGTTTCGTTTCTTCTTTTCACTGGAACCTGTGGTGGGATTAGCAAAAGATCGATTTCGCATATCTGTTTAGTGATTTCAAGGACGACAAAATCATTCTTCTCTGCATGTCAGCTCCAGAAGATGCTAGTTTGCTTGCAGCTTTCTGTAGGAGCATTCTACTTTAGTAAAGTGTACCCATTCTAAAATAAGCTGTTTTTAATATGTCCCAACAAGTCTCTGTGCAGTGTGTCATCCGTTTGCCCATCAATTTGTTCTGGAGCCCTTTATTAATTGAGTTCTTTAGGTGACTTAACAAATGCGGAAAAAACTAGACACACACACACAGTGGCCCAACACTTCGTGTCCCAATAATTGCTAGGAAAAATGCACTGCAGTGTTTAAGCATCTCCTCTGAGGGCCCTTGCATGCATAGCTATAGAATCTGCTAAGACCCGATCTGAGAGTTAAAAGTACAAAAAGTTATAACGCTTCTAGACACGAAAACGAATGCAGCCACAGCATGAACTAACCTTTATTGAAGCTTCTGCTTTAAATACTTTGATGCTGTGAAGCATTCTGGCATCTAGCATTACTCTCGTAGACTATTAGCTGCTCTCCTGAGTTCGAAGCTGACAGGTCCGTTGCAGTCGGCATCGATTGAGTCGACTGCCAATTTAGTCAATGGGTTTCGTTTCTTCTTTTCACTGGAACCTGTGGTGGGATTAGCAAAAGATCGATTTCGCATATCTGTTTAGTGATTTCAAGGACGACAAAATCATTCTTCTCTGCATGTCAGCTCCAGAAGATGCTAGTTTGCTTGCAGCTTTCTGTAGGAGCATTCTACTTTAGTAAAGTGTACCCATTCTAAAATAAGCTGTTTTTAATATGTCCCAACAAGTCTCTGTGCAGTGTGTCATCCGTTTGCCCATCAATTTGTTCTGGAGCCCTTTATTAATTGAGTTCTTTAGGTGACTTAACAAATGCGGAAAAAACTAGACACACACACACAGTGGCCCAACACTTCGTGTCCCAATAATTGCTAGGAAAAATGCACTGCAGTGTTTAAGCATCTCCTCTGAGGGGCCCTTGCATGCATAGCTATAGAATCTGCTAAGACCCGATCTGAGAGTTAAAAGTACAAAAAGTTATAACGCTTCTAGACACGAAAACGAATGCAGCCACAGCATGAACTAACCTTTATTGAAGCTTCTGCTTTAAGACTTTGATGCTGTGAAGCATTCTGGCATCTAGCATTACTCTCGTAGACTATTAGCTGCTCTCCTGAGTTCGAAGCTGACAGGTCCGTTGCAGTCGGCATCGATTGAGTCGACTGCCAATTTAGTCAATGGGTTTCGTTTCTTCTTTTCACTGGAACCTGTGGTGGGATTAGCAAAAGATCGATTTCGCATATCTGTTTAGTGATTTCAAGGACGACAAAATCATTCTTCTCTGCATGTCAGCTCCAGAAGATGCTAGTTTGCTTGCAGCTTTCTGTAGGAGCATTCTACTTTAGTAAAGTGTACCCATTCTAAAATAAGCTGTTTTTAATATGTCCCAACAAGTCTCTGTGCAGTGTGTCATCCGTTTGCCCATCAATTTGTTCTGGAGCCCTTTATTAATTGAGTTCTTTAGGTGACTTAACAAATGCGGAAAAAACTAGACACACACACACAGTGGCCCAACACTTCGTGTCCCAATAATTGCTAGGAAAAATGCACTGCAGTGTTTAAGCATCTCCTCTGAGGGGCCCTTGCATGCATAGCTATAGAATCTGCTAAGACCCGATCTGAGAGTTAAAAGTACAAAAAGTTATAACGCTTCTAGACACGAAAACGAATGCAGCCACAGCATGAACTAACCTTTTATTGAAGCTTCTGCTTTAAAACTTTGATGCTGTGAAGCATTCTGGCATCTAGCATTACTCTCGTAGACTATTAGCTGCTCTCCTGAGTTCGAAGCTGACAGGTCCGTTGCAGTCGGCATCGATTGAGTCGACTGCCAATTTAGTCAATGGGTTTCGTTTCTTCTTTTCACTGGAACCTGTGGTGGGATTAGCAAAAGATCGATTTCGCATATCTGTTTAGTGATTTCAAGGACGACAAAATCATTCTTCTCTGCATGTCAGCTCCAGAAGATGCTAGTTTGCTTGCAGCTTTCTGTAGGAGCATTCTACTTTAGTAAAGTGTACCCATTCTAAAATAAGCTGTTTTTAATATGTCCCAACAAGTCTCTGTGCAGTGTGTCATCCGTTTGCCCATCAATTTGTTCTGGAGCCCTTTATTAATTGAGTTCTTTAGGTGACTTAACAAATGCGGAAAAAACTAGACACACACACACAGTGGCCCAACACTTCGTGTCCCAATAATTGCTAGGAAAAATGCACTGCAGTGTTTAAGCATCTCCTCTGAGGGGCCCTTGCATGCATAGCTATAGAATCTGCTAAGACCCGATCTGAGAGTTAAAAGTACAAAAAGTTATAACGCTTCTAGACACGAAAACGAATGCAGCCACAGCATGAACTAACCTTTTATTGAAGCTTCTGCTTTAAATACTTTGATGCTGTGAAGCATTCTGGCATCTAGCATTACTCTCGTAGACTATTAGCTGCTCTCCTGAGTTCGAAGCTGACAGGTCCGTTGCAGTCGGCATCGATTGAGTCGACTGCCAATTTAGTCAATGGGTTTCGTTTCTTCTTTTCACTGGAACCTGTGGTGGGATTAGCAAAAGATCGATTTCGCATATCTGTTTAGTGATTTCAAGGACGACAAAATCATTCTTCTCTGCATGTCAGCTCCAGAAGATGCTAGTTTGCTTGCAGCTTTCTGTAGGAGCATTCTACTTTAGTAAAGTGTACCCATTCTAAAATAAGCTGTTTTTAATATGTCCCAACAAGTCTCTGTGCAGTGTGTCATCCGTTTGCCCATCAATTTGTTCTGGAGCCCTTTATTAATTGAGTTCTTTAGGTGACTTAACAAATGCGGAAAAAACTAGACACACACACACAGTGGCCCAACACTTCGTGTCCCAATAATTGCTAGGAAAAATGCACTGCAGTGTTTAAGCATCTCCTCTGAGGGGCCCTTGCATGCATAGCTATAGAATCTGCTAAGACCCGATCTGAGAGTTAAAAGTACAAAAAGTTATAACGCTTCTAGACACGAAAACGAATGCAGCCACAGCATGAACTAACCTTTTATTGAAGCTTCTGCTTTAAACTTTGATGCTGTGAAGCATTCTGGCATCTAGCATTACTCTCGTAGACTATTAGCTGCTCTCCTGAGTTCGAAGCTGACAGGTCCGTTGCAGTCGGCATCGATTGAGTCGACTGCCAATTTAGTCAATGGGTTTCGTTTCTTCTTTTCACTGGAACCTGTGGTGGGATTAGCAAAAGATCGATTTCGCATATCTGTTTAGTGATTTCAAGGACGACAAAATCATTCTTCTCTGCATGTCAGCTCCAGAAGATGCTAGTTTGCTTGCAGCTTTCTGTAGGAGCATTCTACTTTAGTAAAGTGTACCCATTCTAAAATAAGCTGTTTTTAATATGTCCCAACAAGTCTCTGTGCAGTGTGTCATCCGTTTGCCCATCAATTTGTTCTGGAGCCCTTTATTAATTGAGTTCTTTAGGTGACTTAACAAATGCGGAAAAAACTAGACACACACACACAGTGGCCCAACACTTCGTGTCCCAATAATTGCTAGGAAAAATGCACTGCAGTGTTTAAGCATCTCCTCTGAGGGGCCCTTGCATGCATAGCTATAGAATCTGCTAAGACCCGATCTGAGAGTTAAAAGTACAAAACTTATAATTTTTGTGGTTGGACACGTAGGCTATTGATGTCAATGGATTCAGACGAAATGTCAAGTTTTACTCAAAGCTTTTACAGCTTACTGGTTAAAGTCGACGGATCCTTTGGCAATTGCGCCACATGGCAGTTGATCAAAGGTGATATACCTGAAGTAAAGTAGGTACTGCTTAGCAGGAGCAGTATTTTTTATAGCATTTAAATATAAATGCTTCTTGTTTCCGACAAAGTTTTTTAATACCACTTACATGTTTCTCGCTGTGCCATTCCATGCTGTTCTTTCCATACCATGGTGACTCGGGTGCCATGGCAGAGGCAGAGTTGACCATTGATTTCAGCATAGCGAGTACATGCCAATTTAGTTTTACCGTACGTTTGCGGGGTGGCGTCAATAATAGACCAAAATAAAAGTACACTTAACTAGCAAGGGGACTCTGGTAAATTGGAGCCATGTACACAGGGGGGTAGGGCTTAGTCCTAACATGTACGGGGTAAGTCCTAATATGAGTGGGCTTTTGTAAACGACACTCTAGCACACAGTCCCAACAATTTATAGAATATCGAATGCGCGCAGCAGTCAATAGCATGAGTCCTAACAAGAGTGGGCTGTTGTATTCAACACTGCAACACTGTCCTAACAATTTAGTTCGTGTAGAGTACTGATGCCCATCACAGTCAGAAGTACATGTAAGCCCTTGTCATTTCTTTAGGTTTATCTCCATCCAGAACCATCCTTTGACAATAAAATACCCTTAAAAGTGTTTTGCTATGCTTTGCTTTGTATGTATTTTAATGTATGCTATGTATTTACGTCTTGTAACAAAGACTGCAGCAAATGAATGCGCTTGAAATCTACTATTAGTAAAAATATGAGAAAAAACCAATAAAAATATGCGGGAGCAGATTAGCCATTTCAGTGTCCCAATAGTGATTTAGTCGAATTTTGTATCATTTTTCCTTATTGGGACGCCAGTTTTTGCTTAATTATGGACTCAGAAAGTAAAATTATTAAAAATGAGTTGCACCATCAAAAAGAGGCTGTCGAGCTGAATCCATAGAGTATTTTTTTGAGCTGCTATTGTAAGTTTTTTGGAAGTGTTGGACGGACTTGATGGGTCAGTCCCAACATTTTTTTTGGCCCAACAGTGCGGGTCCCGTTGTACGCGTATGGCCCAACAAATGCCCCGTGCGCAAACACACACACACACACACACACACACACACACGCACCCTCAGGCGTATTCACAGCAAGAGCTTCCTGCCGATGGCGCCATCGCCTGCGGCGATCGGCGCTGCAGGATGCGCTCTGCAGGATACGCCTGGGTGCGTGTGTGTGTGTGTGTGTGTGTGTGTGTGTGTGTGTGTGTGTGTGTGTTTGTGTGTGTGTGTGTGTTTGTTTGTGTACATTGTGTACATTTGCGTACATGTGGTCCTATATACCGGAAATTGCGTACATTTATGCGTACAATTATGTCTATGCGCTACATTGTGTGTAGTTCGTTGCCCTGCGTTTGTAAATACAGTTTAGTCCGTGCACTGCATTGATGCCTACTTTTGTGTTAGGTACCTGCTTTTTATTAAATACACTGCACCAAAAGCAACTTTAATCGGTACATACTGTGTTTTTGTAGAGGTGCCGGTATGCTTTTTAATACATATGTCTTTAGTGTAATTTGGTGTGCTTCTTCAACTTGGCTCGCGAATCTTGCACTATGGCTCTCTAGTGGAAAGTACTCTTACTTGTGCTGGTTGCGGGTGATTGTAAGGCTTTCTGCTTGACTTCTTTAGTTTACTTGATGGTTAAATGAGGAGTGGGAGCTGACGCGCCTACCTCGGGGGAGGAATGCAGCCCTGCGGTCTGATGCAGCGCTTTCTGTTACCCCTCTCCGTCCGCACTGTACTTGGTCTCCGCTACGATCACCCCTTGGGGTTAAGAGTGGGCGGGTCCTTTGTACTCGACCCTGGGTTAAAAACTCACATTTGGAGGCTCTGGGGAGAGTTGCAGTGGAGTTCAACAAATTTCTGATAAGATCTCTTGCGGGGGCATGACACTCGTCTCGAAATAATAAAAACCTGAACAAGTGCTGGATGTCCTTACTAGTTGGCGGGTTGTTACCTCTACAATTGTGTACTATTTCTGTCAATATTTTCCCCTGCATTATGTCAATATGTGCTACAGGGTGTCATAATATGATACTTTTACGCACTAATATGTACACTCGTATCATAATTTTCCTGCATTGTGTCTGCTTCTACATCTACGATGTGTGTATTTTAACCTATCCCCCGATATATAATATGTGCCTGCGATGTGTGGTAATATGCCGAAATGTACATGTACAAAATCAATAGTGTGTATATACGTCTGCATCGTTTTTGTCTATGTTTTAATAATATACACCTGCATTATACTGGCTTTCCATATGAGTGGCAACTCCTTTGTAACCTACAATTCGTTGGCTCAGTGTTAGTGGTATTTTGTAATTAAATTACTACGTCTAAATGTTGTATTATTATTGAATTCAATTATTATTGAATTTCACTCCTCATGTGCTAGGGAGGTCTAATTGTAATATAATCTTGCTATTAATCTACCATCTCTACTGTAAGTAGACTGTGACTTGGTGTCTGGGCTCGAGTTGTGTACTCTTTGTATGAATGCATTCTTGGTGTGTAACTCCTGACCATCCCTTCCCTCTGGGAGCACTGCAGGTAGACTAGTATGGCTTGGTATTCAGGGCTGGCGTGTGCACGTAATACTCTGTAATATTTACCGGACTCGGGTGGGAAGCTCGCTGTACGGCTCTCTCCGTGTGGTGTGATTCACCGCCTCTCTGTCCCGCGCCTCCTGCCAGGGCAGCTCTCCCTGTGGGGGTGACTTACACACTGCCTCTCTGTCCCGCGCCGCGTGCTGCGACATGCCGGGTAGCGTCCTCTATCTCCTACTGCCTCCACGCACTCTCTGTCCCCCTCCTGCTACAGGAGGGCTGGTTGCTCGCTGTACAGGGCAGCGTCAGCATCTGGGTTTCCTTCCTGCACCGTCTACCCCACCACTATACTGACTAACCGCATGCACACGACATTGGTGGGAGGGGCTGAGTTCCCACTGACGGGTGTACACCTACTCGACGCTGAAGGTACACTTGCTGAACGCCCACCCTGTCAGATGTACACTTGCTGAACACCCATCCTGTCAGATGTACACTCGCTGGACGCCCACCCTGCCGGATGTACACCCCGCCGTCCCTTCCCTCCAGGAGCACTGCAAGTAGACTAGTATGGCTTGGTATTCGGAGTTGGCGTGTGTACGTAATATACTCTTTGTAATATTTACTTGACCTGGGTTTGTAAGTTCTAATAACATATAAATGACTACTGCTGACTAGTTGACGCATCTGGATGGTGTGATAAAAACTAGTAACGTACCGCGATTTCGAGAGAAATCCTAGCACAATACTGTTCTGTCCGGCATGTGGAAAAGTATTTGCCCCGCCTTCGCTTACTCATACTGCACACAGACAAAGCTTATCTCTATTAGCAATCTGTTCGTGGTGGTTTAGAAGGATACTGTCTTCCTGTATATAGCTCTCTATCCCTTCATCACTCGTAATAACTTCATAAATGCTCGCTTGACCAATGGCTGGTACTGAACTAATAATTCATACGATACATAATGGTTAATACTTTCTAACTCCGTACAGCTCACAAGTTTCTACTCTCTACCTTATCAGTAACATTAAAATAAAAAGGTAAAATTTGCTGGTTTTGTGCCTTGTTTGCTTACTTTTCTATTAAAATACTTGCGGTTTATAATTGAAAATGTCTGCTTTTTATTCAATTTTATGTGGTTTGAAGGTTTATTTTTGCTAAAATGCCTGGTTTCTTATAAAAATTTCTACTCTCGACAATGATTGTGTCAGCTATTTCATTAAAATAACCTACTTTTGAATAAAACGTTGTATTTAAGCCTCTAGTTTTTTTTCAAAACATAATGGAAACCCTCACAACGCCCTTGGAACCTCCTCAAGCAGCTTACATAGAGCATGCAGACCCCGAAACCCCCTCTAGTGTGCCCTGATTTCAGCGGTCTGACGGTTAAGATCTGTATTTTTACACTATATTTTCCTTCATGCAGCAATACAGGAGGGTTTGGTAGAGTGAGTCTGGCGGAGAGGGGGCTTGTGGGGTGATGAGGATGCGTACACACAGTTTAGCCTGTTTTAGTCTACCTTTTGGGCTAATATGCTTACTATTATTACTACTATTATACCTACTATGTACATACTATTATACTACCCACTATTAAACATGTTGCACTAAAACCAACTTTTGAAAATACATAGCGTGTTTTGGTCGATTCTCCCTCACGTCTCTGTCCCTACACATGTGCTCTGCTCGCTTTGGTCTCTGCTTGTGTACCTCTCTGTAACGTCTCTGTATGCTCTGACTGGTTTCTCCGTCCCCGCACGCGCCGCTACTAAAGTTTGCTGTTACCTACCCCTACACACTGCTCTCTGTCTCCCTCCGCGCACACCTCTCTGGCCTTGCATGCAACTTGCATGTCTGCTCCCCTGTCCTGCCCTCGCGTGGCTCCCTGCCTATACATAGCTACAGGACCCTACCTCTGTGCCTTGCTCGGAACTCTGTCCCAGGCCCCCCTTCATACTTCTCTGTCCCGGGCTGCAACTGGCTGACACGCGCCTCTCTGTTCCCCAGCCTGCGTGGCTGCCTACCCCTGCACACTGCTCTCTGTCCCCCTCCGCGCCTCTCTATCATCCTATTCCTGCAGCTGACCGTGCCGTTCAGCTCTGTCCACGCACGGCTCCACCCCTGCCCGTGTCTCACTGTACCGCCCTGTGTGGCTCCCTTACCCTGCGCGTTTGCTTCCTATCTCCCTCCTGCTCCATATGTTTCTGTTCCCTCACACTACGCACACGTGGCTGGCTCTCTGTCCAAACACATCTCTGCTCCTCCACTCTATCCTCGCGTGGCCCCTTGACGGTTCGCATGCCCCTGCATACCCTGCCTGCCTCTCTGTCCCCTGCAACTGGGGAGGGAGCTCTCTATCCTCTGTATGGCTTTCTCTGTGGGGTGTGTGTGACTCACACTACCTCTCTGTCCTAGCATGCGCCTCTCTATCCGGCTCCTGCAGCAGGCTGTGTTATTCACATCTCTTTCCACCCACCCTCTGCCCGTACACGCTCAGTGTACAGGGCTGCGTCAGCATCGGGGTTAAAACTTCTCGCTCCCTATGCTTCAACAGTATAACAACCTAGTGGCTGGTTCTCTGTCCGCGCCACCCCTCTCTGCCCGTACACTCTCACTGTACAGGGCTGCGTCAGCGTTAGGGTTGAAACTTCTCGCTCCCTATACCCCACAACCGTGTAGTGTCCTAGTATGGGCGCGACCTGGGTTCGATTTCGCTAGTTGAGATGTAGGTGAGAGAGGGGAAGAGGCCCGTATCGATGACTACATATCGGTGTACACACATATCGGGGGAGTGTACACTCGGGGCGCCTGCTGCATACATATCGGTGTACATATAGGGAGAGTGCGCATACATATCGGGAGGGGCGCCTGAGACGGGGAGGGGCGCCTGCTGCATGGGCGCCTGCGGCTCGGGAGGGTGCGCTTGGGATCTGATTGATTTGGGATCTGATTGATTTGGGATCTGATTGATTTGGGATCTGATTGATTTATTGGGATCTAATATCGGGAGGGTGCGCCTGCGGCGCTTGGCGCCACGCGCCTGCGGCGCGCGCGCGCCGAGCGCCGATATCGATACGGGTACCGATCACCTAGTGATCGGGGCGCCAGCCAATGAGAGGCGAGGAGGGTTGACACCCACCCCACCTCCAAAATCAACGGATACGGGTTCATATAGTAGTGCTGTAGCTGTGTGTGCTGTAGCTGTGTGCTGTAGCTGTGTGTGCTGTAGCTGTGTGCTGTAGCTGTGTGTGCTGTAGCTGTGTGCTGTAGCTGTGTGTGCTGTAGCTGTGTGCTGTAGCTGTGTGTGCTGTAGCTGTGTGCTGTAGCTGTGTGTGCTGTAGCTGTGTGCTGTAGCTGTGTGTGCTGTAGCTGTGTGCTGTAGCTGTGTGCTGTAGCTGTGTGTGCTGTAGCTGTGTGCTGTAGCTGTGTGTGCTGTAGCTGTGTGCTGTAGCTGTGTGCTGTAGCTGTGTGTGCTGTAGCTGTGTATGCTGTAGCTGTGTGTGCTGTAGCTGTGTGCTGTAGCTGTGTGCTGTAGCTGTGTGTGCTGTAGCTGTGTGTGCTGTAGCTGTGTGTGCTGTAGCTGTGTGTGCTGTACCTGTGTGTGCTGTAGCTGTGTGCTGTAGCTGTGTGTGCTGTAGCCGTGTGCTGTAGCTGTGTGCTCTAGCTGTATGTGCTGTGGCTGTGTGCTTTTGCTGTGTGCTGTAGCTGTGTGTGCTGTAGCTGTGTGCTCTAGCTGTATGTGCTGTGGCTGTGTGTGCTGTAGCTGTGTGTGCTGTAGCTGTGTGCTGTAGCTGTGTGTGCTGTAGCTGTGTGTGCTGTAGCTGTGTGTGCTGTAGCTGTGTGTTCTGTAGCTGTGTGCTGTAGCTGTGTGTGCTGTAGCTGTGTGCTGTAGCTGTGTGTGCTGTAGCTGTGTGTGCTGTAGCTGTGTGTTCTGTAGCTGTGTGATGTAGCTGTGTGTGCTGTAGCTGTGTGCTGTAGCTGTGTGTGCTGTAGCTGTGTGCTGTAGCTGTGTGCTGTAGCTGTGTGTGCTGTAGCTGTGTGCTGTAGCTGTGTGCTGTAGCTGTGTGTGCTGTAGCTGTGTGCTGTAGCTGTGAGCTGTAGCTGTGTGTGCTGTAGCTGTTTGCTGAAGGAACTCACGGCGGTGCCAGAGGCTCGTCGAAGTAAATCTTGCCGTCGTACCTTAATAGACAATGCGGAGTCTGAAGTCAGGGGAACTCAGGTGAGAGACGATGTTCTGTGCTTAATTTCTTCTTTTTGCTTATTATATCAACTATGAAAAAATCGTAATTATTTTCTTTTATCTTACAGACAATTATCAGAAAATTGCATACGTTAAAACTCAACTGCAATGTGCACAGCAAAATGCTTTCTGGTGTCTCACAGCTCGCAGGCAGCTGAACATTAATATTCAACTGGCAATCTGCAGTCAAACTGCACTGCAAACTCCCTCAATGCAGCTCAGTCAGTGTCTGCTGCCCATTTAAACTACAAAAATGTAAAAATGCCCACTCAGAGCAACTGCAGTCAGCTGTTCAATATTCAATCATAAATTACAGAATAATGTTTATCAATGATAAATCAAAGTCAGAGAGACATTCTCAGTCGCCATGGAAACTCACCCACGCAGCAGCTCAGCCAGTTCGCTCCTTCTCTTCTCTGTGGCCAAATCCAGCGCAGTCCTGCCCTGTCTGTCCTTCAGGCTCCAATCCGCTTCTGAGTCCAGCAGAACCCGACCGACTGCGGCGGCGGTGGCGGGGGGCGCAAAGGCTGCCCACATGAGGGGCGTCCAATCCTTTTGACTCTTGGTATTGGCGGAGGCTGCGGCAGCCGGCACAGCGGAGGCTGCGGCAGCCGGCACAGCGGAGGCTCCGGCAGCCGACACAGCGGAGGCTCCGGCAGAGTTGCTAGCATTGGCTGCACTGTGCAGTGAATGCATTCGGATACTCGTACAACGAACGCTCGGACATCAAAGGTCATTAATGCGCTAAGACAGCGATTTTGTGAAAAATCAGCACAAGAGATTCTTTGGTCCTACGGAGGACCTCAATTTAGCTAGGATTTGTTCACTGCTTTCTTGTGAAGATGGAAAGTGGAGCACAGAGTATCGTCTCCGACTTACAGAGCAATAGCAGAGCCAACAAGTCGGCAGTGAAGGAAATGAAAAAGCTTCTGCGAGGTTCATGGAATCCGCAGTCAGAGAAGATCGACTGGGACAAGTTTTGCCAAGGAATATTGATATTTTGCTACACGCCAAGGTGGCTCGCCATGATGGCAAGTCGCCGGCGCAAATCCTGTTTGGCCACCCAGTCCGAGTTTTGCCAGCTCATAGACGATTTTTTGCAAAGGAATTGCAGAAAACAGCTGATCAAATTGAAGCCAAAGCAACTAGTATGAGGGATAAAATTGTCCAACATTACAACAAGACAGCTTGTTGTAATTGAATTTCAAGTTTGCGCGTGCGCGTCACTCTGAGACAATTTTGGCCACAGACAGTCTGAATTGAATTTTTTCTGTTTCAATAGAAAGGGACTTTGAATTTAATTTCCGCAAGCCCTAATATGCTTGTTTTTTTAAACAAGAGTTTGTTCAAAATAGAAGGTAAAATGGTGTAGAAGATATAAATAATATATAAGAGCGAAGAGGCCGGCTAGAAAAGGGAATCAGATCCATCAACCATATTTGTGTCTCATTGAATATACAACAGCCATGGAAACTCACCTACGCAGCAGCTCAGCGGCTTCGATATTTCCGTTCTCCACGGCCAAATCCAGCGGAGTCTTGCCGTCGTTGTTCTTAATGCTCCAATCCGCCCCTGCGTCCAGCAGAAGCCGAACGATTGCGGCGGCGGTGGCGGTGGGGGGCGTAAATTCGGCTGCCTCCATGAGGGACGTGTCTCCTAGCCCCGTGGCATTGGCGGAGGCTCCGGCACTCAGCAGAGCGGAGGCTGCGGCAGAATTGCCAGCCCGTGCTGCATGGTGCAGACAACTGCCAGCATATTTATCTGCACAGGTGGGGTCACCCAGATGCACCAGCTGCTTCCACAGAGCCTCATCACAACACGATCTGTTGTGAGCTGCCCACATCAGCGAGGTGCGACCCCATTTGTCAGGCAGGTCGCAGCTGTCGCGGGTCGCCGCTCGCCGCAGCCCTGCCGAGTCGCCCGCCTCGGCCAGCCGCTGCAGTTTCTGTCGATCCGCCTCCTCCTGCAAAGGCGAGCGGGAAATTTGAGCACAGCTGCTCAGCTGCAGCCGCATCGGCACTGCAGATTCCGCTCACCTGGGCTGTAAGACCGGAGATCCAGCCATGTGCATCCACAACCAGCCGCATCTCCCTGCAACAGGAAAAATGAGCAGCGAATTTTGCAATTTTCTCAAATCCGACTCAAATGCGATCGCCAAAATATATGTTTTTGTTTTACAATAAAATTTTAATAATAGACTAAATAATCAGAAATTCCTAATTATCTGAGCTGCTCGCAGATGGAGTTTCCAGGAGGACTGCAGCAGCACTGCAACAATCAGCATTGGCGAGAGCGCATCCGACTTCTCACACGCAGCTCATTTTCCATTTCTGCAGCATGAGTTTCCTTCCATCTCACAATGTCTCACAAAGCACTCACGCACAGCCTCCCAGTTCTCCATCTGCAGCTCAACCCACACACTCTCACTGCACACCGAGGCCCTACAGCTTCCATTCTCGACTGAGATCGACCGGCACCCCATTGGCTGTGAGGCAGCCAGCCAATCACAGCTCTCGCCCATCAAGCAGTCAGACAGAGACAAGCTCAGCTGACTGGCTCTGATTGGCTGGCCTGAGACTGCAGCTCTGGCCACCCCAGCCGAATGCTGCAAAACTTGATGGACACAGCAGCGAACTGCTCACTCACCGCTCGATGTAGCTGGTCAGCTCTGAGTGGCCGCTGAGCCTCGCCAGGTCCGACGCTGTCCGATTCTCGCGATTCTTCAGTCCGAGCAGCTCCGACCTCTTCGAGTTTCCGTGCTCAGAGCACTCATTGAACCTTATCTGCCTGAGCAGGTGCAGCAGGTGCTTAGCGCATTTCCAGCTTCCAGTCCGCGCCGCCTCCATCAGCGGAGTGGCGCCGTTTTTGTTCCGCAGCCACTTCGCATCGAACGACAGCAGCGTCAGCAGCCGCAGGTGGTCCCGCCGGGCTGCCAGGTGCGCAGCCGTGTCGCCGTTCGCGTCAGCCGCCTTGGGGTTCGCGCCCAGCTCAAATAAGTACAAGATGCACTTTTCAGTGTGCACGGGAGTCTCAGGAGCGCCGAACACCCGCATGAGGACGTTCCGACGAGCTGCATTAGCGCAAGTAACCAGCTGGCGCGTTGCCAGCTGCGGCACCTGTCCGAAGTCACCTCGGATGACGAGCTGGGCGAGAATCGTTATGTCCAATTGCTAATAGGACAAATAACGAAAATGGAACTCAAGTTTCATTGCGGAAAATTGCGCGTTTGATAAATAGTAAAATTAAGAATGTGAGCGCTATCGTTTTTTGATATGCGACATGTTTCGGTTCGCGTCAGGCATCGTCAGGGTCTTAAAATTAGCAACGATTTATTTCTGTATTTATTAACCGTATATATATAAATTTAGACGTGAAACGGGGTCGATAAAAATCAGAAATGTAAATTAAATATACAGTAGATTGCAAGGTCTAGCTTAGTAAATTTTTCGCAAATAATTTTTTACCATTCATAAGAGCTCAAGTGAGTACAGACTAAAAGTGCTTGAGTCCCTGTATATAAAATTGCGTTAGACCAATACTAAATAAACAACTTGCCAATCATGGTGCCGGTGCCCTCTCTCTCTCCCCCTCTCTCTCTCTCTCTTTCTCTCTCTCTCTTTCTCTTTGTCAATCAGGTGCACCAGAACCTTCGATCTAAAAGCTAAGTCAGCGACTGCGCCTTGTTTATCTCTCGATCTATTTCATGGCAGTCTTCTGACCATGTCAAGCGACTGTCAGGCCAATTTTTATCATCGAATTCCCCCGCAACACCACAAACGTGGCCGCCAGTTCAACTTGACCTTCCGCTGGACTCACGAAGATCCCAACAGCGGTGCCACCGGGGCTTTCTTGGCCCCATCTGCACCTAGTGCCACCAAGACTGCCATTCCCAGCACCGTAATCTCTCTGGCTACAAGCCTGGCACCAGTCGATCTCGAAGAGAGCGCCCAATCTGCCAAACATCGTAGGATCTCAGAGGTCGTCTGCTCTAACGTGGAGGACGACACCACGACAGCCAGCACGATCGCAGCAACAAACAATGAATCCACGGCTAGCACGAGCACGGAGACCAACGCCGACTCGGTAGCGGACGGCGCTATTGGGGACGTGGCAGCGAGCGCCGATGCGACGATAAGCAACGACCCGCCAGCGGTTGCGGTTGGGGCTCCGGTAGGCAGTCCGGCGGCCGGTGGGACCACCGAAGTCGCCTCACCCGACAACGGCTGTACGTCGGCGGCTGACGACCTTTTTGTGACCCCGCCTCTTCCACGGGTGGGACTGCCTGCTTCACCTGCTGAACGTCGCTTACCATCGCCGGACTCTGAGGACTCCCCTGGTGGTCCGGAACGCCACAGGCCGCATCTGAATGACTCACCTTTGAGCAGCCCGGTACGCTCATCATCAGCAGGGACTTCCGGAACCTGGTCCTCTGCCCAAAGCCTTTCGAGGGCCTCAAACTGCTGGCAATCACAGAGGTGCATGAGTACTCAATGTCAGCCTTACCATCACTACGAAGGTCGGCCGCCCTGCGGAACCGGCAATGCGCTCAGTCAACGGTGCTGGTCCTGGCGGACGAGCTGCTCAGCACAGACCACTGGCGAGAGTCGCTCTCTGAGGCCATCGATCTACTGAGAGATCCTTCTTGTTCCGCCCTTTGCCAGCGGTGAAGGATTGACTCAAATTCTGAGTAAGAAACTCTCACCTATTAGAGAAATGAAGGCCAACACCAACATATAATAAATTATTTTAATAGCCAACGCGTTTCGACACAAGCGGTCGTCTTCAGGGCTTGCACTCATGATTCACATACAGTTCAGTATACTTAAATAGAGAAAATCAAGATCTGTACATGGCAATAGACAAATGGGTTCAGTCCGGTCGATAATTGTACATTACGAGACGAAACTATAATAAATTATTTGGCCATCACACAGAAAACGTCTCGTAATGCACAATTATCGACCGGACTGAACCCATTTGTCTATTGCCATGTACAGATCTTGATTTTCTCTATTTAAGTATACTGAACTGTATGTGAATCATGAGTGCAAGCCCTGAAGATGACCGCTTGTGTCGAAACGCGTTGGCTATTAAAATAATTTATTATATGTTGGTGTTGGCCTTCATTTCTCTATTACTTATTAAACGAGCATCGCTACCAGATCTCACCTGTTACTCTTACTGCCTCTTCTCCTCTTAAACCAATTGTATCCTTCTCAGCGCCTGACTTTATATACTGGCGCTGGCTTCCTGGCTGAGAACTTTAAACTAGCTGACTACTGTAGGCCTCCCAAACTGGAAGGCAACATTTTGAATCTACACCCTACCTTCCAACTCTCCGAGTCCGAGACGAGGCTGCTAGATAAGGGACTTAATTTTATCCCAACCCAAGCCCTTGATTTCGATGATCTGAGGAACTGCATGACGGAATTTTATCGGAAACTTTTCTGGACAGATTTTTTCAAAAGAGGGGCTCGCCAATAGCAGCCCGCCCCCTTCATGGGGAAATAAGTAAAGGAGGTTCCCTCAAAACGTAGAAGGGATGAGTGCAACTTGTTTGTGCTTGAGAACCAAAAACTGGTAGAGAATTTGACAACGGTACAGATCAAAGGCAACCTAGAGGTGCCAGAGACCAAAGCGATTCAGGGGCTCAAGCGAAACAGCTCCGTCCTTATAAAAAGCCGGACAAAGGTAACGCAGTGGTCATCATGCACCATAATTATTACGAATTTGCAGCCTACAACCAATTGCTTGACACTAATGCCTATCAACAGCTGGACCAGCCACTGCAACCCGAGACTGCGGAACTTATCAGGGGGATCTTCCTCGATTTATGTAATAGAAAGTTCATATCGAAGAAACAGTTTTCTTTTCTTTGTCCCGGAGAGAACTTCCGTCCCCGGCATTTCTACCTGCTCCCAAAAATTCACAAGGACCCGGCCACCTGGCTGATCCCCTTTCGGGTCCCAGCAGGCAAACCTATTGTTAGCGGATGCAGTTCTGAAGCAATTGGGGCCGAAAAGTACATAGACTTCTTTCTAAAACCGATTGCCCAAGCGCAACCCACTTTCATTAAGGACTCCTATGACTTCAAGGCACACCTTATGGATAAAAGCTGCAAGGAAGGTTCGACTCTGGCAACTTGTGATGTCCAGAGTCTGTACTCCATGATCCCAATAGATCAGGGCATTGCAGCGATCCAGGAATTCTTTAACCGATACCCGGATCCCATTAGACCGGATGCTGAAATAATAAAGCTACTGGAATTGTGTTTGTACAGGAATGACTTTGAATTTGACAAAGTTATTTTCCTACAACTTAGAGGTACAGCCATGGGGCGCATATTTGCGCCCAGCTATGCCTGCCTCTTCATGAGCCTCTGGGAGGAAACTGCCCTGAAAACTGCTCTTTATAAGCCCAACATCTATTTTAGGTACATAGATGATATCTTCATTCACTGGGACCACCCGGCTGAAGCTCTGACAGAATTTGTTCGACACCTAAATTCAATCAACCCCAACATCAAACTCACCGTCAGCTCCTCATCAACTGAGGTCAGTTTTCTTGACATGACCATCAAGAAAGCTGAAAACCGCTTCACAACACAACTGTTTTCAAAAGAAACAGACACTCATAGATTGCTGCACCGACAGTCCTTCCATCCGTCACACACCTTCAAGGGGGTAGTAAAATCCCAAATCCTTCGGTACGCTCGAATCTGTGATGACTACAAGTCTTTCAACGATGCTTTCAATTCTTTAAAATCGGAACTCAAGCAATTAGGCTACTTGAAGATTTTTCTTAGAAACTGCAAAAAGGAGGTCCTCAAACTTACGAACTGGACTGCGGGACCAACAACCAATCTGTGTTTGCTTCCCAAAGGGTTCCATCCCTGTGGGTCATCCCGCTGCAAATGCTGCACCCACTCACCGCCTGCTCTCTCCGCCCAGGGGCTGAAACCGGCTTCCGATGTTTTAGTCTCTCAGAGCCTGTCCTGTGGCTCCAAGAACATCATCTATGGCATCTCCTGTAACCAGTGCCACCCTGGGAAAATCTTCTATGTAGGTATGACTAGAAGAACAATGAGAGATAGAATGAACCAGCACAGGTCAAATATTAACAGGAGAATCGTTACTTCGGGGTTAGAGCACTTTCTCACTCCCAATCACTCGATTGCAAACTTTTTCTCCATTGCTATCGAACAAGTTCTTAATAGCAACAAAATCGAACTAAGGGAATAAATCTGGATTAAAAACTGGGGACTGACAAACCGCCGAATGCGAGCATCAGGGTCGACAATCACCTTCTCCGACCCATCCCATTGGTCCTTCCTTTTCACCCATCTACGGTCTGGCTTTCCAACGAGATAGCTAAAAACTTTGATAAGCTACAAAATAAACCATGCTCCCGCTAGACGAAACAGGCAGTACATCCCTCATATGTACTCGTACAAGTACTCATCAATTTTATCAGACTCAGAAAAATTACTTAAAAGACCTATTTGCATTGCATTACGGCCTGACGAAGAGCCCAGAGGCTCGAAACCGGTAGCCCATATTCAATATTTTCAACACGCCGTTACCTCTCTTCTCTCTCTACCTCTCTCTCTCTCTAATCTCTCTCCATCTATCTCTCTCTCTCTCTCTCTCACTATCTCTCTCTCCATCTCTCTCTCCATCTCTCTCTTTCTCTCTCTCTCTCTCTCTCGCTCTCTCTCTCTCTCTCTCTCTCTCTCTCTCTCTCTCTCTCTCTCTCTCTCTCTCTCTCTTTCTCTCTCTCGTTCTCTCCTTGTTCTCCATCTCTCTCCGCGCCTTTCATTGCTACTCTGAGAGTGCTCCTCAAGACTTTGCAATCTACGTTAATTTAATGTACATTTCTGACTTTTATCGGCTGGCACTGTTTGATCGGAAATTTTCGAGTGAGGGTACATTTTGTCGTGGCAGTAAAAGTCGGCTGACCGAGGCGAGAGCGGTTATATTAGCTCGTATAAAAAAAACTTGATAACGCGCGAAGAGGCTATTATTGATCGTGCAACTTCGCGAATACGCTCTAAATACACACAAGTAGGGATAAAACGAACCGATTAGGGGCACCACGCGCAAAAATAGGAATGGGAGTACGAATAGAAGTAGAAGAGATATGATAAGTGTGATGTTTTATGCCTGGCTGCTGAGTTTCTGCTACTGCCCGGTTTCTATAGTTTGGCTAAGTGAGTTTCTGCAACTGCAATTGCACCCAAGCTGAACATGAGGACGTAAGAACAAGGCAAAAAGTTTGTTTTAATTTACTGCTTGAACTCGCAAAAGTAAGTACTTTAAAATAAAAATGCTGTACCTTCGAAGTTCCATTGCCCATTATGCGCGCTTCGATCAGATTATCTCAACTCAGCCTAAAAAGAAAAGAAAACTGCATGACCAGCCGCCCCCCCCCAGCACAGCAGTTATTTTATCGGCCTCAGAAGACATTGTCAGAGAGATTCACTGCTCACGGCTTATTGGCCGAATGCGAGCCTCGGTCTCTGATTCTTCTCCGTACGGAATGCATACTACTTATGGCAGTAGCGTTTGGAGTGCAGACTTGCAGAGTTGAGTGGGCAGTGAAAAATTGCAAAGATAAGAGAGGAGATGAAGAAAGGACTCAACAATGGCAGATAGAACATCCAGATAGAACATACAGATAGAACATACAGATAGAACACACAGATAGAAGATACATATAGAAAATACAGATAGAACATACAGATAGAAGATACAGATAGAAAATACAGATAGAACATCCAGATAGAACATACAGATAGAACACACAGATAGAACACACATATAGAACATACAGATAGAACATACAGATAGAACATACAGATAGAACATACAGATAGAACATACAGATAGAACATACAGATAGAACATACAGATAGAACATACAGATAGAACATCCAGATAGAACATACAGATAGAACATACAGATAGAACATACAGATAGAACATACAGATAGAACATCCAGATAGAACATACAGATAGAACATACAGATAGAACACACAGATAGAACACACAGATAGAACATACAGATAGAACACACAGATAGAACACACAGATAGAACATACAGATAGAACACACAGATAGAACACACAGATAGAAAATACAGATAGAACATACAGATAGAAGATACATATAGAAAATACAGATAGAACATACAGATAGAAGATACAGATAGAAAATACAGATAGAACACACAGATAGAACATACAGATAGAACACACAGATAGAACACACAGATAGAACATACAGATAGAACACACAGATAGAACATACAGATAGAACACACAGATAGAACACACAGATAGAACATACAGATAGAACATACAGATAGAACATACAGATAGAACATACAGATAGAACACTCAGTTGGAACACTCAGATAGAACATACAGATGGAACATACAGATAGAACATACAGATAGAACATACAGATAGAACATACGGAAAGAACACACAGATAGAACATACAGATAGAACACACAGATAGAACACACAGATAGAACATACAGATAGAACACACAGATAGAACATACAGATAGAACATACAGATAGAACATACAGATAGAACACTTAGTTGGAACACTCAGATAGAACATACAGATGGAACATACAGATAGAACATACAGATAGAACATACAGATAGAACACTCAGATGGAACACTCAGATAGAACATACAGATGGAACATACAGATAGAACATACAGATAGAACATACAGATGGAACATACAGATAGAACATACAGATTTCCGACTAGAAGTGGCTCTGAGTCTGAACTGTCTTAACTCTTTTGGCTGTCGATCTCGAAGTCACAGCTGATAAAAAAGGACACTGCTGGGTTCGGATCGCATTGACCATGCAGGGACACAGAGGACTTCTCTGTCCTTCCTGAGAGTCTAAGCTGGGTCGCTAGTGAGTCTCTACATGGGAGAATGTACTATTACTCGTACAATATTTATTTCGCAGAAAGGACATGTACAATGTACATGTACTTTGCACGATTCTCATGGACTCCAGAGAGTGCACAGCGCCGAACGTCCACCAGATGCCATCGCCCAACGTAGTCTGCCCGAGACAGACCTCTGCCGTCATTGCTTGTTTTCAGAGGAACTGTGGAACTTCTGCTGCTCCTATTTCTGGCTGCGCCGGTGCCTTCTAAGAGCAGCACAGCCAGTTGATACATGCAAACTGTGCGCTCATTTCTGACTGCAGTATTCTGTCTGTGAGAGTTGAGACAGCACCCTGGCAGCAGAGAGCAGCCTCTATTCACTGGTTTGTGTCCTGTTCTATTCACTGGTGTGTGTTCGGTTCTATTCACTGGTTTGTGTCCGGTTATATTCACTGGTTTGTGTCCGGTTTTATTCACTGGTTTGTGTCCGGTTCTATTCACTGGTTTGTGTCCGATTCTATTCACTGGTTTGTGTCCGGTTCTATTCACTGGTTTGTGTCCGGTTCTATTCATTGGTTTGTGTCCGGTTCTATTCACTGGTTTGTGTCCGGTTCTATTCACTGGTTTTTGTCCGGTTCTATTCACTGGTTTGTGTCCTCTCAGCATCTCAGAATCTCCCAGCATCTCAGAATCTCTCAGCGTCTTAATCTTGAGAGATTTTAGAATTGTGTACTGTTATTAAAACAAAATGCGAGAAAATAATTTCTCAGATTCATTTTCGGTTTTAAACTCAAAGAAAAACAAGCACTTTTAGCATTAATGAATCCTAATAGTAGTATTGTATTGGATTTGGAGTGCCTGCGTACCGACCCTCTGCTATGTGTAGCGTCGCCAGTGTACACTTGGCGGTCCCCGTCTCAGAGTGTGTTGGGGTGGGGTTGATGTGCGTGAGGCGTTGTTGAGTCAGAGAGTTGGAGAGAGAGAACATCGATTTAATTTTGTATATAAGCAATAATTTAGCCACAGGGCTCATTTACCTGTTTTTTTGTTAAAGTCTAACCCTTAGATTTATTAGACTTGATTATTTCTTTAACAAGTATAAAATGGAACCCAGCTAAACCATAATCGCATGCAGGCCGCAAAAGCAGCAGAGAATGGCTGAAAAGCACAGATGATGCGATTCTTGAGCTTTCCACTGCAATCAAAGTGGCCTCATGCACTGTGAGCTCCTCAACCGACTGACAATTTCATCTTTTCACAAAGCTTTCAAAACTCGCGTCAACAGTTAAATTAAAGATGTAGCTCTCTTGCCCAGTGTTGCTTTCGACCCTTGACGTCAGTGTCAGCTGATTCTTGGGGCTGCATGGCTGCCCTTCTCAGGTGAGCTCTGCGCGACTCTCTTATCGGGAAGAGCTTGTTTTGATCTGCGTTGCGGCTTCGGTGGCTCCACTAATCTTGTTTTCTACAGGGGCGGAATTTAGGTGCGACCTGTGGCTCTTTTGTGTTTTCGGTCTGGCCTTGCTGCAAAGCTGAAGCCTTGTTTGGTTATTGTCTTTGTGAGACACCTCACAGGCACCCCAGTGTCCAGTTCGACCTTCGCCTGCCTCGGTCATGTGACTCCGACAGGTAACATGTTCAGCTAGGACTTTGAACCAAGTAAGAGCTCACATTGTAGGGTACCTAGGCTAAGCCTTGATCCTAAGCACCTGCTCGTGGATCTGATACTCTCCAGCCAGCCTCCCAGCCTGTCTATATATGGTTTATTTAAGCAATGAAAACCAAGCACTCATGCCTAATGCTCAGAAATTCGCAGAAATTCAACAGCTGAAAAAGAATTTTATCTGATTAAGCAAAGCTCAACTCGACGTGCTGCAGCTTGCATTGGGCACTCACAGAGCCGCAGGCCGGCCAACTCCACTGCAGACACTGCTAAGGGCTGCCGAGTCTTCAGTGCAGGAACTGCCTCGAGTCCCGCTTATCTGCTCTGCGAGACTTCTGCATGCTGCACTTGGAGAGCAAAACACTGGCATGAGGCGCACAGTCTTTCGATACTGAGAGGTCTAAATTATTGATCGTGAAACTATCATACTGCACGGACCGCTCTGAATACACACAACAAGCACAGATTAAAACGGCCCAATTGGAGCCACCATAAGCAACAATTACATAAATGAAATAGGAAGTTATACGATTTATTATATATTTATTATTTTATATAACTAAGATATATAGTGGCGGCCAATTCTGGCTAATAATTTGCATAAAAAAGTTGTCTTCATCTGGAGATACCAGCAAAGCAGTGATGCAGCTCATATATTTATTCATGAAGTTGAATCTTTACGCGATTGCACCGATCGTCAGCAGGCAAAAAAGTAAATTAGACAGACAGAATTATCCAACAACAAAGGCGCGGTCGAAAAAAATACAAACAGAATAAAAGCGACAAACTGGGCCTACAGATGAAGCAGCTCAGAGTTGCCTCCGAATCGGCAATCAGAGAATAATTGTGACTCCTGCAAGCACTCAGGGTCTGGAATCTGCTCTGCTTGCTGTGCTCATTGCCTTATTTATAGGCTCTCATTTTGAGGCCGAATGCATTCCGTCAGCTGATCCGTGCCTGACAACCGCAGAGTGAGCCACTTCCTGCATTGAGTTGCTTTTGTTCTGGAAGCACCGCTGATTCCGGAGGGAATCCCACGAATAAACAGCCTGTTAGCTAGAGGGTTGCGTGTTGGTGGGTGATTGGGATGCTGGGTGATGGGGATGCTGGGTGATGAGGATGCTGGGTGATGGGGATGCTGGGTGATGGAGATGCTGGGTGATGGGGATGCTGGGTGATGAGGATGCTGGGTGATGGGGATGGTGGGTGATGGGGATGCAGGGTGATGGGGATGGTGGGTGATGGGGATGCTGGGTGATCGGGATGCTGGGTGATGGGGATGCTGGGTGATGGGGATGGTGGGTGATGGGGATGGTGGGTGATGGGGATGCAGGGTGATGGGGATGGTGGGTGATGGGGATGCTGGGTGATCGGGATGCTGGGTGATGGGGATGCTGGGTGATGGGGATGCTGGGTGATGGGGATGCTAAATTTAGTGTGGGTGATGTGTGCATGCTGTGTAATGCTTCAGTTGTATGCACAGTAGAGCAGAGCTGCCTCTACTCTCTCCGCAGCTGCCTCTACTCTCTCTGCAGCTGGCTCTACTCTCTCTGCAGCTGGCTCTACTCTCTCTGGAAAAGTCGTCAGGTTCCACTTTCATTGATTCGTCACGAAAAGCTCATAAATAGCGACACCAGCTCATGGCAAACAGCAAAGAGCTTGAGTACAGATAGGCATTTGAGCAGCTTCACTGCTTGAGGGTGGGCAGAGAGTAAAAGATTGGTGCCGAAGAGAAAGCAGAGAAGGGGAAACAAATAAAAAGTTGGCGCTTGAAATGAGAAAAGTTCATGGCTGCATCTGGCACTCAGTCATGGGGGATTCGAAGCTTAGTGACCCATCTATGCCTGCGGCAAATCTATAGAATAGTTGTGGAATAAATACGAGCGTAGTTTGAAAATCTGGCGAAATCGAAACAATAAAGAGAAAAAGTTAAATCAACAAATTTTAATCGTTCAACACATTTTCAGATTTAGTCCAGATCTGTCAGGAATCCGTCTGCTGACAAAATATTTGTCATTTTGTTCGAAAAATAAAAGCGCCACTTGAGGGACAAAGTAAGTGAAAGTTCAAAAGCCAAGTATTGCATGCTAGACTGCTAAAAACAGTTTTCGTTCAATTTACGCGTACCATGCGTATAAAAATCATCACGGACAGTTTTTTCAAGCATCTCGGCTTAGAGCTGCGAGTCAGAACAGTTTGCCAGAAACTCCAGCAGCTGCTGGGCTGAGCTTCTCTCCCTGCGGTCCTTAGCAGTGCAGCGGCTGTAGAAATCCCTCAGTTTTGCGGACCGGCCGTCTGGCAGGGCGGGGGCACCGGTCCTGTAAAGATCCAATGCCAGTTCCCAGAAGCTTTTGACATTTAAGAACGGTTTGGCACCGGAGGCCATCTGGAAGACCGAGCAGCCGAACGCCCAGATGTCCGACTCTCTGCTGCACTGAAGGCATTCAGAGGTGCCAATTCCGAGCAGCTCTGGCGCCATGAAGTTCAGAGTGCCTTTGGGTGCCTCCGGGAAAGATGAGTGGCGGCTGACTATCTGCTCCAGCTTGATTGACAGGCCGAAGTCGATCAGCTTGATTCGCGTGTTGTCAGCACAAACAATTATGTTCGAGCAGTTGATGTCTCTGTGGATCACGGGCGGCTGCCGGCTGTGCAGGTAGAGCAGCGCGCGGCAGATCTGCGAGCGGTCGGTCAGTGAGCAGTCATCATTCATGGGAACATGGAACAGGAGCATCAAGGATGCACAATGCTCACCTGCTCGCTGAAGTCTCGAATCGTCAGCTCGTCCAGCGGCTGGTTGTCGATAAACCTCTCCAAGCTTCGGCCGTCCAGCAGCTCCATGAACACAACGACTGTGGCGGGCTCCGGCTGAGCGATGTGCAAGAACCTGACGATGTTGGGATGCCGCAGTCGGCACAGGTTTCTCTCGCTCTCGACAGCTTCATCGATATTCTTCGTTTTCGTCTCCTTCTTATCGCCGAGCTGCACAGGCAGGTTGAGAGTCTTGGCGGCGCACCTGATGCCTCTGTCTGTGACAACTTCCTGGATGTCACCAAAAAATCCATTTGCAACAAAGCGAACGGAGTCCCAGCTCTCCTTGAAAACGGGGCTGTTAGGAAAATTGGAAAGCAAGTCAGGAAAAGTTGAGCTGCTGATCAGAATTTTTGAATTTCTTGACAAAAAGGCAAAAATGTGGAGATGCACGGGAGTCACAGCAGTTTAAAGAATTTGTTGGATGTCATATTCAGTAAAACTTAGCTGCCAAAAATTTGCAGCAACTCCGTCGAACTGTTTCTGAGTCTGAGAAGGACTTTTGCTATATCGAAGCAAATTGAGCACAAGTTTTTTCTGAGCTCCTAGCTGAGGCCTCAGTGCTCACTGCTCAAAGTAGGCGGCGCATCTTCAGCGTGAGCACAGTGAGCTGCTTGACAACTGATGGAAAAGTGCAACACTGGTCTCACCTCTGCATGAGCATCATATCGCACAGGTGTCTAAGGCTAGCCGAATTACTGTACATTTGTACCTGACGATGAGGAACTCGTGCCCCATCAGCTCCAGTGCGGACTTTCTGCTTTTGCGGTCCTTAGGTTATAGGTTATTAAAGTAACTGACATTCATAAATTATTGCTTCATGCTGTTGACACAGCATTGAGTGCCTGATCAATATTCGTTAATTTCTATCTGGGGTCCGAACTTGTATTTGGGTTTGTGCAATGGGTTCGGTTGGGCGTAGTAGGAACCTGGTGACGCAACTGAGAAAATTTTAATGTAAATTATTATTTCAAGATGGTGAGGAACCTGCGATAATTGTTGAAAGTTTTTGAGATCTGGTTTTGGGCAGCAAATTGAATGAGGTTTGAATTATGGCTTTTGAAAATGAATAATAAAGGGATTATCATGGTAGCGAGTAGAAGTGGTATGTTGAAAGTTTACCATTTCATTAGGGATAATACGCTCGTGCAGATGAAATTAATGGGATAATGAAAGATGAGGAGGATTCTGTAGCCACGTTATGGAGGCTCCATGCTTGGGGTATAAAAAAGCATCATGAACAGGCCCGCTGTGTCCGGCTCTACCTATTTGTTTGTGTCCGGCTCTACCTATTTGTTTGTGTCCGGCTCTACCTATTTGTTTGTGTCCGGCTCTACCTATTTGTTTGTGTCCGGCTCTACCTATTTGTTTGTGTCCGGCTCTACCTATTTGTTTGTGTCCGGCTCTACCTATTTGTTTGTGTCCGGCTCTACCTATTTGTTTGTGTCCGGCTCTACCTATTTGTTTGTGTCCGGCTCTACCTATTTGTTTGTGTCCGGCTCTACCTACTTGTTTGTGTCCGGCTCTACCTACTTGTTTGTGTCCGGCTCTACCTATTTGTTTGTGTCCGGCTCTACCTACTTGTTTGTGTCCGGCTCTACCTATTTGTTTGTGTCCGGCTCTACCTATTTGTTTGTGTCCGGCTCTACCTATTTGTTTGTGTCCGGTTCCATTCTGAAATTCTGAAATTTGTGATATTAAATTTATGTTTTGGTTCTTATAATTTGGTTTTGACCCGGCTCGCTTCCAGTCCAGAAGGTTTTAGAAATCCATGAGTTATTTTCGGCTTGATTCCGGTCCAGGTGGTTCCAGGTGTGAAATTAATGTGGCTTGTGGCTTGGAGACGAGTACTGCAGTTGTAATTTTTCGTTATTCTTACTCAAATTTCATTTACTGACTCGGTATAATTAAATACGAAGTAGATAAAGAAACTAAGGGTGGGTGCCGCATCAGCCAACAGGGTATCACAGGGGGAGTCACAGCTGGTATTCAGTTGGCAACCGGTTTCAGCCTCTGGCTCTTCGTCCGAACAAAAATGCATCTGATGAGGTGCACTTGAACTAAAAAACTCAAGAACAAAGAATGATTGAAATAACAACGAACCCAATGACATGAGTAATTATAACAATGCGTCATCCTGCGGCTCGTCATTTCCGCCGTCGCCTTTGCCTTGCTCGGTAAGCGGCTCATCAAAAACCCCGGCCTCCGGCAGCGAGCTCGTCAGCAGCTGGTCAGTGTGCCGCACATGGCGCTGACAAAAACGTCGCAATTGCTGAAGCCAGCGGACACGCCAGTCCCATCCGCCCATCGGGTGCCGCCGCCAGTCCTGGCGTTGAAGCTGAAGTGGCGCAGCAGAACTCGGTCGCTGACTTGGAGCTCGCGCGCATGCAGCTGCTGCTTCACCTGCCGCTCTTGCCGCTGCCGCATGCTGCTCGTCAGCGATGGCATCAGCAGGTCCAGCCAGCTTCGCAGCTAGTCTGCGGCCGATGAGGAGCTATCTGGGGAGCCTCGCCGGTGATCGATTGCGGCGTGTTGCGGTAGGGCATCAGCACCCGCTGCAGTGCGGCCGTTGAGTGCCCGCTCTTAAAGAGCGGCTCTGTCGCTCGTTGCCGGGTGGAACGGGGTGAGAGAATGTAGCGGATGCCGTTGCGCCTTGCTGAACTGCGAGGAGATAAGCGAGGAAGACTGCGACTCATGGAAAATACCTCGCAGAGTCGCTCGATGATGACCGCAGACGTATTGCTGCGAACCTGCTGCTTTTCTGGCCACTCGCTGAAGGCTTCCACGTACGATGACCTGGTATGTGCAACTGTCACGGGGCCTGCGAAGTCCAGGTGCAGCCTCGTCGAGGGTTCAGCAGGAAACGGCCACGGTTGCTTCGGCACTTTGGGCAGGTCGGTCTGGTTCAGCGTGCATGTCCGGCACGACTTGACTGTCGCTGCGAGCTGCTCGTCCAGGCCGGGCCACCAGGCGTAGCTCTGGGCCAGCGAGCCTGGTGCAGCTCCTTCAGCACGCCTTGTCGCAGAACCGTAGGCGCCCCACAGCACGCAGCCCTGCTCGAACGCTCAGCTGAACCTGCCTGTCGATCAGGTCAGCGCCAACCATTAGCGCTCCGGTCCGCAGACAGCAAAGCACCTTGGTCGAGAAGGGCGCCGAGCGAGGTCTTACACGTGACCGACCTGGCCGATATTGCGGACCCGGTCTCCAGCACCAGCATCCAGCAGCAGGGCGTTGACGGACGGCTTCTGTTCAAACTGACTCGGCAGTCGTGTGCTCCGGAATTGCCTTGTCTTCGCCGAGGAGCCCTACAATCGTCCTTGCGGCCTTAAATGAGCTGGTACAGGCCTCGCTGCGTGTTGATTGTCAAGAAGGACTCCACAGCTTTTCTCTGGCTCGCCTTCAGTCCTGTAGTTCTAGGAAGTCCCTCCCTTTAGCTTTTTCACAAAACTTAAATTCACGTAAAATTTACCTGGCGTTCTCGAACAGCTAAAACGGAAACTACAAGCACCGCTGACAACGGAAAGAATCCCACGATGCTGGGGTGGCTGCGGGGATGCTGTAGCTCGCTGCTGCACAATAGCAAGAGGGTTAGAGAACTACGCAATAGCAACTACTTGAGTGAAAAACATTGAACGCCTGCATGCCAGTTCCATGTGAACACGGCTAGATCAGACCCGGCCGTAGTGCGGCATTCGGCAGCTCCACCAGTGTCGCAGCAGTACCGCTGTCGCAGATCTTGGGCGCTGATGTCAGCAGTTTTCGTGGGAGCCTGACGCTCTTAGTGCAAGCCAACTTCAGCAGGCTGGACTTTTCCTAATCTCACTTGTGCATACCATTAGGCGTGGCAGCACAATGAACTTCCGTTCTCCTGCTGAACTGGTCGTGTTGTCCTGGTCTGATCTGCTGATCTGCCTTAGACAGAGGCTAGCGACAGCAACGTTGGAGCCTACTTCATAACTTTGGTCCCCCCGCTCCAGGCTCACATTGAGTCCTCTCGTTGCCGTCCAGCCTCGGCCAAGTGACACGACCAGGGTGACACGGCCAGGTGACCTTGCCAAATTCCCATTCCAAATCCTATGAGCATTTTCCTATGGCTCATAGCTTATGCATGCAAGCTCAAGTACCTTAGCTCATAATTAGATTACTAGATTTTCATTACAGAAACAGGAAAGTTACAGAACTAAAGTTAACGGCAATTGAGTAGCTAAGGTTACAATTACAATTTTTAAGGTAGTTACAATTTTTTATTTAAACTAATGAATGAAACTAACAGAAAATGGCTTACAATCAGTATAGAATACAAGTTTAGCAGGTGAAAGCAGTCTAGGCTAAACATGGCATTAGCAGAAAAGTTTGCTAAGACTGAAACGGCTGCTCGATCTGAATGAAGGCGAGCCATCAACCAGCTCAGCTTCTGTCATTTCCTTGTACTAAAAAACGAGCTGAAGAATCCAGGCTGCAGCTTCCTGCCCGTCAGGAACTCGTGCTCCAGCAGCTCCTGCGCGGGTCTTCTCCTCCTGCGGTCCTTGGCGGTGCAGCGGCTGTAGAAATCCCTCAGCTCTGCGGACCGGCCGTCCGGCAGGGCGGGGGCGCCCTTCCTGTCGATTAGCTGGGCCATTTCTAACAGGCTTTTGGCGTTCGCGAACGGCCTCGCGCCGGACGCCATCTGGAAGACCGAGCAGCCGAACGCCCAGATGTCCGACTCTCTGCTGTACTGCACGCTGTCTGACTCTCCCGCTCCGAGCAGCTCTGGCGCCATGAAGTTCAGAGTGCCTTTGGGCAATGACTGAGGGGAGGCTGAGATGTGGCTGACTGACTGCTCCAGCTTGATTGACAGGCCGAAGTCGATCAGCTTGATTCGCGTGTTGTCAGCACAAACAATTATGTTCGAGCAGTTGATGTCTCTGTGGATCACGGGCGGCTGCCGGCTGTGCAGGTAGAGCAGCGCGCGGCAGATCTGCGGTCGGTCGGTCAGTGAGCAGTCATCATTCATGGGAACATGGAGCAGGAGCATCAAGGATGCACAATGCTCACCTGCTCGCTGAAGTCTCGAATCGTCAGCTCGTCCAGCGGCTGGTTGTCGATAAACCTCTCCAAGCTCCGGCCGTCCAGCAGCTCCATGAACACAACGACTGTGGCGGGCTCCGGCTGAGCGATGTGCAAGAACCTGACGATGTTGGGATGCCGCAGTCGGCACAGGTTCTCGCTCTCGACAGCTCTGTGAATCTCTGTGCTCACAGAGGGCAGCTCATCACCGAGCTGCACAGGCAGTCTGAGAGTCTTGGCAGCGCACGTGACGCCCGTGTCAGTTCGAACTTCGTGGACTTCACCGAAGCCTCCGCGGCCGATGAGGCGAAGGGCATCCCAGCGCTTCAGGAACGGGGGACCTTCGGGTCTGAGGGGATGCGGATTCAGGCAATCAGGGATAATTTGCATGCTGTAGCTGTGTGCTGTAGCTGTGTGCTGTAGCTGTGTGTGCTGTAGCTGTGTGTGCTGTAGCTGTGTGCTGTAGCTGTGTGCTGTAGCTGTTTGCTGTAGCTGTGTGCTGTAGCTGTGTGCTGTAGCTGTGTGCTGTAGCTGTGTGCTGTAGCTGTGTGCTGTAGCTGTGTGCTGTAGCTGTGTGCTGTAGCTGTGTGTGCTGTAACTGTGTGTGCTGTAGCTGTATGCTGTAGCTGTATGCTGTAGCTGTGTGTGCTGTAGCTGTGTGTGCTGTAGCTGTGTGTGCTGTAGCTGTGTACTGTAGCTGTGTGCTGTAGCTGTGTGCTGTAGCTGTGTGCTGTAGCTGTATGCTGTAGCTGTCTGCTGTAGTCGTTTTAACAGTAGAGTAATTATTTTGTGTGCTGTAGGAACTCACGGCAGTGCCAGAGGCTCGTAGAAGTAAATCTTGCCGTCGTACCTAAATAGGAAGTGCGGAATCTGAAGTCAGAGGGAATTCAGTTGAGAGCCATGTAGAATACAAAAAGCTTCAAAAAATTTACCCAAATTTACTCAAACAAGTGTATTGTCTCACAGCTCACATTAATATTCAACTGGCAATCTGCAGTCAAACTGCACTGCAAACTCCCTCAATGCAGCTCAGTCAGTCCCTGCTGCCCATTTAAACTACAAAAATGTAAAAATGCCCACTCAGAGCAACTGCAGTCAGCTGCTCAATATTCAATCATAAATTACAGCATAATGTTTATCAATGATAAATCAAAGTCAGAGAGACATTCTCAGTCGCCATGGAAACTCACCCACGCAGCAGCTCAGCCAGTTCGCTCTTTCCATTCTGTGTGGCCAAATCCAGCGCAGTCCTGCCGTCTCTGTCCTTCAGGCTCCAATCCGCCCCTGAGTCCAGCAGAACCCGGCCGACTGCGGCGGCGGCGGAGGGGCGCGCACAGATGGCTGCCGACATGAGAAGCGTGAATTCCCACATACTCGTGGCATTGGCGGAGGCTCCGGCAGCCAGCAGAGCGGAGGCTGCAGCAGAATTGCCAGCCCTGGCTGCCCGGAGCAGGCAACTGTCAGCATCTACATCCGCACAGGTGGGGTCACCCAGCTGCACCAGCTGCTCCCACAGAGCTTCATCACCGCACGAGCTGTTCTCAGCAGCCCACATCAACGCGGTGCAACCATCATTGTCAGTCAGGTCGCAGCTGCCGCGGGTCGCCGCTCGCCGCAGCCCCGCCGAGTCGCCCACCTTGGCCAGCCGCCTCAGTTCCAGTCGATCCGCCTCCTCCTGCAAAGGCAAGCGAGAAATTTGAGCACAGCTGCTCAGCTGCAGCCGCATCGGCACCGCAGATGCCGCTCACCTGGGCTGTCTGGCCGGAGATCTTGCCATCTGCATCCACAACCAGCCGCATATCTCTGCAACAGCAAAAATGAGCTGCGAATTTGACATTTTCTCGAGTCCGACAACTACGATCGCTAAAATTAAATTCCCAGTTGTACGATAAAGTTTGCATGATAAATTTAGTGAACAGAAATTCTTAATTCTCTGAGCTGCTCGCAGATGGAGTTTCCGAGAGGACTGCAGCAGCTCTGCAACAATCAGCATTGGCGAGAGCGCATCCGACTTCTCACACGCAGCTCATTTTCCATTTCTGCAGCATGAGTTTCCTTCCATCTAACAATGTCTCACAAAGCACTCACGCACAGCCTCCCAGTTCTCCATCTGCAGCTCAACCCACACACTCTCATTGCACACCGAGGCCCTACAGCTTCCATTCTCGACTGAGATCAACCGTCACCCCATTGGCTGGGAGGCAGCCAGCCAATCACAGCTCTCGCCCATTAAACAGTCAGACAGAGACAAGCTCAGCTGACTGGCTCTGATTGGCTGGCCTGAGACTGCAGCTCTGGCCACCCCAGCCGAATGTTGCAAAACTTGATGGACACAGCAGCGAACTGCTCACTCACCGCTCGATGTAGCTGGCCAGCTCTGAGTGGCCGCTGAGCCTCGCCAGGTCCGACGCCGTCCGACCCTCGAGATCTTTCTTTTTGAGCAGCCGCGACCTCTTCGAGTTTCCGTGCTGTCTGCACTCATTGAACATTGCTTGCCTGAGCAGGTGCAGCAGGTGCTTGGCGCATTTCCAGCTTCCAGTCCGCGCCGCCTCCATCAGCGGAGTGGCGCCGTTTTTGTTCCGCAGCCACTTCGCATCGAACGACAGCAGTGTCAGCAGCCGCAGGTGGTCCCGCCGGGCTGCCAGGTGCGCAGCCGTGTCGCCGTTCGCGTCAGCCGCCTTGGGGTTCGCGCCCAGCTCAAATAAGTACAAGATGCACTTTTCAGTGTGCACGGGAGTCTCAGGAGCGTCGGCCGCCAGCATGAGGACGGTTCGACGAGCTGCATCAGCGCTGGTGACCAGCTGGCTCGTTGCCAGCCGTTGCACCTTGCCGAAGTCACCTCGGATGACGTCGTGGACGAGAGTCTGGAGACTAACCGATACGTTTAGAAAGTAGCTGTAGCTGTGTGTGCTGTAGCTGTGTGCTGTAGCTCTGTGTGTGCTATAGCTGTGTGTGCTGTAGCTGTGTGCTGTAGCTGTGTGTGCTGTAGCTGTGTGTGCTGTAGCTGTGTGCTGTAGCTGTGTGTGCTGTAGCTGTATGTGCTGTAGCTGTGTGCTGTAGCTGTGTGTGCTGTAGCTGTGTGCTGTAGCTGTGTGTGCTGTAGCTGTGTGCTGTAGCTGTGTGCTGTAGCTGTGTGTGCTGTAGCTGTGTGCTGTAGCTGTGTGCTGTAGCTGTGTGTGCTGTAGCTGTATGTGCTGTAGCTGTGTGCTGTAGCTGTATGTGCTGTAGCTGTGTGCTGTAGCTGTGTGTGCTGTAGCTGTGTGCTGTAGCTGTGTGCTGTAGCTGTGTGCTGTAGCTGTGTGCTGTAGCTGTGTGCTGTAGCTGTGTGCTTTAGCTGTGTGCTGTAGCTGTGTGCTGTAGCTGTGTGCTGTAGCTGTGTGTCCTGTAGCTGTGTGCTGTAGCTGTGTGTCCTGTAGCTGTGTGTGCTGTAGCTGTGTGTGCTGTAGCTGTGTATGCTGTAGCTGTGTATGCTGTAGTTGTGTGTGCTGTAGCTGTGTGTGCTGTAGCTGTGTGTGCTGTAGTTGTGTGCTGTAGCTGTGTGTGCTGTAGCTGTGTGTGCTGTAGCTGTGTGCTGTAGCTGTGTGTGCTGTAGCTGTGTGCTGTAGCTGTGTGCTGTAGCTGTGTGCTGTAGCTGTGTGTTGTAGCTGTGTGTGCTGTAGCTGTGTGTGCTGTAGCTGTGTGTGCTGTAGCTGTGTGTGCTGTAGCAAACTCACAGAGGATCCTGGAAGTAGCTGTCTCCTTCAAATCTGAAACATGTAAACTGTATTATTTTAGAACTTAGGTCTTCTATAAAAAATAGTTTACTATTAAAAGTTAACGTAATCCTTACTTAAACAATTAATTATAAAATTTTTGTCGCTCGTAATATGTATTTTAATTAGTTGCTCTAATTAATCTTAAATAAACTGACATTCTCAGTCGCCATGGAAACTCACCCACGCAGCAGCTCAGCCAGTTCGCTCCTCTTCTCTGTGGCCAAACGCAGCGCAGTCTTGCTGAATTTGTCCTTCAGGCTCCAATCCGCCCCTGAGTCCAGCAGAACCCGACCGACTGCGGCGGCGGTGGCGGGGGGCGCAAAGGCTGCATGCATGAGGGGCGTGAATTCACACAGACCCCTGGCATTGGCGGAGGCTCCGGCAGACAGCAGAGCGGAGGCTGCGGCAGAATTGCCAGCCCTGGCTGCCCACTGCAGGTAACTGATACCCCATATATTCGCACAGGTGGGGTCACCCAGCTGCACCAGCTGCTCCCACAGAGCCTCATCACCGCACGATCTGTTTCCAGCTGCCAACATCAACGCGGTGACACCCAAACTGTAAGGCAGGTCGCAATTGCCGCGGGTCGCCGCTCGCCGCAGCCCTGCCGAGTCGCCCGACTTGGCCAGCCGCTGCAGTTCCAGTCGATCCCGCTCCTCCTGCAAAGGCGAGCGGGAAATTTGAGCACAGCTGCTCAGCTGCAGCCGCATCGGCACCGCTCACCTGGGCTGTCAAGCCGGAGATCTCGCCATGTGCATTCACAACCAGCCGCATCTCCCTGCAACAGCAAAAATGAGCTGCGAATTTGACATTTTCTCAAATTCTACAACCTCAATCGCTAAATAATAATCTTAAGTTGTAGGATTTAATTTTCATGAAAAATTTAGTAAAAAGAAATTTCTTAAATATCTGTGCTGCTGGCAGATGGAGTTTCCAAGAGGACTGCAGCAGCTCTGCAACAATCAGCATCGGCGATAGCGCATCCGACTTCTCACACGCAGCTCATTTTCCATTTCTGCAGCATGAGTTTCCTTCCATCTCACAATGTCACACAAAGCACTCACGCACAGCCTCCCAGTTCTCCATCTGCAGCTCAACCCACACACACTCACTACACACCGAGGCCCTACAGCTTCCATTTTCGACTGAGATCAACCGTCACCCCATTGGCTGGGAGGCAGCCAGCCAATCACGGCTCTCGCCCATCAAACAGTCAGACAGAGACAAGCTCAGCTGACTGGCTCTGATTGGCTGGCCTGAGACTGCACCTCGAGCTCGAGGACACCGTCAAGAATTCTGATTCGCTCTCGCTTTCGGTCGACCCACAGATAAAGTCAAGGACTCGCGGAAGTAGCGATTCACCGAAGCCAAACCTCGAAGCCTACGAGGAGCCGCTACCGTCAGAGATATTTGACCCGAGGATATACTTGGTCCCCAGTGTCTAGAAGTGAGAGTTTTTGAGTGACTAATCACCACTCTTAAATTTTTCACATGCACTAAGCCAGAGACAAGCTTAGCTGACTGGCTCTGATTGGCTGGCCTGAGACTGCAGCTCTGGCCACCCCAGCCGAATGCTGCAAAACTTGATGGACACAGCAGCGATCTGCTCACTCACCGCTCGATGTAGCTGGCCAGCTCTGAGTGGCCGCTGAGCCTCGCCAGGTCCGACGCCGTTCGACCCTCGCGATCCTCCAGTCCGAGCAGCCGCGACCTCTTCGAGTTTCCGTGCTTCTCGCACTCATTGAACCTTCGCTGCCTGAGCAGGTGCAGCAGGTGCTTGGCGCATTTCCAGCTTCCAGTCCGCGCCGCCTCCATCAGCGGAGTGGCGCCGTTGTCGTTCCGCAGCCACTTTGCATCGAACGACAGCAGCGCCAGCAGCCGCAGGTGGTCCCGCCGGGCTGCCAGGTGCGCAGCCGTGTCGCCGTTTGCGTCAGCCGCCTTGGGGTTTGCGCCCACCTCAAATAAGTACAAGATGCACTTTTCAGTGTGCACGGGAGTCTCAGGAGCGTCGGCCACCAGCATGAGGACGGTTCGACGAGCTACATCAGCGCTGGTGACCAGTTGGCGCGTTGCCAGCCGCCGCACTTGGCCGAAGTCACCTCGGATGACATCGTGGGCGAGATTCCGGAGATCGGCTGGTGAGTCTCCGACGCTTGCCCGGTTTTTGGGGTCCGGCTGAGTGAGTTCCTGCAACTGCAATTGAGGCACCCAAGCTGCACATTCAAACATGTGAGTGAGTTCCTGCAACTGCAATTGAGGCACCCAAGCTGCACATTCAAACATGTGAGTGAGTTCCTGCAACTGCAATTGAGGCACCCAAGCTGCACATTCAAACATGTGAGTGAGTTCCTGCCACTGCAATTGAGGCACCCAAGCTGCACATTCAAACATGTGAGTGAGTTCCTGCAACTGCAATTGAGGCACCCAAGCTGCACATTCAAACATGTGAGTGAGTTCCTGCAACTGCAATTGAGGCACCCAAGCTGCACATTCAAACATGTGAGTTCCTGCCACTGCAATTGAGGCAACCAAGCTGCACATTCAAACATGTGAGTGAGTTCCTGAAACTGCAATTGAGGCAACCAAGCTGCACATTCAAACATGTGAGTGAGTTCCTGAAACTGCAATTGAGGCAACCAAGCTGCACATTCAAACATGTGAGTGAGTTCCTGCAACTGCAATAGAGGCACCCAAGCTGCACATTCAAACATGTGAGTGAGTTCCTGCAACTGCAATTGAGGCAACCAAGCTGCACATTCAAACATGTGAGTGAGTTCCTGCAACTGCAATTGAGACACCCAAGCTGCACATTCAAACATGTGAGTGAGTTCCTGCAACTGCAATTGAGGCACCCAAGCTGCACATTCAAACATGTGAGTGAGTTCCTGCAACTGCAATTGAGGCAACCAAGCTGCACATTCAAACATGTGAGTGAGTTCCTGCCACTGCAATTGAGGCACCCAAGCTGCACATTCAAACATGTGAGTGAGTTCCTGCAACTGCAATTGAGGCACCCAAGCTGCACATTCAAACATGTGAGTGAGTTCCTGCAACTGCAATTGAGGCACCCAAGCTGCACATTCAAACATGTGAGTGAGTTCCTGCAACTGCAATTGAGGCACCCAAGCTGCACATTCAAACATGTGAGTGAGTTCCTGCAACTGCAATTGAGGCACCCAAGCTGCACATTCAAACATATGAGTGAGTTCCTGCCACTGCAATCGAGGCACCCAAGCTGCACATTCAAACATGTGAGTGAGTTCCTGCAACTGCAATTGAGACACCCAAGCTGCACATTCAAACATGTGAGTGAGTTCCTGCAACTGCAATTGAGGCACCCAAGCTGCACATTCAAACATGTGAGTGAGTTCCTGCAACTGCAATTGAGGCAACCAAGCTGCACATTCAAACATGTGAGTGAGTTCCTGCCACTGCAATTGAGGCACCCAAGCTGCACATTCAAACATGTGAGTGAGTTCCTGCAACTGCAATTGAGGCACCCAAGCTGCACATTCAAACATGTGAGTGAGTTCCTGCAACTGCAATTGAGGCACCCAAGCTGCACATTCAAACATGTGAGTGAGTTCCTGCAACTGCAATTGAGGCACCCAAGCTGCACATTCAAACATGTGAGTGAGTTCCTGCAACTGCAATTGAGGCACCCAAGCTGCACATTCAAACATATGAGTGAGTTCCTGCCACTGCAATCGAGGCACCCAAGCTGCACATTCAAACATGTGAGTGAGTTCCTGCAACTGCAATTGAGACACCCAAGCTGCACATTCAAACATGTGAGTGAGTTCCTGCAACTGCAATTGAGGCACCCAAGCTGCACATTCAAACATGTGAGTGAGTTCCTGCAACTGCAATTGAGGCACCCAAGCTGCACATTCAAATATGTGAGTGAGTTCCTGTAACTGCAATTGAGACACCCAAGCTGCACATTCAAACATGTGAGTGAGTTCCTGCAACTGCAATCAAGCTTACAAATATTGTTATGCTTTCGGTTTCCTCACTTGAACTTTACTTATTTTTTTGTCAGGAAATGGCGTTGGCTGTGCCATAACTGCAAGCTCAGTCGCAGGTGTCTCAGCTCAGCCCGAGAGTCCGGCAGGGCAGCGGCCGCCTGTGCAGCAGATTTTATTGGCCCTGGAGCAGCTGCAGCGAATACCTTCTCACCCTGCCTGCTCAGATTGCGGCCGCCTGTGCTAAGCAGAACTGCTGCAATGCCAGGGTGTGGCTACTTGAATTAGTAGTACATTGAGCAGCCCTGAATCCAATTGAGCTCTGATTGCGCAGTCAAATTTAACGAGTACATAGTGGACGGTATTGATACCGTATTTTTTCAGAATTTTAGAGGTTATAAACTGCAGGTGGATATTGGAAGCATTTCAGTTTGTAATGCATTCGGTTTGAAGCATTTCAAATTCCTTTGTAGCTTAAACGCTGCTATCAAAGAAACAATTGAATGAACATATGTAACCATGTTGATAAATGTAAATTGGTGCAGTGTCAGGTATATTTGCTTATAAAAGTCACTCATTGTTCAAGCTGAACAAGACGTACAAAAGGTGCAGCACAATAACATGCAAAAGCAGCACAATAACAATATAACATGCAAAAGCAGCACAATGGCATGCAAAAGCAGCACAATGGCGTGCAAAAGCAGCACAATGGCATGCAAAAGCAGCACACAGACTGGCAAATGCGCGCAGACCAGCATGCAACAGGATTTCATTGAGCCAAGCAGACTTTGAACAAATGCAGGCAGCAGGAGAGTCAGAGCAGTGCAAGTTGCGGGTTCGCTCTGGAGCCGAGCAGAACCACGTGAGTTTGAACTGGCACTTATAAAGTACATGATGTACATTGCAGCCATAGTGATTGGCTGCGAAGGGGTCAAAACTGACCAATGGGAGCCACTGATGGCTGAGTGCTGGGTGTCTGAGTGGTTGGTGTCTGAGTTTTGGGTGTCTGAGTGCTGGGTGTCTGAGTGCTGGATGTCTGAGTGCTGGGTGTCTGAGTGCTGGATGTCTGAGTGCTGGGTGTCAGAGGGCTGGGTGTCAGAATACTGGGTGACTGAGGCCTGGGTGACTGAGTGCTGGGTGTCTGAGTGCTGGGTGACTGAGGCCTGGGTGTGTGAGTGCTGGGTGTCATAGGGTGGATGTCAGAGGGCTGGGTGTCATAGGGTGGATGTCAGAGGGCTGGGTGTCTGAGTGCTGGGTGTCTGAGTGCTGTATGTCTGAGTGCTGAGTGGCTGAGGGCTGGGTGTCTATGAGGCAGTGAGGTGCCTGAGACGGTGAGCCGAAGTCACAGGTAGCAGGAGGTCACCGCTCCATCCTCTTTCGGTGCCTGAGCACAGTCTCAGACACGGTGATGGAGTGCAGACGCCCCGAGTCCCAACACTGCAGCTTCCTGGCGGTGTCCCTGCCGATGCCAAACAACAGCATCTCGGTGTCGTCCAGCATGTTGACAATTGAGCAGTGCTCATTTAGCGGCGAGTGCAGAGCTCGGTCCATGATGGCGCAGACTCTTCCCCTGAGCAGCTTGCACAGGGTGTGGGCGATGTCAGGTTTTGATGCCCCCGGCAGCAGCAGCAGGTGCATGCCCTGCAGGTAGAGCTGAGGCGACAGCTGGCGCAGGTTCACCACGGTGGGGTCAGCGCTGAAGATGTTCTTCTGCGCCTCCGTCAGGCAGCGCGGGGGCTCCACGCGGAGCGAGCAGGCCTGCCGAAGGCGCACAAACACGTGCGACACCATGAATAAGGGCAGCTCGATCTTCACTCCGGCCGGCAGGTCTTCGTCCGAGTGACCGCCGCCCACCTCCAGCCCGGCCAGGCGGGGCAGCGCGTCACCGGTGACGCACTTGAGCCGCTCGCCTGTAGCCAGAATGTCCTCCAGGCTGTAGTAGCAGCCAAAGTGGTGAAGGTCGCGGAACTGGACTGGGTCCTCCTGGGGTGGCGGTGTGGGGGTTTGGCGTGATGGCATCTGACTGGATCTGTGATGGTATTTGACTGGATGTGTGTGTGACGTATGCACTTTTATGTTTATGGTCTAAACACGGACTTAGCGGGAGCTAAAGTACCCAGAAAGCTGCGGGCTTTTTAATATTCATTTTACTATTTTTGTCCGTTAGGCTTCGAGCCTACGTGTTTGTTTTTACAATAGACTAGCTCCGACAAAATACGACATAAAAACAAAAACAGTGGCGACTAGGCCTGTTATCGAACCATTCAACTGCAGCAACCCTCGGAACTGGGAGGCGTACGAGGAGCGGTTGGAGCGTTTTCTTGCGGTCAAGAAAGTCACTGACGGCGCTGATAAAAAGGCCAACCTGCTGACCGTGATCGGAGAAGAGGCTGACTTAATTCTGAGGAAAGACAATTGCTGTGGGTTGAGCACAGCAAACTTATTGCGAGCTTCACTTGTATTTTCGAGCGTAATTCAGTTCATTTTTGTCTATGGCTGTGTAGGCAGCTAACGGCTGCTTGAGCCAGTAGAGCTCGACTCTCTTAAACATAAATAATAAATTTGAAAAAAGCTGAGAGCCCAAGAGCTCCAAAAGAACTTAACAATTCAAGAGCGCTCTTTGAGCATCACGGTTTTTTAAAAGCATAATACGAAAAGTATAACAACAATTCCTACGAGGAGCTACTGACTGCATTCCGGCACCAGTTTACCTCGCAAATGAGCTATATTGCTCATGGATTTGTTAAGGGACGGCTTGACATTCAAAGTTGCGCAGTTGAGGAGGCCTAGGTCATTGAGAATGCGTACAAAAACGCTCAACAGAGTTGACACTCAAAGCGACCAGCTCCAGAAGCAGAAGCCGGCTTTTCGACGCGCTACTGAGACGCGCTAATTCAGAGAAGGAACAAGGAGAAGCCAACATTTACTCGTAGGTGCTACCGTTGCTCTGACCCAGATCACTTGAGAAATGCTTGCCCACATCGTATTAAAAAGTGCAAGAAGTGTCGAAAGAAGGAACATCTACCGTGGCTCTGAAAGGATTTCGCAACAAGCAGGTTACGGAGCCAGGGCATCACCACCAAGCAATAATCGGGTATTTAACAGAAGCAACCCCGCTTACTTCGGAGAAGTTTTGATTAACAAAAAGCCGGTTCACTTTGAAGTCGACACGGGGGCTGAAAGGAACATCCTGGATGATGAGACAGCAGAGTCGCTCGGACTAGACTTAAAGCCGAGTGATACCAAGCACAGTCATTGCCTTGGTAGAGAAATTGCGGCCAAGGGTGAATGTAGTGTTTTCGTAGAGTACCTAGGTAAGGTTGCAAAACTTTCGATACTTGCTGTGTCAAACAATGGTTCAAATTACTTGGAAGAGACTGGATGCGACAGGGTGTCTTGAACTAACTTCGAGTCAGATCCTCGGAACGCGAAGCGCAGAGAAAAACGTTGTATCGGATCCGGAGAACAGTCAGCTGGACGGGATTCTGCGTACCTACTCAGACGTTTTCAACGAACACATTGGCCAAATAACAGGAGTGAAGGCTACGATCAAGATCAAGGAAGGGAGCAAGCCAACATTTTGCAGAGCTCGCACGATGTCATTCGCCCTGAAACCACTAGTGGAGACTGAGCTGAAACGCCTGGAGAAGCAGGGTGTCATCATACCAATTACTCATTCGGACTGGGCTACTCAAATTGTACCATTACTTAAGACGGACAGCAAATCGGTGAGAATCTGTGCGGATTTCAAGTCAATTTCAAGACGAAAAGGGAATCCACCCAACTGAGGACAAGATCAGAGCTACCCACGAGGTTCCACGCCCACGTAACGTGTCCGAGCTGAGGGCTTGGATTGGACTGGTAAATTACTATGGGAATTTCATTCAGAATCTGGCTACTCTGAAACACTGCTTTCACTTGCGACTTCGATAAGAAGAAGATTTCGACTGGCCAGCCGAGTACGAATCCGTGTTCAAGCAAGTCAAAGGTCAACTTACCTCAAGCAAGGTGCTAACTCACTATGATCCGTCCAAGAAGATGAAGCTAGAATTTGGTGCTTCACCTTGACCTTTGTCTAGAATCTCAAGAGACCAGTGCCGTCTGTGGCATCAAGTCATTTGCAACGATGGGCGATGTTTCTAGGCGCTCATTTGTATGAAATCAAGTTCAGGCCAACAGACCGTCACTGCAATGCGAGTGGTTTGTTGAGACTGCCAGAGAAAGCAGGAACGGCATGTGAAACCGAAGGTGATGAAGTTCAGCAGGTGATGATCAGCAGATTGCCAGTGCAGGCGGATACCATTGCGACAGCAACTGTGAAGGATCCGGTGTTGAAGCAAGTGCTGATACTTTGCAAACAGGGATGGCAAGAAGCTGATATCAGGACAGAACTGAAGCCATACTATGACAAGAGACATGAACTCGGAATTTTCTGTGGTGTACTGCTGCTTGGGATGCATGTGATTATTACTGCCGAGCTCTGCAGACTGGCACGAGGCACTGACACCTAGACATTGTGCTTACAAAGTCAAGGGCGAGGATGCACTGCTGGTGGCCGAGAATCGATCAAGACATTGAGGACAGTGTAAGCAATTGTCGCGGATGTCAGCTGCAGAGGTCAAGCACTCCTGAAGCACCATTGAGCGCACTGACCTGGCCAACTACTCCGTGGACTCGGAATCACAGATTTCTTAGGGCCATACAGATCATGGATGTTTCTGGTGGTTGCTGATGCAACGAGTAAATTTCCCGAAGTGGTTTCAATGAAGAATGCGACGTCGGAGAACAGTTCGGTGTCTAGGGCAGATTTTCGCAAGACTTTGATTGTGTCGAGTGCTTCACTCGGACAATGGCTCTCTGTTTACATTCTACCAATTTAAGGAGTTCCTTAGGCAAACTGGAATCCGGCATTCGCTGAGCAGCCCTGGACATCCGAGATCAAATGGCTTGGCAGAAAACATGCTCAAGCAAGTCAAAAAGGCTTTAAAAGCTTCCAATGATCCTGACATGCTAAAACAGCTTTCAAACTTTCTGTGGCGTGCTAGGACGACACCGCACAGCACAACGGGCAAGACGCCTTCGGAAGTGTTGTTTGGCAGAACTGTCAGAACAAGGTTGTCGCTCCTACTTCCTGATGCCTAGTCAAAAGTTCTGTGCAGTCAGGATCGACAGAGACTGCAGGAGACAACCCAAATTGCTATGGGATACTGGTACCCGCAAAACCGAGTAGCGGGCCGAACTACAGAATCAGCTGGAAGGACTAGCAGTTGAGCCGGTGATTAAAGCAAAAGTGTCTGACTAGATCTGTGATGGTGTCTGACTAGATCTGAGATGGTGTCTGACTAGATCTGTGATGGTGTCTGACTAGATCTGTGATGCTGTCTGACTAGATTACAGGCTGCCTGTCCATCTATTAGCTAATATTACAAATGAAATTATGCAAATCACAAGAGTAGATAGCGTTGTTCGCTAGCGTTATAACAGATGCCATCCGACTGCAGGAACTCATGTATTTGGTTATTAATAAAATCTTAAATAACTAAAAAGGATCAATAATCTACTAGACAATTAAAATTAAAATTTAAAACATATTCATTCCACAATGTAAATAAAAATACGGTTCATTACAACAAACCTGTATCAGAGTTACACTAATGAGACAATACTTATTGCATAAGCATGGTGTGCAGCACTAAAATGGCATTTCTGATTGTCTTTGATAATTCAAATCCACCTCAGAGTCATTAAGCAGTTCATCTCCATCACGGATGCAGGGTCCCAAGCAAAGTTGTTCTGACAGGTGAATAACAGCAGAACTGCATGACTGCTAAAAGCTGAACAGCATTGATAAGCAGATGGAATCCATCAGCCTGAGACACTAAGGCTGAGCAGCATTGATAAGCAGATGGAATCCATCAGCCTGAGACAGAGGCTGAGCTCTGATTGAATAAAATAACACCTGGGTTGAAGGCTTCAGCAGCGACTGAGACGACAGTGGGAAACAGAAATACATGGATTGGGATTTTAGCTGAGTGATTGGGACTTTTAGCTGAGTGAGTGGAATTTTTAGCTGAGTTTGTGGATTTTTAGCTGAGTGAGTGGATTTTTAGCTGAGTGAGTGAGATTTTTAGCTGAGTGAGTGGCATTTTTAGCCTAGCCTAGTGAGTGAGATTTTTAGCTGGGAGAGTGGCATTTTTAGCTGAGTGAGTGGCATTTTTAGCTGAGTGAGTGGATTTTTAGCTGAGTGGGTGGATTTTTAGCTGAGTTAGTGGCATTTTTAGCTGAGTGAGTGGATTTTTAGCTAAGTGAGTGACATTTTCAGCCTAGCCGAGTGAGATTTTTAGCTGATTGAGTGGATTTTTAGCTGAGTGAGTGGCATTTTTAGCTGAGTTTGTGGATTTTTAGCTGAGTGAGTGGATTTTTAGCTGAGTGAGTGAGAGTTTTAGCTGAGTGAGTGGATTTTTAGCTGAGTGAGTGGGATTTTTAGCTGAGTGAGTGGATTTTTAGCTGAGTGAGTGGATTTTTAGCTGAGTGAGTGGATTTTTAGCTGAGTGAGTGGCATTTTTAGCTGAGTTTGTGGATTTTTAGCTGAGTGAGTGGGAGTTTTAGCTGACTAAGTGGCCAGACCAGTAAAACAAAAAATAAAAACCAGAACAAAGCAGGCAGCAGCACCAGATCAGGCAGTTTGCATCTGTGCAGATTGGTCGGTTTAAACTCAACTGACAGACATAACTGAAATCACTGACCTCATCAATAATGAATTTACTCTGGTGCAGTAAAACAAATTTAAATTGACAGCAGTTTCAACTAACAGACAGCAATAAATAAAAGTACATTTAATACCCATCGAAATGAAGACTAACAAAAGCAGCATTGGAATAAATTTATTTGGTTTCATTTAAAGCAAAGCTACTCACAGTAGTCAGATGCACTTTATATACTGAACTGGGCAGTCACAACAGTCAGTGCATTAATAACAGCAGGGACACTGGAAGGTCAGACAGGTATTGTGAGTACTGTGAGTAGCAGTTGCGAGGTGATTTTGACAGCCGGAGACAAGCAGTAAACAAAACACAGCAGTGACCAGATGCTCATTCAATATTGAGTAATTCTAATATAAATTCATATCAATAATTCCAGTGCGACTCAGTCAGGGGCAGCCGCTATTTCAGCTTCACCAGATCGGCAAACGCCAAGTCTGCTCTGCTCTGCAGGGCGGGAGACACCGGCTGGCGGGATGGCGGGGCTCCAGCTGCCTGCCGCTGCTGCTGCTGGGTGCCCGACCAGTTCACCCTTCCGGGGCTGCCGGGGCTGAGCAGCTGCTGAGGGGCGGCTGCTGAGTATGGGGAGGTTGGGGAGTCAGTCTGAAAGCAGACACAGCACAAGAGCCAGTCTGAAAGCAGACACAGCACAAGAGCCAGTCTGAAAGCAGACACAGCACAAGAGCCAGTCTGAAAGCAGACACAGCACAAGAGCCAGTCTGAAAGCAGACACAGCACAAGAGCCAGTCTGAAAGCAGACACAGCACAAGAGCCAGTCTGAAAGCAGACACAGCACAAGAGCCAGTCTGAAAGCAGACACAGCACAAGAGCCAGTCTGAAAGCAGACACAGCACAAGAGCCAGTCTGAAAGCAGACACAGCACAAGAAAGAGCCAGTCTGAAAGCAGACACAGCACAAGAGCCAGTCTGAAAGCTGACACAGCACAAGAGCCAGTCTGAAAGCAGACACAGCACAAGAGCCAGTCTGAAAGCAGACACAGCACAAGAGCCAGTCTGAAAGCAGACACAGCACAAGAGCCAGTCTGAAAGCAGACACAGCACAAGAGCGGCTCACCAACAGGCCGCATCGGAGGAGGCTGCAGAGGCTCCGCCTTCATCGGAGTCATTCCCAGCCAGCCAGCCTGACTGTGAGAGCCGCTAAAGTCCAAATCTGTGAGCAAGTCCAGGTCTCTGCCAGCGGCTGCTGAAGCCACCGGGGCGGATGGAGGCGGCGTCCTGACGGCAGCAAAAAAATCAGCGTCTCCCGGCATGAGACCGGCTCTGGAATTGGGGGTTGGCATTCACAGTCACAGCATTCACACTGTAAGCAGTCAAATTCACAGCATTCACACTCACAGCATTCACACTCACAGCAGTCACACTCACAGCATTCACACTCACAGCAGTCACACTCACAGCATTCACACTCACAGCAGTCACACTCACAGCATTCACACTGTAAGCAGTCACACTCACAGCATTCACACTCACAGCATTCACACTCACAGCAGTCACACTCACAGCAGTCACACTCACAGCATTCACACTGTAAGCAGTCACACTCACAGCATTCACACTCACAGCATTCACACTCACAGCAGTCACACTCACAGCAGTCACACTCACAGCATTCACACTGTAAGCAGTCACACTCACAGCATTCACACTCACAGCAGTCACACTCACAGCATTCATACTCACAGCAGTCACACTCACAGCATTCACACTCACAGCAGTCACACTCAGCAGTCAAATTCACAGCATTCACACTCACAGCAGTCACACTCACAGCATTCACACTCACAGCAGTCACACTCACAGCATTCACACTCACAGCAGTCACACTCACAGCACCCATCACCCACCCATCGCTCACCCATCACAGCCGGCAGCAGCTGCAGTGTCACTCGAGGCCGACTGCCCGAGCTCCAGCAGGTCGTCAGCACCAGCAGCAGGTGCAGCAGCCCAGAGCAGGTGCTGCTGATGCCGCTGTCCGCCCCCATCCAACTCGGTGACTGCAGCTGCCGACTGAAAGTCAGCGAACTCATCCTCATCATCCTGAGCTGAGTCAGCGGCGGCGGCGGCCGTCT
>NIVC01001872.1:0-17500 GCA_002269645.1 Macrostomum lignano | reverse complement strand
TGGGGCTCAGTGACGGTTTTTTTGGGGCTCAGTGACGGTTTATTGAAGCTCAGTTACGCTTTATTGGGGCTCAGTGACGGTTTATTGGGGCTCAGTGACCGTTGGTTGAGGCCATCGAGTATTAGTATCCATGAAAGTCTGAATATCAATTAGTGAGCATGGAGCAGTGAGCATGGAGTAGTGAGCAGTGAGCAATGAGCAGTGAGCAGTGAGCAATGAGCAGTGATCAGTGAGCAGTGATCAGTGAGCAGTGAGCAATGAGCAGTGAGCAGTGAGCAGTCTCACCATTAATGCCCTCGTCTTTGCCCCGCTCGTCAATGAACTGAAAGGACTCCAGAGAGCGCAGGTCGTATCCGTGCTCCCTGGCGTTGGTCACCACCCGCTCTGAGCCGTGCCTGATCAGGTAGTTCAGCAGCAGCAGCGACTACAAAAACGGGTTGCTTTGATTGATCACTCAAAAAATCGATGAGGATATCTGGCTGCTCAGTGACTGATCACTGATTAAGTTGGCACAGTTGCAGCAGCTCTGCTTGATGCGCTACCAGCATTTTCCTGAAGTTCCCAAACTCCACAATGAACTACCCAAAAGTAAAAATAAGAGAGAGCACAGAACTCCCAGATCCCCAAGCCTCATCCTCAGCTCACCTTGTACGCCCTGCGCCAGTTCTTGCCTGTGCTGGTCAGCATCCGCTTCCACATCATGCTCATAACCTCGGGAAACTGCTCGTGACTGAATGTGCACTGGGCCAGCTCCTGCATCAGCTCGCCGTGCGGTCCCCAAGCGTCATCGTTTGTTGCTTCGCGAACTTTGGCTTCCACTTCTGTGTAGTTCATCACCACGTTAGTCCTGGCGTGGCAGAGCATTTTAAGAGCGATAAATTAATACATGTGATATTTCCATCTGGATGAGAAAGTTAACGTAGGAGAGATGGTACGAAGGGCACTGCAAAAGTTTTTAGCTACGACTACATAAAAGCTCAGATCTGTCTCATATTTCACACGTTTAAAATAGCACATAGAGAAGCCTGAAGGTCAATTTTCAAGCAAAAAGCTCGCATACTTGCTCAGCTACACGCAATTTCCCACTACACATTCAGCATCTGCTCCATTTGCGTTATGGAACTGAATCACGTGCGTTTTTGTGCAATGATTTATTACGATGACAAATCCGGTTTAGACTGCCACCTGTGCCATCAAAGGCTGTCAGCAGCTTTCTCAGACTCTGCCCCGTCCTTTGCAACTGTCACCGGCTGGTTCCGCGAATTTCGGCGCGGCCGGGATTCGCTCGAAGATGAGGCTCGGGCAGGCAGGCCGCCAACTGCAACAACACCGGAAAACATATCAGCTGTGCGCAGCATGATTGAAGCAGATCGGCGAGTGACCTATCAGGAGATGGAGGCGACCCTGGGCATTCATTCGCATGCCATCCAGCAGATCCTGCACCATCACATCGGCGTGCGCAAGCTGACGAGTCGCTGGGTGCCTCACCTGCTCACAGCTGAGCAGAAGCAGGCCAGGTCAGATTGGTGCCAGCAGATGCTCCGGAAGTTCGAAAATGGCCAAGCCAAGGCGATTTCCGACATCATCACGTGCGACGAGACTTGGGTCTACTGCTACGAGCCAGAGCGAAAGTGTCAGTCGCGTGTGTGGGCATTCGCCGAGGAGGCACCTCCGACCAAAGTTGTGCGAGGCAGGAGCACTGGCAAGCTGATGCTGGCTGCGTTCTTCAGGAGAGGCGGCCATGTGGCAACTGTGAGGCTGCAGCAGCAGCGCACAGTCACAGCTGCCTGGTACACAGGCATTTGCCTGCCCGAGGTGTTTGCCAGCATGAGAAAATCGCGTCCCAAGACAGGAGTACAGAGCCTGATGCTCCACCAGGACAATGCCAGCGCGCACACTGCGCATGCAACGCAGGATTTTCTGAGGTCCAGCGAAGTTTCTCTGATGAGCTACCCGCCCTATTCACCTGACCTCGCCCCGTGCGACTTTTTCTTGCTCCCGAAAGTCAAAGATCGCATGCGCGGCAAGCGATTTACTTTGCCTGAAGACGCTGCTGATGTCTTCGATGAGCTGGTTCCTGACATGTCTGATGCTGAGTGGCGCCACTGCTTTTCTGCTTGGTTTGAGCGCATGAAACATGGTGTGCAAGCTAGCAGAAAGTACTTTGAGAAGCTATGAAAGTTTTATGATAGCTTGTTCTGGCCAGGCATGGCTAAAAACTTTTGCAGTGCCCCTCGTACTGGCTGGCTGTCACTGAGACTGGGATATGACAGATCCTCAGTTGCTGTTTGTGGTATATGATTACATACATGCGCAACCTCCAAAATTCGGTCGGCCGTGCGACTTCTTTTAAACAAAAATGCGACGTAGTTTTTGGCCAAAAATGCGACTTACATGCAAAAAAACACTAAAGCAAAATTAACGCAACTTTGGGTAAACGGCAAGAGTAACTATGACTGTCTTATTAAGCCGAAATGCCTCGTCAGCTACTTAGTACTACTACTTGGGCGTTTTTCGGGTGGGCATTTTTGCGACTTCCTTGGTTGGCCGCCAAATCGGTTGGCCGGATCGGCCGACTCGGCCGACTGTTGCGCATGTATGTATGATTATATGCGTGTCTCTCTGCAAGACAAATTGTTGGCCAGACTTATTCCATGTTAAGGTTGAAGAGACACTTTTTTAAGTACCAAGCCGCGAGCTACATTCCTGGAGTTTTTTGCTGAGACCGGATGCTACATTGACAACAAAGATATCACTGCCGTACACAATACAAGAATCAGTGAAATCGGATATGGCAAGATCAGAGAAATGGTCAGTGTACAAAGAACGGTTGGAGCAATATTTCATAGCTAAAGCCATCACCGATGAAAACATAAAGAAGGCTGAGCTCATCACAGTGGTGGTGAACTTGTGAAGATGGCTACTGTCTGCTGCGAGATCTGCTGTCTCCAGCCCTTCTTAAAAGTAAGTCTTATGAAAAGCTAATAACGGCGCTAAGAAACTATTTTGCATTGACGCCAAAGAAAATTGTGTAATGCTACAATTTCCACAATCAAAATCAACAAGAGGGCAAAGTAATCTTAAAGTACATAGTGAAATTAAGGAAGCTAGCTGCAGCATGCGTGTTTCGAGGCTTTCTGGATGAAGCTATCATGAGATAAGTTGGTTTGCAGATTGCGCAGCAAGCATCTTCTGCAAAAGATGACATTGTGCTCAAGCCATAAAAATATCAACCACCATAGAAACTGCAGAAAAAGGTGCAACACTCATTAACACTAACAAACTAACAACACTAAGTCAGGCTAAGCTCAAAAGATCCACTTATGGCAGATGCTACCGGTGTTTAGCGATGGGTCATTGGGCAAGAAGCTGCCCACATTGATCTTATGTCTGCAAGGAGTGCAACAGACCTAGACACCTAGAAAAGGCATGCAGAACCTAGCAGTCGACAGAAGCTCACAAAGCCAGACAGAATGGTCAGAGGAGAAATTACCAACCAAAATTGGGCCAAGGCACAAGAAGAATAAAAATACATGAGCACAAATCTGGGAGATCCAAGGTAGCAATAAGGAGTCTCCCAACTTCTCAAACATTAATAGCATTGCCATTGGTGGGAACTGCCAGCTCAGTGAAAATAGAACTAAAAAGAAATGATTTAACCCTTTCTTGGAGACTCTGCAAATTAACAACAATAAGGTGACGTTTGAGGTAGACACAGGCCCCGAATGCACAATTATTAATAAACAATTAAGTAGATCGAAGTGAAACCAACTGGCATGACCTTGATCCTCACTTTGTACTTTACTTTGGAAAAGCAACCATGCAAGTACTGGACAATGAAGAGATTGTCAATCATTGACAATCATGGCATTGAGCTTGATGTTGTAATTGTCAATGGCAGAAGACAGAGTGTATCTGCTCAATTTCAAAAGGCAATGGACTAGATACTTTAGGTCTGGACACTATCTGCTTTATTAATAACATTGTTTTAAAAGTATTAATAGTCAAAGATCATAAAAAACTGTTCAGGGACATGTTAAAGAGATTGCAAGATTATGGCATTTGACCCAATCAATCAAAGTGCCAGTTTATGATGCCAAGTATCAAATTTCTAGGTCACATCAATGCCATAGGAGTTTCCCAGTCTCCTAAGATAATCAAAGCTATCATTGATGCTCTTATACCAAGGAACACTACTAAAGTGCATTCACTAGTTGGTCTAAAAAACTACTATTAGAATTTTTTTCAAAATCTATAAGATCTACTGGAACCACTAAATATGTTGCTTTAAAAAGGTGTTAACTTTCAATGGCCTATTAAATGCTAAGAAGCATTCCAAGCATGCAAAGCTATGCTGAGCTCTGATAAGATTGAAGATTCTAATATATAATGACCCCATCAAGCCACTCATAGTAGACTAACATCATGCTATAGAGTAGGTGCTTTTTTGTCACACACTTAAAGACTTGAAAGAGAAGCCTATATTTTATGTATCTTGAAGTTTGTCTAAAGCATAGTGGAAATACTTTTAGATTAAGGAAGGTTTAACCATTGTGTTTGCAATAAAGAAATTATCATTTAAAGAGCTTTAAAAGGAAAAAAAACTTATTTTTAACTTAGCAAAATGAATAAAAATCACTATGGTCAATGCTAATCTTTATAGTAATTGACTTCAATAACTATGAAATTATTAATTACAATATAAAATATTTTATTACTTAAATAAAATAGTCCCCTATTTAATTAAACCAGAGAATTATAAAACAAAAATATACCAAAAATAAAAATTAAAATTGACATACTTAAATTTTAACATTTAAAAAATACTATAATAAAAGCTACCACTAAGCTAGTAAATTTTTATTGAACCAAAAAGGACTAGTCTATTTCAATTATTTTTTGTTTTACTTTAACTTCTTAGAAAAAATCAATGCATTTTTTAAATTTAGTTTTCCATTTTTGGAAGGCCAGGAGCTATTCATTTTGATAAAATTTAACTATTATAACTATGTACATAGAGACTATGCCAAATATAAACTAAATCATTTTAAGTTAACTGTGTATATTGATTGGGACTTGGAACTTTGGTCCTATCTGCTGTTTTAGTGATCTTTGTACACCAAGTTGTATACCAAAAGGGTATGCTAGGCCCCTTTATACATCAAGTTGTATACCAATAGTATACTCTAGGTCTCTGTATACTAAAAAATGCTAGTATACATGTATACTATCCAGAGTCTGGCATATATACATTTAGCCCCAAAATAACCTGTTAGTCTGTCACCTAAATGGATTTCACCAAAGTGACTATCACCAAACTAAAGTAGAAGTGTAGATAAAAATAGAAAGTAGAACTATTACCAAGGTAACCAATTCATTTCTGCAACTTGTCTTTAGCCAAAAATAGAACCCAGATCAGTTCCATTCTACAATCCACCTTACACTTTTAGGCCTAGTAGTTATATATACAATTTCACTATTTAAATGATTGTATATGCCTAATGAAAGCAAATATTTTTAATAAATAAAAATATAACTAGGGATCCATTCTTGCTTTTGCTTGCATTGTGTGCTTATATACTGGTTTGTTAAATGTGAATTTTTAAGTGAAACCATAGGCCCCTCAGTGCATAAAAAATACAAACTAGGCCTATGGCATCTTTTAATAAACACATTGCCTTTTTCACTCTTTGCATCACAATCACTCCCAGAAATGGTAAAATTAAAAAATCAGGGTTAGCAAGACTAAAGACACAATTAAGCCATACCCTTATAGCCTTACTTACATTTTTTCTGCTAAGTCCTTTCCTTTGTACAATACATCTCGAAGCATTTTTGAAAAGTTAATCAGCAACCACTTTCTTGAATCTTGAAGTTCAAGCAAAATTTACAAAAACAAATATTGAGGCTATCGAGTCAACGACCTAGTTGATGGATAGACCTAGTGATAGGAGTGAACAGCGAAAAATTACTTTACAATCACAGATCACTCTTAATATGAAATACAAAGAACTTATCAGTATAAAAAATACCTCCTTTTAAAAGTGAAACTCACTACATCAACATGCCGATTTCGACCTGGTTCTATCGAGTTTTTACTTCTAAAAATTATTACATTACTTTCGTAGAAACTATTGGTAAATCAAAGTTTGATAACTCTTTCTGGTAGGTATGTCAAACTGTGTAAATTTCTTAGTAAGGTATATGTTTGTTTGTTTTTAACTTCATTTAAGTTACTGTTTTAGACGTATAAAATTGTATTCAGTAGCAACACAGCTACGATTTGATTTTCAAGCAGCTGGTAGAAAATTTATATCTGTAAAATATATTACATTGATGTTATTAAACTTACCCGAAATTGGAAGCTGAAAATTTGAACAAGAGCCTTTTTCAACAGCTATATAATGGAACACATATTAGAAGCGAATCCATCTTTGCACCAGGTAAGCCCAGCCTAGCAACTCGTGTCGAGAGCGATAGACGAGTATACGAGCGTAACTTAAAAAAGAATCGCAATAAAAAAATTAAGTAGCCGTCCGAATAATTACCTAGCTTTTATTTTATCATCTCATCACTTGAATTTATCCGTCAAATTAGCGTAAAATTGGTTCCAATTTGTGTCCTTTTTTATGTTTTGACAGTTTGTAGCAACTCATATTTCTACTTTAATAGCTCGCTATTCAATTTTGTTCTTAAAACTTAAATTTATTGCACAATATTGGTAGACCTATATATTCGAATACGGAATTTTTTCTTTTAGAACCTTCAAAATCAAATGAAGAGTCAGCATGTAATGCGCTTGTTTGAGGTCGAAGAACTTTATCTAGGAAAACTGTGAGTCTTTCTTATAGGCTTTACTTATGATAGTTTCTCAGTCAGTATCCATATTGATGCAGGTACTGATTTTATAAAACGAAATTTTAGCTACATATATTTCGTACTTCAGATCATTGGGAACGATTCCATCACTTCATTGCTTCCCTAATCTTCAAGCAGTGTGGCTTAATGGCAACAGGGTGAGTACATTTCTGGTGTCTTGTTTAAAATTATTACAGCTAGTTTTAGACCCGTGTGATGAAAATCACTGCCTGAAAATTTCAGCTGTTAAAAGTGGACTGTTTGAAAGACAACCTTCGGCTAGGGGACTTGTACCTGCACAACAACAAGCTGATCAGCATCAGTGGCTCATTGGGACAGCTTACAGGACTCAAAACTCTCTTGCTGCACAACAATCAGCTGAGCAAAGTTGAGGAAGTCGTGCAGGAGCTGAAGAATATGCAGGGATTGCAGACTTTGAGTAAGTACCAGTATAGCTGTTAAGAAAAGTTTCCAGTAGTTCTTAACTTGTTATAGTTTAAATTTGAAGCATTACAATATTCTGAATTTCCAACCATAAATCCTGTAAAATATTCCAGTGTTTAGAAAAAATCAGTAAGTACAATTCAAGTTCACCTTTCAAGTTATATAATAAGTGTTCATTTTTATCGAACTCGTATAAAATTCACACTCATGTTACTCTATATGCCCTTCGTTTATTCCATGTAACTCGATCACCTGCACAACAAATTAAACATTTTTACAGCACCAATTAAGCATCACAGTTACCAAGAATATGAGCATCAGGGAGTTGAGAATATGAGCATCAGGGAGTTGAGAATATAAGCGTCAGGGAGTTGAGAATATAAGCATCAGGGAGTTGAGAATATGAGCATCAGGGAGTTGAGAATATAAGCATCAGGGAGTTGAGAATATAAGCATCAGGGAGTTGAGAATATAAGCATCAGGGAGTTAAGAATATAAGCATCAGGGAGTTGAGAATATGAGCATCAGGGAGTTGAGAATATAAGCATCAGGGAGTTGAGAATATAAGCATCAGGGAGTTGAGAATATAAGCATCAGGGAGTTAAGAATATAAGCATCAGGGAGTTGAGAATATGAGCATCAGGGAGTTGAGAATATAAGCATCAGGGAGTTGAGAATATGAGCATCAGGGATTGAGAATATGAGCATCAGGGAGTTGAGAATATGAGCATCAGGGAGTTGAGAATATGAGCATCAGGGAGTTGAGAATATGAGCATCAGGGAGTTGAGAATATGAGCATCAGGGAGTTGAGAATATGAGCATCAGGGAGTTGAGAATATGAGCATCAGGGAGTTGAGAAAATGAGCATCAGGGAGTTGAGAATATAAGCATCAGGGAGTTGAGAATATAAGCATCAGGGAGTTGAGAATATGAGCATCAGGGAGTTGAGAATATGAGCATCAGGGAGTTGAGAATATAAGCACCAGGGAGTTGAGAATATAAGCATCAGGGAGTTGAGAATATGAGCATCAGGGAGTTGAGAATATAAGCATCAGGGAGTTGAGAATATAAGCATCAGGGAGTTGAGAATATAAGCATCAGAGAGTTGAGAATATGAGCATCAGGGAGTTGAGAATATAAGCATCAGGGAGTTGAGAATATGAGCATCAGGGATTGAGAATATGAGCATCAGGGAGTTGAGAATATGAGCATCAGGGAGTTGAGAATATGAGCATCAGGGAGTTGAGAATATAAGCGTCAGGGAGTTGAGAATATAAGCATCAGGGAGTTGAGAATATGAGCATCAGGGAGTTGAGAATATGAGCATCAGGGAGTTGAGAATATGAGGATCAGGGAGTTGAGAATATAAGCATCAGGGAGTTGAGAATATAAGCATCAGGGAGTTGAGAATATGAGCATCAGGGAGTTGAGAATATAAGCGTCAGGGAGTTGAGAATATAAGCATCAGGGAGTTGAGAATATGAGCATCAGGGAGTTGAGAATATGAGCATCAGGGAGTTGAGAATATGAGCATCAGGGAGTTGAGAATATGAGGATCAGGGAGTTGAGAATATAAGCATAAGGGAGTTGAGAAGATGAGCATCAGAGAGTTGAGAATATGAGCATCAGGGAGTTGAGAATATAAGCGTCAGGGAGTTGAGAATATAAGCGTCAGGGAGTTGAGAATATGAGCATCAGGGAGTTGAGAATATGAGCATCAGGGAGTTGAGAAAGTAAGCGTCAGGGAGTTGAGAATATGAGCATCAGGGAGTTGAGAAAGTAAGCGTCAGGGAGTTGAGAATGTAAGCGTCAGGGATCGTTAAGAATATGATCTTAGTAGCATTTAGCATGCTTTTTCAACTGTTGTGAATCTTTTCACGCTACCACCAGACTCATATGATATTAAATTGACAGTGCTGATATGCATGTATATTCTCGCCCTAAAATACTAATGAGTATCGCTTACCACTTGACTCACTCCCACACATTTCAACACCATGCAGCTCTGTTCGACAATCCGGTAGCCCAAGAGAAGCACTATCGCGATTACGTCATCTTCCACCTGCCGTCGGTCAAGGTGCTGGATAGACACGGTGAGTGGCCTTGAGAATGAGAACTCTTGATTTAAATGTGAGCATGCCTTTATAACGACTATAGATTAAGATAATCCGAGGCCACTGAAAACGAAACGTAAAACGTATCTATACGAGGAGATATTGTTATACTCGTATATACTTGTAACTCATGTGGAATCAACGTATACTACTTACGAATAATTTTAGTGATATCTTGGCAGAAAATGGCGTATAATTGGACTCGTATTTTGAAGAAACTTTCAAACCGAGTAAATTTTCAATTGTACCGTATGCTTGAGCAAAGTATTGTAGCTTCGATATAGTTCTACAAATCAAGACTTCGACGACGCAATGATACGGAGGTTTTTAAGCTTTTGTTTTACAAAATTTTTGTTTTTTTGTTGTTTTTGTTTTACAACAAAAATGTACCCTCACAGCATGTAGTCTTAAAGTTTGAAAGAACTTCCTAACAAGAGTCAGATCAGTTTAGCGATAATCATGTTTCGATTCCGTGGGCGGCCACACTTCATTTGGGGCTTGTGTGCTTAAAAATTGGCCAGATGATTGTCGCACGATTCACAGCCATCCATGAGGGTCGATCTCCAAGGCACAGAAAGTGTACATGCCTGAAGATTAGAAAGTCAGGGCCGCGTGTGTACACCTAGTGTGAGCGTGTTTAGGAGTCAGCAGAATAACCAGAAGTACCACGGGACGCGCTATTATCGTGGGCCTACCCTACAACGCTACCGCAACCTAAATCATTACATTATTATCACAAACGCTCGCAGAGATCACATTCAACGAGCGCATGAGAGCGCAGCGCCTGTTCGACACCGACAATCAGCTGGTGCGGGACCGGCTGGCCTTCGGCAGCCGCGTGGAGACCAGAGGATGTCCAGCCGATACCAGCGCCGGGGCGGCTAAAGCGATCAAACAGGATGGTGGTGGAAAAGCGGAAATCGACAGATCAATGATGTGAGTTGGCTGCTCTGAGCTCTCAGGCAATTTAAGTAAAACCTTAAATCTAAATTTTTAGCGTCACTCGTTCGCTTAAGTGCAGGAAAGGCCACTGTAATCTATTACAAAGTACATTCTTTGAAATTAAGTTATGAGCTATTATGTCTATGCATCTACAGCCCCTGGTGCTGGCGCCACTGGTGCTGGCGCCCCTGGTGCTGGCGCCCCTGGTGCTGGCGCCCCTGGCGCTAAAGCCCCTGGTGCTGGCGCCACTGGTGCTGGCGCCACTGGTGCTGGTGCCACTGGTGCTGGCGCCACTGGTGCTAAAGTCCCTGGTACTAAAGCCTCTGGTGCTAAAGCCCCTGGTGCTAAAGCCCCTGGTACTAAAGCCTCTGGTGCTAAAGCCCCTGGTGCTAAAGCCCCTGATGCTAAAGCCCCTGGTGCTAAAGCCCCTGATGCTAAAGCCCCTGGTGCTAAATTCCCTGGTGCTAAAGCCTCTGATGCTAAAGCCCCTGATGCTAAAGTCCCTGGTGCTAAAGCCTCTGATGCTAAAGCCCCTGGTGCTAAAGTCCCTGGTGCTAAAGCCTCTGATGCTAAAGCCCCTGGTGCTAAAGTCCCTGGTGCTAAATTCCCTGGTGCTAAAGCCCCTGATACTAAAGCCCCTGGTGCTAAAGCCCCTGGTACTAAAGCCTCTGGTGCTAAAGCCCCTGGTGCTAAAGCCCCTGGTACTAAAGCCTCTGGTGCTAAAGCCCCTGGTGCTAAAGCCCCTGATGCTAAAGCCCCTGGTGCTAAAGCCTCTGATGCTAAAGCCCGTGGTGCTAAAGTCCCTGGTGCTAAAGCCCCTGGTGCTAAAGTCCCTTGTGCTAAAGCCTCTGATGCTAAAGCCCCTGGTGCTAAAGTCCCTGGTGCTAAAGTCCCTGGTGCTAAAGCCCCTGATGCTAAAGCCCCTGGTGCTAAAGCCCCTGGTACTAAAGCCTCTGGTGCTAAAGCCCCTGGTGCTAAAGCCCCTGATGCTAAAGCCCCTGGTGCTAAAGCCTCTGATGCTAAAGCCCCTAGTGCTAAAGTCCCTGGTGCTAAAGTCCCTGGTGCTAAAGCCCCGGATGCTAAAGCCCCTGGTGCTAAAGCCTCTGATGCTAAAGCCCCTGGTGCTAAAGCCACTGAAAAGTTCTACTGAATCCTGAAATTTTTTGCCCCTTGACACGGCAGCAACACAGAGAACCACACTGTTTCCTCGCGCAGCCCTCAGCAGACCTTCGACTCAATCGAGGCCGCCTACGAGCAGCGGCGTCAGCGCAAGACGCCCATGGAGTTCACCTACTTTGATTGGTCTCGAGTGCCGCGCTACCAGCAGCGCAGGACCCAATCGGACAGCAAGGACATTATGGTGAACCAGCTGCAGAGGGTGACCGTGCGTTACCAGGTCTGAGAGGCAATGACCAGTAAAGAAATACAAAACCAAATATTTTTTCTCTGTAGTTCCTTCTTCACTACTTTAGAATAACTGAAAGCAAAGTGGTTACCATTGAATTTTTTAAATTTAATTCTGCCTCACACAGAACAGCTCAATAATGTATAGGGACACTGTGTCTACCACTACGGTACGAAAATTTTCTATGAAATTTTGCGTTTTTTAATAATTGAATCTCAAATAAACAAGTTTTATATCAATTTTTTGCCCATTGTGGTTTTTTATTACGCTGCTCAATGTATATTTTAAGAATAATTTCTCAAAAACATTTTGTATACTCTTTGTAAATATTAATAATAACAGATGTGCAACCGACAGCTCAGCCGCAGCTATTGCGCGGCGCATCTGAAGGCTGCGTACGGCTGTTCAGTCCAAGGACTGGGGGGTCGCCACACACACCCTCAATTACCCCAGCTAATGCTGACAACCCATTTTACAGCTGGTGTGAACTGGAGTAAAGCAGAATCAAGTGTATTGTTGCTCAAGGACACTAACTGTTCTGATTCGGTCAAGAATCGAACCCCCGACCTTTCAGTCGTGGGTCCGACGCTCCAACCACTAGGCTACAACCCCTTTTTTGTAAATGTTATTCGGTACATTCCAATAGCCACAGGGAGCTTAAATGAATGAACTTTCACAAGGCGTCATAAGCGTGGCGTACTTTACGAGCGAATCTGCAAATTGAAGTTTCCATTCCATTTGTACAATTTCTTTGCAAAGTCTTTCGCTAAAATGAAAGAACCGCAGCCGCCACAAATGGGCCATTTAAGTGAATATAAAAAAACTTTATCCATCCTTTTCTTCCCTTGGCCTGTCTCGATTCAGAAGGTCGCGTCGAGACTCCTCCCTCCCCTCTCTCGGACTGCAGCTCGGTCAGTTTCGGGCAGCGGATGAACCCCGTTGCACGCCGCAAAAGGTCCTGCGTTCCTGGGAAGTCTTCCCCCCAGTCAGTTCACCCACTCATCCCCCCAGCCCCCCAGCAGCCCCCTGTGTTCGCTATTCACCAGCCCGCCCAGACTAAGTGCGGAGCTTCAGCGCCGGCCCAATCGATCAATGCGCACCCCCACAGTTTGAAAAGGTCTCGCCAGACCGTCTCTTTCAGCCAGGCAGCTTCCTTATTCGTTGTAACATCGAAGTTGCGCTATGGAAATGACTGAACCTTCCTTCCCCTTGTTTCCTCTGTCGGGCAGGTTAAGGCGTCTTGCACCCTTGCGGTTGTGTAGGAGAGGGTCGGCCTAGTCACGTACACTGGACCAACCGCGCATCAAATTGATCTTGGCTGCGTACAGGAAGCGCCAACCATCGCTAGTATTTATCCATGCAGGGTGCGGCACCCAGCAGCTTCTCTTTCATCGCCCCGGCACTCAGCTAGTCAGAAACCCGAACGCAGTAACCCTAAGCAAGAAAAATGTCTCGTCAGGTGCGCATGACTCGTCCGGATTCCGGAACGCCGTGGGGCTTCCGGCTGCAGGGCGGACGCGATTTCAACTCCGCTCTCACCATCCAGAAGGTGAGCAAAGGCGGCATGGCCGAGCGGCACGGCGTCTGCGTCGGCGACAGGGTGGTGAGCATCGGCGGGACCCGACACACAATTGGACACACCAGCAGGCCCAGCAGGCGGTCATCCGATGCGGCAACGAGCTCGACCTTGGCTTGGCGAGCGGCGGCGGCGGATTCAACCACGCCTACTTCCAGCCTCAGCCGCAACAGCACCAGTTCCAACCGGCCGCGGCTCCTTACAGCCCGCCCTACAGCCCGCCAGCCCGCCAGACTGCCGGCAACTCTAGCGGCGCCACACGGCTGCCCGCCGCGAACGCGTCGCCTTCTTCTCCATCGTCGCACTATTACCCACCCGCTCCGCAGCATCACTTCGCTAAGCCTAACGCTGTACAGCATTACTCTTCGTCGCCACAGCAGTTCTCGCCACAGCAGTTCTCGCCACAGCAGTTCTCGCCACAGCAGTTCTCGCCACAGCAGTTCTCACCACAGCAGTTCTCGTCACAGCAGTTCTCGCCACAGCAGTTCTCACCGCCGCAGCAGTTCTCGCCGCGGAACTTTTCTCCGCCTGCTCAACCACCGCCGCCGCCACCTTCGGCTCCACGTTCAACTGCTCCTCTGATGTCGTCTGTCGGTGGTGGAGGCGGCAGTGCCGGACTCTCCGGTCGCAGTCGCCGTGGCGAGGCCCAGCGCCGAACTCAGCAAGCGGCCGGTGGCGTCCCGGTCTGCTCGGTCTGCGGCTCGGTGATCCGCGGCCCGTTCCTCGTGGCGCTGGACAAGTGCTTCTGCCCGGACCACTTCAACTGCAGCGTCTGCGGCCGCAACCTTGAACCGTGCGGCTTCGTCGAGGAGGCCAACCAGCTGTACTGCGAGGACGACTACGTCCGACTTCTGGCGCCCCGTTGCGGCAGCTGCCAGCAGACGATCGTCAGCGAGAGCGTGCACGCCATGGACCAATACTTCCACCGGCAGTGCTTCGTGTGCGCTCACTGCCGACAGAGCATCGCCGGGCGGAAGTTCCGAGTTGAGGACAACCGGCCCTACTGCGAGAAGGACTGGGGCGACCTGTTCTTCACCAAGTGCGCCAAGTGTCACGAGGCGATCGCGCCGATCGATCGCTTCGTCGAGGTGCTGGGCGGCACTTATCACGCCGAGTGCTTCTGCTGCGCCGTGTGCGGCACCTGCTTGGAGGGCAAGCCGTTCGCTCCGAAGGATGGCAAGGCCTACTGCAAGCTGCACGCCAGGCGTTTCTGAAGTCAAAGTTAAGATTTTGTTGTTTTTCGCATGGACAGCTAAAGTAGAAGGACGCTACACTGCATATTCTTAGAAATGGGCTGGAATGTGTATCCTGTCGTATCGTTAGTGCATTTATGAGAGTAGAATGCTCTAGAAAAATCGTATCTTTATAGACCGAACTTGTCTATGTCGAAACCTCTTTTTAGTCCTACGCGTTCTCCAGCGATTTCTGAATGCACTATTGATACGAAGAATACGCGCTCCTTAGCGTAATCCATCTGATTTCCAGGAAATTGGAGTCTCGCGTCCTTTTACTTCAGCTGTGCATGCCTTCTGAATTTTTAAAACTCGAGCCAAACCGGATTATTGTAGGATCTTGTTGCTGAGTTCTCAGAAACCATGTTGTCTCTATTTTGATACAGCTTTCTACAGCTTGACTAGTGATGCTACCTGAAAATTCTGATGCATAATATTTTAAGAAAGCGCCTGACAAGCTCAAAAAGTACCGTGGCGCACAATGGATTAAGACCACAAAGTAAAATAATTTTATTTTTGGCATACTTGTCTTTAAGCTAAATTCAAGTATTAAATTGGCAGTAAAACTTGTAGGAATACAAGTGTTACTTTATTTAACATTGAAATAAGACCATCTTTAAATACTTTCGAAATAAGTAAAGCAAATGCCACTGATATCCAAAAACTACTCTAATACTTTGTAGCAAAGCCTTTTGATTAAATCACAGCATTGCACCGCCTAGGAATGCTATCCACCAGCTTCTGGCCCACTTCTGCCGGGATGGCAGCCCACAAGTCCTCAATGATACGGTACAGCTGATCAAGGGAAGCTGGCTGCTGCATCTGGATGTCCCGCTCGACCCAGTTCCACAGATTCTCAATCGGATTGAGGTCTGGTGACTGCGCTGGCCAGTCCATGGTGCGGATTGTTCTCTGTAAGCCATGCCTTCACAACCTTGGAGGTGTGCTTCGGATTGCTGTCCTGCTGAAACTGGTTTTATTACTCTGTGGCTTATCAAATTCGAAAGTGAGACGAGACAAGGGACTCCAATCAAACACACTCAATTGCAAGTAGTCACCCAACACATCATTTATTTAAGTGATTGATACCACGTTTATCTATACCTGATTAGATTAAAATGCTCCAGCAATCTGTGTAGGTTATGAAATTGAAAGTTCAAATTTGTGTTCGGTGGTCTTAATTCATTGTGCGCCACTGGATGTGAGCTTCGATTTTGGTTTAGTAACCGTCAACCCTCAAGGCAAGTGACAGATTAAGCTAAGCGGCCGCAGTTAACGGATTAACTTAAAAGTCAGCATAAAAAACAGTTGGTACGACTTCTTCTTTCTTTCATTCTCTCCTGCTGTGTCATTTGTTGGTCGACTTGTTCTCACTTTGACCTCCGCATACTCGTTCTTCTGACAGGGCACAGAGTTCACTTGGTTTTAGTTATTACTAAATAGTATTAGAAATATTATAATTCTTGCCTGATCTGTCTGACAGTCACGGTGTATCATACTATAGCAGTTTTTTAGCTGCCTACGTATCCCTTATAATTTATTTTGCAATGCCTTTGATCATTTATAGCGCTTTTGTAATTTCAGATAATTCGATCGCTTTATCGGAGAATTTTATTCAAACCATTTTTTACCCCATGGACAGCTGAAGTATGATTCGGTATTTGTAGTATCGCTGGTGCATCCAGTATGCTTTCGAGAGGTCGGATATATTTAAGACTGAATCTGTCTATGGTAAAACTCCATTCAGCCCCGTCCGTGCGTTCTCCCATTGAGCACACTAAATGCACCAGCGACACGACAAATATACGTGACTCACCGGCCTCCGGTTTATTTGTAAGTTTATCCTTACCCAGAAATATTCTGATTTCATAGCCTTTAGCCAATTTTTAAGCAACGGTTCATTTATTGCTTGCAAAACGCAATGTACATGAGCCTACCGCTGTGTGGTAATTTTTAAACCTGCTTTTCTAGGAAATTTAATTTAATTCACGTACTTGAATATTCAACTACAAACCTTTCTGTGCTTTTTTATATATAATAAAAGAACTTTTAACATTTTTTTCACCACGTTTCATACTGGACATTTGAAGTTGCGTATGCATGTGTCCAATTAGCGATGCGAACAGCTTACTACTCATTTGCAGTAGTCAGTGATGATGAAAGTTTGCATCCGTATTGTACTGAATATAACATTATTCACTTTACCGAAAGTTAAATACACAGGAAAAATAATTACACAGTTAATTACACAATTAAATTAAACCTGCTTAACTGAAGATTATGTGTCCGAGGTGATGTATCAGCATCTTAATGTAGTGCGTGCGTGTTTTTGCAATGATTTTTTATTACGAATATTCAAATGTATATGCTCATATCTTACTAATACAACTCTATCGGTTATACATCTACGTGAAAATTCATAGACTTACATGTAATCTGCACAGGGTCAATGAAGTCATTTGTAGTCTTGAAGTCACTCTAGGATGCGACTTGACTTCTAGAGTGACTCTTATTTGCGGCTTAAGTCTTAGAGTCACTCTATAGGGTGAGTCCTGAGTCTTTGAGTGACTCTAGTGTCACACTTGGGTCTTGGAGTGACTCTGGGGGGAGACTCGAGTCTTGGAGTGACTCTGGGGGGAGACTCGAGACTGAGGTGAGACAGCATTCTCGCCTCATTCACTCTGTAGTCACAGTCGATAAACACAAGTGCACGCACTGCTGCAAGTGCAACAGCATCAATTATAGCCTGTGAACTTTTTTACTCTCAATAAAGAGAGAGAGAGAGAGAGAGAGACTGCCCTGCCCAGGAAGTTTTGGGAATTTCTTCCCATATCAGTGTCGCTATCCATAGTGTTTGCACTAAGCAAAAAGCCGCCAATGCTGCTGAGGCATTGTTTCCGAGCAGCTCATTCTCCCACGCCATCCCGT
>NIVC01001871.1:123719-158403 GCA_002269645.1 Macrostomum lignano | reverse complement strand
AGCAAACAAAAACGCCCAATAGATAACAAGAATCTTCATTCAGAGACAGCAATTTTAGACGCTGCAGATAAAAAAACTGGATTCCCAAAAACTTCCATAAGGCTAAACACGCGATTAATTTTTGTATTTATCGAATTCGGTCTCGCTTGGAGGCTTGCAGACCTTTTTTTAGATGAATGAAAGTCAAGCTGACCCAGTTGGAATGGGAGGAACTTCCTGCTGCAATGGGTTCGACTGTCGGACGCCAAAATCCAAAGAAACTAAGCAAAAGCGCCAGCAATGGTAGATCAATATGGGGTCGCGGGGGGAGGGGTTGAGCTGACCCTGAAGTACTCCGTAATAGGCCTTTTTGGGAGTGTTACAGTAACCAACACACACAGTGTACTATAGAAATGAAAAGACCGATGGTCCGCCAATAACTATTTTGGAGCTGAGGCTCAAGCGAGACGCTAACAAAACGAAAAGCGTAAACCGTACACAGGGCTAATAAGCCCTCTCGATGATATATTTATTGCAGTCAGTCAGAATCAGCCAGCGTGGAGGGGGGTGGGTGAGATGGGCCTGGGCTAAATCAGCGTACATAGAAAATTGAATAATAAACACGTACATTAAATCACGCAGTGGAATTGGAAAGAAAATCAATGCTACTAATCTACCTCCCAAACATACCCCCCACCTTGGCATAACAATGACAAAAACTATTCGAGGGATGAAACAATGAAAACGAATACGGTAATAGGAAAATATTCGAAAACGATGCGTGATACAAAATCGAACTCAAAAAGCAAAAAAACAACGTTGCATGAAACATTGATGGCGACATTGTGAATGGTAGAAAATTAGAGCAAAAGGTGAAGATAAGTACGCAGATCGTAGATGACAATCGAAAATTTTGCAGAAGTACGTCAGCTATCATATAAAATTTCAAAATTGAACACGAACGCAGACTTCCGCCACCAAACGCAACTGAAACAAAAACTGAAACAAAATTGTAAGCATTGGGCTATCAAAAGGTCGGAACTGGCGCATAAACTATGGTACTTCTAAGCGCAGAAAATCAAGCAATATTAAGTAGAGCTCAAATAATGCAAACATCGCTCGTAAAAAACTCAAAAAACGCAAAAGACAAACTTGCCGACAAATTCACTAAACCGTAACGACTGCTATTCAGCAAAAATTCACGCAAGAAAATAAATAGCTAAATAATGAATGTTAATCGCGTTGAACACTGAAAGCGAAAATTGGGTTAAGACGGCAAAAACAGGGTGATTCCTATTAGCATGAAAGGGAAAGAAGACTTTACGAACAATGCAACAAACAGGAAAATTGAACAACTCATCAGAAAAATTGCGAAACCTGACAAAGTCTAATTCTCTAGCAAAGGTTCGCAAACTAACCTGCAGATATTGGACACAACTTTGTTATTGGTCTCGTCATTGTGCGATCACCGACTCTGATTGAGGCGACTCTCACGTGACCGTCCGAACCGCGCATGACCTCCAGCACGCGAGCCAGCGGCCAGTGACCCCGAGGCGAGTCCGGGCTCACCAGCAGCGCCACGTCTCCAGGTTGTAGGTCAGGCAGCTCGCGGCGCCACTTGCTCCGCGGTGCGAGTCCCGGCAGCCACTCGCGCAACCACCGGCGCCAGATCTGCGACACCAGCTGCTGGACGTGACGCCATCTTCTTGAAGGACTGCGGGCGATGGCAGCGTCGACCTCCGGTGCAAACTTCCCGCCGACTTGCCCGATGAGGAAGTGATTCGGCGTCAGCGGCACATCATCACTCGGATGCGCCGTCTGGTACGTCAACGGCCTTGAATTCAGAAGTGCCTCCGCTCCAGCAAACGCGCTTAGCAGCTCCTCATCCGTGACGTCCGCCTCCTTCAGAATTGCCCAGATTGCCTTCTTCGCTGCTTTGATCATGATTTCGTGCACCCCACCGAAGTGCGGCGCAGCGGGCGGGTTGAAATGCCATCGCAACTGCTGAGAAGCCGTTCGCTGTTGAAGCTTCTGGGTATCCAAGACGTCGACTAGTTCTCGAAGCTCGCGCGCCGCACCGACGAAGTTCGTGCCGTTGTCCGAGAACAGCTCGATCGGTTGGCCTCGTCGACTGATCATCCGCTGTAGAGTCCGTAGGAAGGAATCGGTATCCATGCCGAATGCCACTTCCAGATGTACAGCTCGCGTTGCCAAGCAGGTGAACAATGCCAGGTACCTTTTCTGCCGAGCCTTGCCACGGCCCTGCTTAGTGATGAATGGACCGGCAAAGTCGACAGCGACACGAGCGAAGGCACGAAGCGGCTCCTTGAATCGGCAAGCGGGCAAGGGGGCCATAATCTGGCTGGCTGGTCTGGCTTTCCGTCGGCGACATTCGGCGCACTTTGCTTCCCAAGACTTAATGGCTTCTCTGGCCGAGACGATCCAAAATCGGTTTGACAGTGCCACCAGAGTTTGGTTTGTGCCTAGATGTTGGACACTTTCGTGGTGATGCTTCACGATGAGCTCCGTCACGCGGTGTGATCGTGGCAGAATGATAGGAAATCGAGTGCTAAACGGTAGCACATCGGCGAACTTTAGTCTCCCATCAGCGCGAAGCAGGTCGTTGACGTCGAGCTTCGGGTTCAAGTTAGAAATCACACTGCGTCCCGGCAACTGCTTTCCTGCTCGCAGACAAGCGATCTCTTCCGCAAACGTTTCTTGCTGGGCTCTCTGGATGATCTTCGATTCAGCTGCTTCAATCTCTGCTGGTGATAGCTCGCCAGTATCTCGGTGCTCCTTCATCAAACGGCAGTTGTTAGCGAACCTGGCCACCCAAGCGTGAACACGGACAGCTCTGATCCAGCTGGAGAAGCGCTCTGGCTCCAGTCGATGATTGCGCTCTAGCACATCGGTGACATACGTTCTCTGGCTCTCACCGGCCGGCGACTGATCCTCGCATCTGCGTCTCTCTTCCACCTGCTCAGGAACCTGCACTTTGTTCTTTGGCCAATTCTCTGCCTCTTCTAAGAGAAACTGAGGTCCATGCCACCACAACTGGCTAGCCGCCACTGCCTTGATCGATAGTCCTCGAGAGAGCAGATCTGCTGGATTCTTTTCCGTCGAAACATATCTCCACTGGTTCGGCTCTGTTGAAGCTTGGATCTCGCCCACTCGAGAGGAGACAAACGGCTTGAACATTTTTCCTCGGCCACGAATCCAGTACAACACGTTTAAGCTGTCAGACCAAAAAACTGCGTCACGAAGCGGCACTTGCAATGACTGCGCGACTTTGCTTGCGAGTTGGACTCCCAGAACTGCTGCCATCAGCTCCAACCTCGGTGTACTCATGGTTGTGATTGGAGCTACTCGAGTCTTCGAGATGATAAGTCGAACGGAACGTTCACTGTCAGTTGCCGTTTCACTTCTCCAGTAGCATACAGCTCCGTAAGCTTTCTCGGATGCGTCAACGAACACGTGCACACTACCCGACAGGGAATTTTCTCCTTCAAGCGCCCTGGAAAGCCGAATCTCGCTTAAATGCTTCAGGTCAATGCACCAGGCGCTCACTTTTGCACTAAGTTCTGCATTCAGCGGTTCATCCCAATCAAGACCTGTCTGCCAAAGCTCCTGCATCAGAATCTTCGCCTGCACGACAAATGGAGAGATCAGTCCAAGTGGATCAAAGACGCTCGCTAGCTTCTTCAGCAGACCTCTTTTTGTGGTCACCTGACGCGACTCGTTTTCATCTTTAAAGGTAAATTCGTCCTGCTCACTCTGCCACGTGACACCCAGTGTCTTGGTGCTTGGTAGTTCTTTGCTGTCCAAGGTAACTTCGGCTGCACGGTCTTCAGGTGGGATTCTATCGAGCACAGCTCTCGAGTTCGAGACCCACTTGCGCGCGTGCATGCCGGCGCGCCTCCAGAGCTCACTGAGTTGATCGTACAGCCTGCAGGCGGCTGCCTCGGTGGGCGCAGAGTCCAGGCTGTCATCCATATAGGTAGAGTGCAGTACTGTCTCGGCCGCCTCTGGAAGCTCACCTTTTGACTTTTCAGCATGGCAGCGGGTAACGAACTGTGCCAAGAACGGAGAGCTGGTGACGCCGAACACCACTCTGTTGAACTCGTAGACATCCGGCTGCTTTGAAGGATCGGCGTCCCGCCAAAGGAAACTGTGCAGCGGCCTGTCCTTCGGGTCCATCTCGATCTGGAGATACATTTCCGCTACGTCGCATGCGATCGCAATCGGGTGTCGGCGGAACCGAAGCAGCACGTCAACCAAATCCCTCTGCAGTTTGGGGCCCTGGAGGATCTGGTCGTTCAATCTGGCAGCCGATGCATCAAAGACTATTCGCACTTTTGTCGTAGCCTTGTCTGGCCGCAGCACTGGGAAGTGCGGCAGGAAACAGCGGCCTTCAGTCTCAGCTTGCGACACTTTTCGGATATAACCTTGCTGTTCATACTTTTCAAGGATCTCCTGATACTGCTTGCAGACGTTCATATCCTTAATCAGCCGCTGTTCGGTGTTCTTTAGTCGCTTCAAGGCCATTGAGAAAGTGCCTGCTGGAGCCAGCCGATCCTTTTTCCATGGAATCCCGATCTGGTAACGGCCCTTCGTGTACTTTAGCGACGACTTGGCTTGCTGGACGGCTCTCTCCTCATCGGCGGTCAGCGGACTTCGATTGGCACCTTCTGAGACGTTCTCGATCTCCCAAAACTGCCGCAGGATCTTAGCCACCTGACCAGATTCGGAATCGCAGCTGAAGAAAGTGGCAGCAAAATGGGCGTTCTGCATCTCAGAATTGTCCTGCTCTGTGCGACCGATGCACGTCCAACCCAGGGGAGTCAGGCGCGCCTTTGGCTCCAGCGGCTGTCCGACGATTTCTTTGAGAGACACGTGAAGATCCGGGTGATCAGCACCAATCAGCAAGTCCACTACTGCAGGCTCACACAGCTTCGGAAACGGCACATTTCTCAGATGAGGCCACTGCTGCGCTTCTTCGTGCCAGTCGACGCCTTTGAGGGACCCAGTCACGTGATCAGCGGTGAAGGCGACGATCATTGAGCTGGTCTGACCATCCAGACTTTCCAAGCTAAAGCAGACTGGGGCTGTCATGAAGGTCTCTGTTTGGCCATTGATGACTCCGACTTTCACCTTTTCGAGCGCTCCATGCACTCCAAGCGCTTCTGCTATCCCGATGTTGACGTAGCTCCTGGTACTGGCATCGTCGAGCAAGGCATTCACCTTCAGCTTCCGGGACCCGTTCCGTAGGACTACAGGTACCGTTCGTAGCGAGATTGCCGTTTCACCAGCCGACAGAAGCGTCACCGGTCCAGTCTTTCCTGAACTGGAAGCGGATTTAGCGTCCTTGGATGCAGTCTGCTTCGCTTCACCAGACTTGGCCAACACTTTTTCTGCATGAAGCAGGCGATGATGGAACTTTGTGCAGCTGCTGATGCCGCACCGACGACCACGCCGACATTGGCTACCAAGATGTCCTTGGCCCAAGCACCGGAAACAACACTTCGAGCTCTGCGCCGCGTCCCAGCGTTTTTCCACCGGAAGCTCCTTGAACTCACTGCAGGACCACAGCTCGTGATCACCTTGACAAACAATGCAAATCTTTCGCTGTACCTTCTTGTCACTGTCCGTAGTAACGAAAGTCTTTGGTCGCTGCTCTCGCTTTTGACGCTCCTGCTGCATGGTGGCAACGCCCTGCACAATCTCTGACGCTTCAGTCTGAAACTCTGCTTCTTGCAGCACCCAAATTCTCAGATTTCTAACACTCTCCGGCTTCCGCTGCTCAAAGATCCACCTCCGGTAGCTGGCAACCATCTGCTCAGGCAACTTTTTCTGCAGCCTCACATACAACATCCCATCTTGAAGCTCTGCCTCTTTACCCGCATCCTCAAGGTTAACGACAGCCACATCCAGTAGATTAGCAAAGCTTTTCAGATCCTTGGCGTTTCCATTTCGCACGATCGGGAAGCTGTCCAGCTCTTCCAAGTGCAGAGCAAGTTGCCTACGCTGTCCACCAAATTCTCTCTCTAATCTCTCTTTTGCAGCTTCATATGCCGCAGCAGAGTGTCCTAGATGTTCTATAACCTTCAAAGCTTCACCGCTGAGGTACTGCCTAAGCTGCAGCAACTTGAATTCTGGTGTTGCAGGGGCGCTGTCGATGCACGCAACAAAGGCTGCCTTCCAGTTTTCATACTTCTGCTTTTCTCCACTAAACGTTGGGATTTCAACACGCTTCAGCATCTTCCACAAATCCTTTGAAAGCTCCTTCGGGTTGGATCCTTTGCTGGACGCAGCACTGCCAGAAAGTTTGTGTAACTCACCAGCTGCTTCTTCTTGGTCACCCGCAGCGTTCTCACCGCTTGAGCTCGCGGCAGGAGGAGCTTCTTTGGCGCGCTGCAATCTCCGGTTTCTGGCGCTTTCGACGCGCTGCATGGCAGCTTGGTAGTCGCGCTCCGTCTCCTCCATTTCGTCTAGTAGGCGCTGTCGCCTCTCGTTGTCCTTGGCGTCGGCGTAGCCTTCATGCAGTTCTTCCTGGATGGCGCTGACCAGATCTTGCAGGTCTGACAGAGCGTCACAGGCAACTTGCACTTCGTCATCAGAGGCGTGCGTCTTTAACAGCCAAGACAGCTTGTTTTTGCAACGAGTGAACGCTGCTTTTTTTCGGGATTTCTCGAAGCGCAGCTTCTCTAAACGTAGGGCGCCGGCATCGTCTTGGGCTTCCTGCTGCTGCTGCTCATTGGCGTCGTCACTGTCCATCCTGGTCCTTCGTTTCACAGTAGGGTTCTATTGCTTGCCACGTCAGTGGTAAGTTAGGCTTGTCCAACCACGCTCTGCTACCAAAATGTACTATAGAAATGAAAAGACCGATGGTCCGCCAATAACTATTTTGGAGCTGAGGCTCAAGCGAGACGCTAACAAAACGAAAAGCGTAAACCGTACACAGGGCTAATAAGCCCTCTCGATGATATATTTATTGCAGTCAGTCAGAATCAGCCAGCGTGGAGGGGGGTGGGTGAGATGGGCCTGGGCTAAATCAGCGTACATAGAAAATTGAATAATAAACACGTACATTAAATCACGCAGTGGAATTGGAAAGAAAATCAATGCTACTAATCTACCTCCCAAACACACAGTCAAACAAGTGTTACAGTAACCAACACGCACAATCACACAAGTGTTACAGTAACCAACACGCACAATCACACAAGTGTTACAGTAACCAACACGCACAATCACACAAGTGTTACAGTAACCAACACGCACAATCACACAAGTGTTACAGTAACCAACACGCACAATCACACAAGTGTTACAGTAACCAACAGACACAATCAAACAAGTGTTACAGTACATGTACAAGTGTCAGACTACATGCTAGAACTATTGATGAGGTGCAATGCAGAATCAATAGGTAGGTAATTAGAAATTTCTAATTAACATCCAAAGTCTATATAAGTAGCCTTAATGCAATTTCAGAGTTTACAGAGCTGCTAGACATACAGATTAGTGTTTGAAGCAATGCAAATGTGGGATCCCTATGGGATCTTTCTAGACCTCTGGTTGCAGATTTTATTGATAAGATATTGGAAAAGGGTGGAGTGCATGGAATTGCCCCAGAAATAGCAAACTACATTCGGCCTCGCAAATGCAGAGATGATATATTCCGACAAAGGCATAAGCTGCCGGCTTGTTGTTTTCTGTCGGTCCATTTTCTTTATTCCTTCTGATTCCTTCTTCCCGGAAGTTGCTTTCAGCTTGACCATATTTGCCTGCTTTTTCTTCTCGGCCGCGTATCTACCATCCCGTTTTTTTACCAATTCTCCTCCCCGCGCCATCCTTTCCTTTCCAGGCGCTCGCAACAGCTGCAGCCGCGCGAGCTCCAGAGTTAACTGCGGTCAAGGGCGCATGATGAATGGCGTCGGGGGGTCGCGCGCTTAAAGACATATTGAAAGCATGATATATTCTTGGAACAATTGGGGAATAAACAGCCGTTGGGGCAGATAAGATTTGACATGGGCATCTGGTCGCTTTTTAATGAAATAGAAACCATATAGCATAAAGTGTGTATTGCCGCCTTAAGGATCTTGTGGGGGGAGGAGTCCAATTAAGGCCACGTTTGATCGTTTTCAAGTGAAAGCCACGCTAATCAACGCAACCCCGGGAAAAATTTTCTACTTCAAGTAATAATGTAAGTAAAATAGTAAAATAGTGAATAGTAGTACATCTTACAAATTACATATGCAGTTTTTGTTTTGCGATATTATTTTGCTCGATTTAATTACGATCGATTATTTTTTCCTGCATGCTGTCTGTATCTTAAATTTAATTAAATTGAGAAGCATGCTTGCTAGTACATGCGCATGTATCCAAGCATGAATTGTTCCAAATTTCCATGCAAATATCTGTGAAATTTATACATGTACTCGTAATGCAAAATGAGTAAAAATTAAATACATACTCTAAATAAAAATCGCAAAAAGATTTCGCATTCATAAAAAAGAAATACTAAGAGTTTTCACGTCTAGTGAAAAAACACAAAACAATCAAAGTATAGGGCTTCACTGCAAAAGCTCACCAACAAGGACCACTGAAATGTTTAAATGTTAGTCTAGTAGTCCTTGAAGCTCACATTTTTACAAACAATATTTGTTTTAAAACAATTCAGCAGATCATAAAAAAACTTTCAAAAAACGGCGAACTATGAAAGTTAAGTTTCTGAGTAGCTTGTACAGTATAAGTTTGCATTGTCCGGACTTAACAGAATTCGAACGTTCGATGAACTTAAAGAATTAAATCAAAACTTTTGTACTTGTAATAAAAATATTTGAAAAGACTAATTACCAAGCAAAATTTATTTTCTTTTTATTAAATAATCAGTTAAATATTTTTCTGAAACGTAAGTGTTACTGTATACAAATGTCTAATGTAAACAGTTCCAGCTTCAAGTTAGTTATTAGTGCTTCAAATAATTTTTCTGGTATGCACTGGTACTGGTGATTTTCAAAAAGAAACTTTAGCTATTACCACGGTATCCTGAGCTTAAACAACATGGCATTCGTAAGTAAAGCATACATTTTGCCAATTCATATGAGTCAGTCATTGCTACGAATAATAGGACCTTAGATTTTACAATGACTAAATTTGTCTCGAAATGACAATATTATTTTTTAAATATATATTTTAATAATATTGTAGTGTGTTTAGGCTAAAACCTTTAGGTTTTTTGTAAACTTTCCCTTATTTAATGATTGCTCAAAGTATTCAGAGTTTATTAAGTCATAATGTGATTTGTTGTATAGATTATTGGTTGTTTGCAATGAAGCTTTATGTTAAGATGTTAAAGAATAAAAATGATACATGATACAACACTATAAATAAAATATCAGCAAACTTATCCTATACAAACGGAATTCAATTTTCCGTTTACAAATTGTCTTCTTGCACTGTAATTCACAAAGTAAATTGACAAAATCTGCCTACATAAAACTTTCTACATGTATATTACTAATTCTAAATTAAAATCTAGACAAAGCACCTAACAATTAAATTTTCAGTATGGAAGTAACTATCCCCCATCAGGAGGCGTGTTCAGTCAGAACGCCTACGGTGCAATGAGTTCGTCTTACAATGTCAATTATGGTCAGGCCTATGGTCAGCAGGGTAATGTTGGTTCGAATGTAGCTGTTTTTTTCTGATTTTACCCAATAAGGATACAGCTTTAGACGATTAAAAAATAATTAAACTCTTCAAAAACCACCGCAGCCCCTCCGGGTAGCGGCCTTGGCTGGCAGCAGAGTCACGCTTTTGCCTCCTTCCAGTCGGTACCGGCGGTGCAGCAAATGAATCAGCACTATGGTGCCCAGCCGCAGATGGTATGAGTATGAGTAATACCACAGATACTAAAATAACTGGATGGGCCACTCAGGCATATATACTTAGTAAAACAGCTTTCTACTTTCAGTTCAGTAGCAAAGAAGAATACATAAGCTATTATATAAAAATAAAGGCAGCTGAAATGACTTTGAAAAGTTTCGAAGCCCAAGCTTGCAGGCGTAAACAACTTGCTAATTGGTTCAGCAATAATGTACATTAGCCAGTCCACTGAAATGTACATGGCAGCTTTAGGCTGGAATTCCGAGAAAGACAATAAAAATTGGGGCGGGGGCAGTGTGGAAAGGCGCGGTTGGAGGGTTTAACCCGGGGGGCTGGGTAAGAGCCGATCAATGAGCCTTGGCTTTAAAAATACATTAAAATGCTTCTGTCTAACCCTGCTACTGAACTGAAAGTAGCTTACACGCAAATGTGCTGAGTGGCCCATCTAGCTATTCTACAGATACTAGAAGAATAACTATTATTCTAGTATCTGTGAGTTATTCTCAGTATCTGTGGAATATACTAACCTTTTCACGCTATGAAGAAAGTTTTAATAAGACAATCAAATACCGAATTTCGAATTTCAGATGCCGGCACCCGTCCCAGTGGAGCCGCAGTCAATGCCGTACAGTTCCTACATCAACCACATGAACACGCAGATATACGATCAGCAGACGTTCGCCATGCAGCAGATGCAGCGCCAGATGGCGGCCATGGCGGCTGAGCATCAGCGCATGCAGGCCGGCGGCGCCATGTACCAGCAGGAGCCGCAGCAGATCGCAGCTGCGCCCACCGCTCCGGTGAGTCAGTCTTACTGGAGCTCCTCTGCATTCGTTGGGTTGTTGTGATTGAAGCTTCGTCTGTTCCTCTCTCGTGGGTTATGTGCACTGGAGCTTCGTCTGTCTTTCGTGGGTTGTTGTAGATTGTTGTTCGCCTCTCTCGTGGATTTTTGTGGATTGTTGTTCGCCTCTCTCGTGGATTTTTGTGGATTGTTGTTCGCCTCTCTCGTGGATTTTTGTAGATTGTTGTTCGCCTCTCTCGTGGATTTTTGTGGATTGTTGTTCGCCTCTCTCGTGGATTTTTGTGGATTGTTGTTCGCCTCTCTCGTGGATTTTTGTAGATTGTTGTTCGCCTCTCTCGTGGATTTTTGTGGATTGTTGTTCGCCTCTCTCGTGGATTTTTGTGGATTGTTGTTCGCCTCTCTCGTGGATTTTTGTGGATTGAAGCTTCGTCTCTCTCTCTCTCTCTCTCTCTCTCTCTCTCTCTCTCTCTCTCTCTCTCTCTCTCTCTCTCTCTCTCTCTCTCACTCTCTCTCCCTCGGGTTGGAAGGGTTTTTATGGATTGCTAGGATTGCTGTTTTTCCCTCTCGCTCCATATCGTGGATTTTTGTGGATTAAAGCTTCATTTTTCTCTAATAGAATTTTCTTCACGATACCCTTAGTTACCCTTAGTTAAATCGGGTTCGCCTCTCTCCCCACCCAACCGCCAGCCAGCACCGCCGCCCCAGGATGAGGTCGCCAAAAGCGACACGCTGAAAGCCGAGATCAAGAAAATGTTCGTCGACGAGCTGATGCGGCGGCTGTCAGTGTCCGGGACTTTCGAGATCACAGAGGGCACCGTGAAGCCGTTCGGCAACTATCCTGCCGATGATCCGGTCGCGGACTTCTACAGAAAGGAACGCAGCCAGGACCTCGCTGACAAGCCGTGGGATCCGGAGGCCGATTGTGAATACCTGCGCAAGGCGATGAAAGGCCTGGGCACTGACGAAGACGCCATCATCCATGTCGTGGCCACGCGGTGCAACGCCCAGCGCCAGCGCCTCAAGGAGATGTTCAAGACCATGTACGGCCGCGATCTCATCACCGACATCAAGAGCGAGCTGTCGGGCGATTTCCGCGAAGCCGTCATGGCCTGCTTCGTGCAGCCGGCAATCTACGACGCCTGGTCGGTCAAGGAGGCCATCTACGGCCTGGGCACGGACGAGCAGGCTCTCATCGAGATCTTCATGACGCGGACCAACGCGCAGATTCGCGAGATGAAGGAGGTCTACACCGACGTGGCCAGCCCGAACAGGAAGGCGTCCAAGTCGCTGCTGGAAGACGACATCCGCGGGGACACCAGCGGAAACTTCAAGAAGCTGCTCGTGGCTGCCTCACAGGTGTGCAGGGGATTGGAATCGGGAGGTGAAAGAGAGGCTGAAGATGGAGAGGACAGAGTGTGAAGATGGAGGTGAGATAGAGAGTGGAGATGATAGAGAGAGTAGAGATGATAGAGAGTGGAGATGATAGAGAGAGTAGAGATGAGAGAGAGAGTGGAGATAAGAGAGAGGAGATGGGAGAGAGTGGAGATGGAGATGAGAGAGAGTGGAGATGAGAGAGAGAGGAGATGGGAGAGAGTGGAGATGATAGAGAGAGTGGAGATGATAGAGAGTGGAGATGAGAGAGAGGAAATGGGAGAGAGTGGAGAAGAGAGTGGAGTTTGAGAGAGATTCGAGATGAGAGAGAGTGGAGATGAGAGTGGAGTTGAGAGAGATTCGAGATGAGAGAGAGTGGAGTTGAGAGAGATTCGAGATGAGAGAGAGTGGAGTTGAGAGAGATTCGAGATGAGAGAGAGTGGAAATGAGAGTGGAGTTGAGAGAGATTCGAGATGAGAGAGAGTGGATGAGAGTGGAGTGAGAGAGAAGATGAGAGTGGAGTTGAGAGAGATTCGAGATGAGAGAGATTGGAAATGAGAGTGGAGTTGAGAGAGATTCGAGATGAGAGAGAGTGGAAATGAGAGTGGAGTTGAGAGAGATTCGAGATGAGAGAGAGTGGAGATGAGAGAGTGGAGATGAGAGAGATGAGATGGGAGAGAGTGGAGAAGAGAGTGGAAATGAGAGAGTGGAAATGAGAGAGAGTGGGAATGAGCAAGAGAGGAGATGGGAGAGAGTGGAAAAGAGAGTGGAGTTTGAGAGAGAGTGGAGATGAAAACAAGAGACGGAGCTGGAGCCCAACCCCAAACTCTTCAATGCAGGGCGGTCGCTATGAGATCACCCGCGAGCGCCTTGAGCAGGCTGTCGAGGAGGTGATCGCCAACGACAAGCCGACTGGAATGTTCGACATTAACTACCAGAAGCTGGTGGACATGCAGAAGGTGAGTGGCGATCGTGGAGATTTTCCTATAATTTTTTAACTACACTACTATCAGTAAAAATGCACACAGGACACAGGTAGTATCATTTGATGAACAAATCTCACCAACTGCCCACACATTCCAGGCTAAGAACGACGCCAACAGGCTTTTTAAAGCCGGTGAAGAACGCTGGGGTACCGACGAGGAGACGTTTAACCTGATCTTCTCCACTAGGGACTACTACTCTCTGAGAGAGATCTGGACCGAATACGTTAAGGTGCAACATTTGCATTACTACCAACAAATTTATCCTTGTCTATCTACTTCTGTGTCCTTCTACTTCTCTGCCTCTCTCTACTTCTCTGCCTCTCTCTACTTCTTTGCCTCTCTCTAATTCTCTGCCTCTCTATACTTCTCTGTCTCTCTCTATTTCTCTTGCCTCTCTCTACTTTTCTGTCTCTCTCTACTTCTCTGCCTCTCTCTAATTCTCTGCCTCTCTATACTTCTCCGCCTCTCTCTACTTCTCTTGCCTCTCTCTAATTCTCTTGCCTCTCTCTCTCTACTTCTCTGTCTCTCTCTACTTCTCTGTCTCTCTCTACTTCTCTGTCTCTCTCTAATTCTCTGCCTCTCTCTAATTCTCTTGCCTCTCTCTACTTCTCTGTCTCTCTCTACTTCTCTGCCTCTCTCTAATTCTCTGCCTCTCTCTAATTCTCTGCCTCTCTCTACTTCTCTGTCTCTCTCTAATTCTCTGCCTCTCTCTAATTCTCTGCCTCTCTCTAATTCTCTTGCCTCTCTCTACTTCTCTGTCTCTCTCTACTTCTCTGCCTCTCTCTAATTCTCTGCTCTCTCTACTTCTCTGCCTCTCTCTACTTCTCTGTCTCTCTCTATTCTCTGCCTCTCTCTACTTCTCTGTCTCTCTCTAATTCTCTTGCCTCTCTCTACTTCTCTGTCTCTCTCTAATTCTCTTGCCTCTCTCTACTTCTCTGTCTCTCTCTAATTCTCTTGCCTCTCTCTACTTCTCTGCCTCTCTCTACTTCTCTGCCTCTCTCTACTTCTCTGCCTCTCTCTACTTCTCTGTCTCTCTCTAAATCTCTTGCCTCTCTCTACTTCTCTGCCTCTCTCTACTTCTCTGCCTCTCTCTACTTCTCTGCCTCTCTCTACTTCTCTGTCTCTCTCTAATTCTCTGTCTCTCTCTACTTCTCTGCCTCTCTCTACTTCTCTGTCTCTCTCTAAATCTCTTGCCTCTCTCTACTTCTCTGCCTCTCTCTACTTCTCTGTCTCTCTCTAAATCTCTTGCCTCTCTCTACTTCTCTGCCTCTCTCTACTTCTCTGTCTCTCTCTAATTCTCTGTCTCTCTCTACTTCTCTGTCTCTCTCTACTTCTCTGTCTCTCTCTAATTCTCTGTCTCTCTCTACTTCTCTGCCTCTCTCTACTTCTCTGTCTCTCTCTAAATCTCTTGCCTCTCTCTACTTCTCTGCCTCTCTCTACTTCTCTGCCTCTCTCTACTTCTCTGTCTCTCTCTAATTCTCTGTCTCTCTCTACTTCTCTGTCTCTCTCTACTTCTCTGTCTCTCTCTAATTCTCTGGCTCTCTCTACTTCTCTGCCTCTCTCTACTTCTCTGTCTCTCTCTACTTCTCTTTCCTCTATCTACTTCTCTGTCTCTTTCTACTTCTCTGCCTCTCTATACTTCTCTGCCTCTCTCTACTTCTCTGCCTCTCTCTACTTCTCTGCCTCTCTCTACTTCTCTGCCTCTCTCTACTTCTCTGCCTCTCTCTAAATCTCTTGCCTCTCTCTACTTCTCTGTCTCTCTCTACTTCTCTGCCTCTCTATACTTCTCTGCCTCTCTCTACTTCTCTGTCTCTCTCTACTTCTCTGTCTCTTTCTACTTCTCTGCCTCTCGTTTTTTGCCTCTCAGCTGGTTCATAAACGCTTAATAAAGTTCTACCTCATCATTCTTGTCTAGCTTTGCCCGGAGGCTGAGCAGTTATTAATAATAAATAACTAATTTAAAATTGTTGAATAAGAGAAGCTTGGTCACATGCAGCTACACTACCTGCAAATGATTAATTAAAAGCAGAACCGAGAGCGTTTTGACAGACACAAACCATGCAGTCAGAGCCGATACCCTGGATTAGTTATAATTATATAGATTGCTAGAAATGTTAATTGGTAAGGCTATTTAAATGGCAATGAGATGTAAATTCTTTTAGAATACAACAGAGGGTCAAAATTTATCCAGCGTCTAATTAAGCTTGAGGTAAATTCTGGCAAAGTACGTCCCTATGCAGTCTAAAAAGTACTCCCAAGAAACGCCAAACTAAACCTATTCAAATCCGTTGTTAAACTTCAAAGATTGCCCAGCGCGACATTTTGAACTCAATCGATCGGGAGACAAGCGGCGACTATAAGCGGGCGCTTCGCGGCATCGTCATGAATATCCGCTGCCGGCCCATGTACTTTGCCGAGCGACTGCGCGACGCTATGAAGGGCCTTGGCACTGATGATAAGACTCTGATCAGGATTATTATCAGCAGGGCCGAGGTGCGAGGCGGTGGAGTTGGGGAGTGGGCTGTGTGAATTGAATTGAATTAGGAGTGAGGTGGGGGAAGGAGTGAGGTGGGGAGGAGGAGTGAGGTGGGGGAAGGAGTGAGGTGGGGAGGAGGAGTGAGGTGGGGAGGAGGAGTGAGGTGGGGAGGAGGAGTGAGGTGGGGAGGAGGAGTGAGGTGGGGAAGGAGTGAGGTGGGGAAGAGGCGAGGTGGGGGAGTGAGGTTGGGAGGAAGAGTAAGGCGAGAAAAGAAGTGAGGTGGGGGAAGGAGTGAGGTGGGGGAAGGAGTGAGGTGGGGGAAGGAGTGAGGTGGGGGAAGGATTGAGGTGGGGAGGAGGAGTGAGGTGGGGGAAGGAGTGAGGTGGGGAGGAGGAGTGAGGTGGGGAGGAGGAGTGAGGTGGGGAGGAGGAGTGAGGTGGGGAGGAGGAGTGAGGTGGGGAGGAGGAGTGAGGTGGGGGAAGGAGTGAGGTGGGGAAGAGGCGAGGTGGGGGAGTGAGGTTGGGAAGAAGAGTAAGGCGAGAAAAGAAGTGAGGTGGGGGAAGGAGTGAGGTGGGGGAAGGAGTGAGGTGGGGAAGGATTGAGGTGGGGGAAGAAGTGAGGTGGGGGAGGAGTGAGGTGGGGGAAGGAGTGAGGTGGGGGAAGGAGTGAGGTGGGGAGGAGGAGTGAGGTGGGGAGGAGGAGTGAGGTGGGGGAAGGAGTGAGGTGGGGGGAAGGAGTGAGGTGGGGGAAGGAGTGAGGTGGGGGAAGGAGTGAGGTGGGGAAGAGGCGAGGTGGGGGAGTGAGGTTGGGAGGAAGAGTAACGCGAGAAAAGAAGTGAGGTGGGGTAAGGAGTGAGGTGGGGGAAGGATTGAGGTGGGGGAAGAAGTGAGGTGGGGGAGGAGTGAGGTGGGGGAAGGAGTGAGGTGGGGAAAAGAGTAAGGTGGAGAAAGGAGTGAGGTGAAGAAAGGAGCGAGGTGGGGAAAGGAGTGAGGTGGTGGAAGAGTGAGGTGGGGGCAGGAGTTGATGTGGGTTAAGAGTGAGGTGGGGGAAGGAGTGAGGTGGTGGAGGAGTGAGGTGGGGCAGAAGTGAGGTGGGGAAGAGTAAGGTAGGGGAAGAAGTGTTGTGAGTGAAGCGATGACTTTGAGAGATGGGGACACATTGATTGAGGACGTTATTGAAATTGACTTTTCCTTTCCCAACGCAATCTTACTCACAACTCTCGAACACAATTGTGCAGATTGACATGGTGCAGATCAAGAAATGCTTTCTGGAGCTCACCAAGCAGACTCTCTGGCGCTGGATTAAGAATGACACATCTGGCGACTACAAGAAGCTGCTGCAGGCCCTGGTTGGCAAAGATTAATTAACATAATTAGTCATTGCTTATACCTAATTATGCTTAAAGTGATCGATAATAAACTGATCTGATAATTGTCTTGAGAGAAAACCTAACAACAATTAGTAATTGAGAGTTGTATCATTACCACAGGAGATTTTTCTTTTATGGATTTGTACTTTTAGCTCACCCAATTCTATGAAAACGTATGCACGTATGCAATTTCTATAAATCTCTTTGACGTCTTTAAAAAGCTTTTGTTTGTTTATTTCTACTTGCAAAATAATCGCACCATCAGCTTGAATTGCTGATCTCTTTTCTGTTTCTCACTTTCTTTCCCCCAAAAATTTATGTATAATTGTTTTTAAAAAATTTTAAAAGCCAACTTGTATGCCTTCAGTGAGTTACTAACTGTAGCTATAAATATATACTGTGGAAAGAATTATATTAACTAGATATCAGAATTGAATATTGGAGCCTAAAATGGTAAAAAAAGCAAGAGTTTATATTTGGTTGTTTGCTGCCACTCTGTGTCAGTCTACATCATTCTGTGTCAGTCTACATCATTCTGTATCAGTCTACATCATTCTGTGTCAGTCTACATCATTCTGTGTCAGTCTACATCATTCTGTGTCAGTCTACATCATTCTGTGTCAGTCTACATCATTCTGTGTCAGTCTACATCATTCTGTGTCAGTCTACATCATTATCTGCGAGTTTACATCCTTCAATACCTGATTATGTGCATGCATATCTAAAAATTTTCTTAAAGAACAAATATACGAAAGTCATAAACAGTATTCATTATAAATATTTTGTGCGCAAAGATTGAGATGAGTAGGATAACTTCGAACCCTTCTCGAAACCCGTTCCCTATCTAACATCTTATCTCAACCCGTCCCCATATCTAGCTAGCACCCTTATCTAACCCGTTCCCATATGTAGCACCCTTATCTCAACCCGTCCCCCTATCTAGCACCCTTATCTCAACCCGTCCCCATATCTAGCACCCTTATCTCAACCCGTCCCCCTATCTAGCACCCTTATCTCAACCCGTCCCCCTATCTAGCACCCTTATCTCAACCCGTCCCCATATCTAGCACCCTTATCTCAACCCGTCCCCCTATCTAGCACCCTTATCTCAACCCGTCCCCATATCTAGCACCCTTATCTCAACCCGTCCCCCTATCTAGCACCCTTATCTCAACCCGTCCCCATATCTAGCACCCCTTTTAATAAAAGTTCCTTACTGAACTCTAATAATTCTGAAGTTTTCAAAAAAATTAACACGCAAAGCGGAAACATGACAATTTTTAAGAAAACAAGCTTTTGCAGGGGACTGAGAACTTCTCAAACATTAAAAGTTTTTTTAGCCCTAAATCCCCAACATCTCTAGCCTTCTATAAATTTCTGAATATACATATGAAGCAAGCGTACGTGTTTTTTACAAGAGCTAAATTCGCAGATTTTTTTCGGGAAAAAGTTGACCAAAAAATGTTGAGTAAATAATTTTAGAAGGCGACGTATTGTGGATTTACTGAAAAAAAACTGAAAACCTCCTACCTAGCCAGTGCATAATGGCATAAGAACCGGTCTCAAACTTTAACATCGTCTAATTTTTATCTCTACTCGCTTGCAGCTGCACTGGTCACTGGTCACTGGTCACTGGTCACGGGTCACTGGTCACTGGTCACTGATCACTGGTCACTGGTCACTGGTCACTGGTCACGAGTCACCCAGTTGGCTGGCAGGCGCTGCAGAGATGACTCACATCGGCACCAGGTCCTCATTGGGCACCTCCAGCCGTACAAACAAGGCATCGTTGCGCACGTACTGTCGCTCGTCGCTGTTGCGCAGAACGTCTTCCAGGCTGACGAACTGCTCCAGGCCGAATTGCGGATTCCTGGGCCGGCCTCTGGGTCGGCCGAGGAAGGCCAGGTTCTCCCGGCACACCCGAGGGATGATCATCTTGGTGAGGTTGCGCCTCGGCGATTCGTCCTCGGTCTGGTCCAGGATGCTGAGGTACAGCCGCATGGTGAACGGCCAGGCCAGGTTGCCGTCGAATTCGCCTCTGCACACGCTCACGAATATCGACATGTACTTTCCGCGGGCTGGGGGGCGGTCAGCAGGTCAACAATTTAGTGACATCCAACTAGTCGTATCGTACACTTTGAAACTTTATATCGCTTTATTCATATCATCCTACTAATCCCCATCACCCAAATTTTGTTATTATCAATTTTCTGTCAATTTGTTTCGTTTGTTTCTTTCAATTTAAAAGTTCTAAATGTACTTTTCCTGCAGTTGAGCGATGCGTTTGGTTTGTGCTGATTATGCATACGACGACAATTATGGATTTTGGAGGTGCGTTTACTATTACACTTGAACTTATAACAATTCATCTACACTTTATAGGTGTTCTTGATAATCACATAACTAAACTAATTGAATAGTAAAACAAATTTCTCACCTTCTCCAGAGCCATACAGTGCGATAGACATGCTCATTAGATAGCCCTGCCTGCTCAGATAGTACTGCGGACTCTCCAGTACGGATTTGTTTTTCTTGGCCTCCTTCATGCGCTCCAAGAAGTCACCGATTCGCCACAGGGCCGTAGTTGGAAAGCGCCACTCCAGCTGCATCAGGCGCCTGTTGGCCGCTTCGAGCTTCTCTTTGAGATTGCGCAACTCTTTGTCATAGTGACTCGTCTCCGCTGTGAGATCGGACGCGACCGCTAGCAGTTCGAGCTCGTGTTTAGCCAGCATGTCAGTTATGGCGCCATTTATCTCTTCATCGTTTCCGGTCGTTCCATTTCCGGTAGACGAAGCTTTCGGCTGCTGCTGCTTGTTGTCAGACGCTTTAGCCGGCTTAGCCTTGCCGTTGGTGACAGCGGCGGGAGCGCCAGGCTTCTTAACTGTCCGAGCTTTGTCGGCCATTGCCGTGCAATGCAACAATGCTGATAGTGAGTCTTGATGAAGCAGCTCTAGCTAACACTCTATTGATGATCGCAAATCGAAGCTGGAAATTGCTGCTTGAGCTAGCCGATATTTATTAGAGGAGGGAAAGACTGAATTTAGCTGGCCTGTTCCCCGACACCACTGCCCAACCTCTCTTTGACCACACGGCACCCATCCCATGCGGCTGCACAGGCGGTTGTCGTCATCGCGTTTGCTATAGCCAGCAGTGGCAGCTCTGTTGCTGGGGATGTCTCCTCTAGCTGGGGGGAGGAAAATCCCTGTCCAATAAGCTCGCAGAATAACAATCGCCGTCATATGGACCAGCATCTTTTTAAAGCCATTTGACTCCCACAATGCACCAAGGTTACGAGGGCTCGCTTGAAACAATGGCCCCTCATTCATGCAGTTTCAGACACTGCAACTTTTTATAAGGGGAGAAGCAGCAAATTAATTTTTAAAAAACTTCTAGCCCCGATTGATCAGATGCAAACTGCTAGCCACGCGAGGAACGGGGCAAATTGTCAATGCGATTTCTGAGCCGTCAACTTTTGTCTGTTTCAGCCTACGCTATAGGCTATAGCAATGGATGTCCCACGCATGGAAACTAAACATGGAAAATAAAGAGAAGGGCTGGTCTGTGCATCTCTCTTGCAGGAGTCTCTGATGCTTTCACGGAAACGTTTGATAAAAGTACGTAATTATAAAGTACTTCTTATAGCTCGATCCTCTATAAGCTTTGGATTATACGGTAATGGGCAAAGCGCCATTTAGAGAAATAAAAAAAGCAAAGTGCGATTGCAAATTCTGCTATATCATTAGTGAGTTCGAAAGTTTTCAGATTTTTCAGAATATTTCACCAAGGACCACTGTAGTATCTGAACGAACGTCAAACTAAAAATGTGTTATTTTGGAGGCCAATTTGGTGGAAAAATACACTGCGAAGACAATCGAAACAAATAATGTCTTCATCATATAATCAATTATTGAATTTCATCCGGGGTAGTGAAGAGTACCATTCTTAAAATTTAGCATGCACAGCATGTTACTATGCTGTATGTGTACGAGTATAATCTACAATAGAGTAAATAACTGTACAAAATACAGTACATGTTAGCTGTGTAGTAGTGAAAGGATCATTTTCATTTTATTTTTTATTTCATATGCCAAGTTGTATGCATTTGCATTAAAATGGAATTATAATTGCTTAACATAATTGCTTAAGAGTTACCAGCTGCGGTTCCGGCCGAAGTCGTCATATTCGAGATCGTCATCTGCGGCTTACGAGAAAAACAACTAAATTATCTAAATCGTCATCATCTCAGTATTGGACAATGCTGCATTCACTAAATCGTCATATTGTGTTGCATTGGCTGCGCAAGGATCTTAGCTCATGGCGGCAGCGTGTTCTTGTTTGCCAACAAATTAAAACAATTTACAGTGTATTCTCAGTAGTCATGTGTGGCAGTCGGGTGCCACTTAATTGATATTTGAACTAAATTTGAATTATTCTCCGGATTAATTCGCGCGAACGCAACGCCGACCCTGATTGCTGATGCAGCAATCAGGGGTGAATCAGCATTAATTGACACAGTTAATATAAAAATTACGGGTGCATATGCAAGGGATTTTTGCCCGAAGGTAGAAAAATCCAAAATTAATATACACCCTTGCCTTTGGTCAAAGTCGTCTTATTTAAATGTTTAAGTCTTCGAGATTTGTTCAAGTCGTCATCATCATATGACGATTTTGAATATGACGATTTCGGCTGCACCCCCAGCTGCATGCACCATTTTTATTACAAGTTTACTTGATTCAAGAAGTTCAGCTAAGTAGCACAGCACAATATGCTCTGCTTCATTCGAAATTTCAGAATCAAGGACCACTTTAATAAGTATAGTAGTATTACAGTAGCATAATACAGTGCATTATGAAAGGTTATTAAAGTGTATAGACTCGACTGTGGTTCTTGTGCAGAATACCGCTAATGCTGCTTTTGAAATAACGTCATGAATTGAAACAAAATAGTAGACAAATTGGACCTAAAAAGACAAATATGTATTTAAAAACTAAATTTTGGTTGCAAGAAACATATATTTCTATTCCCTTCATTTTTCTTGATTTTTACGGTTTCTTTTTGAAACAGCTTTTTCTTGTAATAAAGTTTACGGCCAAAATTGCTTTATGGGAGTAGAAAATACTTGCCGCTTTCTCCCATTGTTTGCATATGGAAGTTATGGAACTTGTGTGGCGTACCAGGCGCCTATTCTTTATTATGGTTGCTTTATTTTGTAATAAATTTTTTATTTTTACACGCCTGTACTTGTGCGTGGACTAGAATGCTCATCATAGGCCTAGTATGTAACGTGTATAGTTCCTTTTTTATTAATTATTTTATATGCTTGTCTTGCGCACATGCACAGTGCACGATACGTTACATATAGGCCTAGTACAATAAGCTAAGTTTAGTAAGCTTTTTTGGACTCCTTAAATGCGAATAATCACTTCAACAATGTGAATTTTTTTACAAACAGTTCTGCACGATAGGCCCCCTAGACCTTAATTGCACTGGGCTGGACAGTGGACATAATAAAGTGGGTGTATCATATTCAGTAGAGCCTATTTGATTTTGATGTCAAATTTGTCAATCAAAATTTTGACAAAATTCCAATTTTAGTTTCTTTGTTTATGTTCAATTGGACCAGGTGTTTCACAATATTAAGGATAGCCGATAGGGTCGTCCAGTCAGGCCTGTCAGGGTGCTGACCAGTTTGGCAACAAACAAATTTGGCGACAGATTCACAATGGACTAATTTGGCAAAAGCAAATTCAGCGACAATCTAGGCAAATTTGATGACAATTAATGAAGGAAAAATAATTGTGTATGATTTGAATAGGCCTAATTCCTTTTGTAGAATGGTATTCTATAATGCAGATTAGCTTTCCCTTTTTAACTGAGTTTGTTTTATCTGTCATTTATTCTTAGTGAGTTTTAAGTCCTTTCCAAGAAATGTTCTAATTTCAGGTTGAGTGGCCTTATAAGCAAAAACCTATGGGACTTTGAAAAAATGAGAAAAATGATTTCTTGTATGCCTAATAAGGTCTTTCCATTGTTACAATATCGGGGAAGGAATTCAGCCTTTTAACTTCTCCCCATTTGATTTTGATGTGAGCCATCTAAGGTGCCCAACTCATTCTAATTTGAACCCCCTTTTTGCGGCTATCTATGTTTTATTACTCTACTATTAGTCACCCATCCTACCTCTGTGTTTGCTCGCCAAAGAGTGCATGTGGGGTGGTGACTGGTGCCTTGTTCCAATGCGTGAATCTCCTTTATTCATCGCTTGGATGGCCTTTTGAGTATATAAGGCTCAAATATACTGTAAATTACGGTGGTGGCAGCTCTACCCTACTGAAAGTAACAAGCTCAGCAAATTGACGCATTAATCTATGGTGTCAAAATCTCAATGTCTACCATTTAAACGACCGCGCCGCTATACGACCACTCCGCTATGATACAACTACCCTCCCCCTGGAATTTGAGGACCCTGGCAATCAGAGTAAAACAGGAGAAAGAATTTCATTATGATTTGTCTGCAGGACATCTCTAGATTTATTCGTGCAAATGCAATGCTGGTAGGAATTTAACTGTGAAATCCGCCCTACCTCATTTCATGAGTGTCAGCAACCAATCAATTTCAAGTCAAACCCCAAGTTTAATTTTCTTTCTCCACTCCCACCTCATTTGCTTTAACTTGTCTTTAATTAGGCTAGCTATAAAAAGATGTGTTGCCAAATTTGCCTAGATTGTTGCCAAATTTGCTTTCGCCTAATTAGTCCATTGTAAATCTCTGTTGCCAAATTTGTTTGTCGCCAAATTTGCATGTATCCATCTAGTCATAGGGCCTAGTTGGGTCTGAACAAATATTGAAAGGACAAAATTTCAAATAAGAATCACAAAATGTTTTTTTCTCTAGGTATTATATTAGGCTAGCCCTAGCTCCTAGGTCATTGTCATTAGGAGCCTACTACTTTCAAATGAAGCCATTAAACTGTTTTTTAAAATTAACTAATTTATATTATTTATTTAAATGTACTTTTTATCTTGCTAGCTTTTTAACTACTAATGATAAGGTCAATTAGTCTATATATTATAAGAGATAATTGGCTAATTATTTTCCTATTAGATCATTTACATGTCAAGCTAAAGTAAATGAGTATCATTTAGCATTTTAATATAGCTCTTGTATAGCTTATATTAGCAGTCTAGACTTGAATCCAAGTATAATTATATTAATTTGGGGCAAAAAAAGATTTTATTTTAGATAATATATTCTTTATTAGAATTAATCTAAAAGATATATTAGATATACAAGTATCAAGAATGCAATTGTGCAAGCAAACTTTGATCCTAAATGCATAGCTATATAAGATCATAAAAATATATATTCTAAGTTGACCAAACTAACTTTATTCTTTTTTTGCTTATTGAGTAGCAAAGGTAGGATTTTATGCAATTTAAAATTAATGATTTGTCAATTTAAAGATTTTTAGTATATTTAGATTTAAAGTATACAGGTATACCCAATCAATTTTTCATTTGTCCAAGACTATTCTAATATGTTCTATTTAATAAATAATTATTAATTTATTGTTTTTAAGCACAGAAATATGCATATCTAATAATGAAATATATACTCCTATGTATATGACACCATATGTGCATATATATATATAATTGAATATCTTATATACTAAAAATATAGTCTATATACTTATATACCTACTTAAGAAATTAACAGGATAGGCAATAATGTTTCTAGCTAGTTGTGTAATGATGTGGCTTAAAGTGCATAATTTACTATTTTGCCATAACTAAAGTTTTTAACATTTATATTCAATTGCCAAATCTATTTTTTCTAACAATATATCCATATCTATAACTAATTAATTTCCTATAACTTATTATAACTTTTAATTATGCCAATCATACAGTATGCAAATGAAATAAAAAATCTTTGTTGCTTGAGTCCTTGACCATAGGGACTTAAAAGTTCCCTTTATATTGAAAGTGAATTTATTCATCTTAACTTTAGTCTTTATGATCCTATTCATATTAAGTGTACATGGTATCAAATATCTTTGTTGCCTATAGGTAACAATATTAACCACACCTTGTGCCAACTACAAATGGCCACAAAGAGGGGATGTGCCAAAAAGCATAGATATTTAAATGATTAGATGGGCCACTCAGGTATATACCTAGTAAAATAGCTTTCTATTTTCAATTCAGTAGCAAAAAAGAATACATAAGCTATTTTATAAAAAGGCAGCTTTGATAAGTTTAGAAGCCCAAGCTTGCTGGTGTAAACAGCTTGCTAATTGGTTCAGCCATAATGTACATTAGCCAGTCCACTGAAATGTACATAGCAGCTTTAGGCTGATATTCTAAGAAAGGCAATAAAAATTGTTACAGGGTAGGGTTAGTGTGGAAAGTCAGGAAGGTTTAAGCTGGGGGTTAAGAGCCAATAAACAAGCCTTGGCTTTAAAATAAAAATAAAAAACAAAATAAAATTTTTCTGTTTAATAACTCTACTGAACTGAAAGTAGATTACAGGCAAATATGCTGAGTGGCCCATCTAGTTTTTCTAGTATCTTTGCCAAAAAGTCAGTTCCCCTAATTAGAGCCAAAATTTCAACTTGCATGGCCAATGTTGTAAGAAATAGGAATTGTATGTTCTTGTCCTGTAACCATACCCATATCCATATGTTCTGCGTAAAAACATCCACATCTTTAACTTCCTATAGCTACAGTGGAAACCCCTGCTATGTGTACCCCAATTTTGCAACTTGGTTTTAATTGTACTTGCAAAAATGAGAAATTTATATAGCTCAGATAAAGTTTATAAATCCAACATGCAATATTGGAAAACCTAAAGCTGAAAGGGTAAAAAACAAAAGACAACCTACAAAGATTTATAACTTTAAGATTGTTGGAAATTGCAGATAAACCTAAATACATGTAGGAATTTTTAGGATTTCAAGCAGTGACAGGTCAAGGACGAACAGCTTATTTTTCTACTTCTCCATCCCAAAACTGACAAATAATTTCAGCAATAAAACACAATTATTGCTGGCATGGCAGCGGACAGCGGCCAGGCCAGGCCTCACCGGTTCACCGTGGTCTCGCCCTCGGACTATGGCCGCGCCTTGAAATCTGTGGTGCCGGCCAGGCCCGACCGTCTGGCTGAACGATTCGCTGCCCTGTTGAAACGGCGAATCGATGAATTATTGGGCTGCGCCAGTCCGCTGCCTGCCAGCTGTTCGGCCTTCGATGTCGCTGCCGCAGCCGTGTCCTCCGCCTCAGTAGCTGAGAATGAAAACGAAGTTGGAAATTATCTATCTAATTTGCTGTCCCTATCTGACTACTGCCTGTTAGTAGTCAGTCCGCGCTCTCTAGTACCATTGAAAAAGTTTCTGGCCGGTCTCGGTGGGGCCAGGTGTCGCCAACGCTGCCGACGGCGTTTAATCTTTGTTGCTATGGAAGAATTTGAAGGCCTAACTAACGGCTTAGATTTCGAGGCGGCCTCGGCTCAAGAGCCGATTGTTTTCCGAGCTTTGACTGGCGACACCTTCGATGAGTCCGAGGCTGAGTCCATCTGGCTAGCGGAGTCCGAGTGCTGGAAGGCGATCTTCCTAATGTTGAACGAGTCGCCTGAAGACTTGGGTGCCGCCGGCGACGAGTTCGACTCGGCGGCATCCGGGCGCGTCCGACGGGTTGTAGACGAATTTGAGACGCGCAGCGTCTCACCCGATGTGTCCGGGGTAAATGTTATTTTCTGCTGGAATTAAGGAGTGGCAGACCTGCTCGATTGGGGCAGATTGTGCCGTAGGATTCTGTAGGGAGTGGCAGATTGTGCCGTAGGATTCTGTAGGGAGTGGCAGATTGTGCCGTAGGATTCTGTAAGGAGTGGGAGATTGTACCGTAGGATTCTGTAGGGAGTGGTAGATTGTAGCTCGTACCGTAGGATTCTGTAGGGAGTGGCAGATTGTGCCGTAGGATTCTGTAGGGAGTGGCAGATTGTGCCGTAGGATTCTGTAGGGAGTGGTAGATTGTAGCTCGTACCGTAGGATTCTGTAGGGAGTGGCAGATTGTGCCGTAGGAATCTGTAGGGAGTGGAGGATTGTGCCGTAGGATTCTGTAGGGAGTGGGGGATTGTACCGTAGGATTCTGTAGGGAGTGGGAGATTGTGCCGTAGGATTCTGTAGGGAGCGGCAGATTGTACCGTAGGATTCTGTAGGGAGCGGCAGATTGTACCGTAGGAACCTGTAGGGAGTGGCAGATTGTACCGTAGGAACCTGTAGGGAGTGGCAGATTGTACCGTAGGAATCTGTAGGGAGTGGGAGATACGCCCAAAGATTATTTAGAGTACGAGTATAGAGTAGCAAATCGCCCAAAAGATCCCATGAGGGGTATCATGTCCCTATCCCCTATGGAATATTCTCCTATACAGGCTCTTAGTTCCGTCAGGGCAACGCTTTTGGGATTATTAAAAATCACCCCAACTCCCCGCCATGCCGAAACTCCCCGCAGTCAGGCGGCGTTTTCTCAGACGACAGCCTGGCCGGCGTTAACGTCGGCCAGCTGGCCAGCGAGTTCGAATCCGGCAGCTGTTACGGCCGCCGGCGCGATTTCAAACTGGCATTGGTTAGCGCCGACGGGCTCTTATTCAGTGAGGGCGATGCGGCCGCTGGCTCGGTGAAAGACTTCGTTCAACGGCTCAGTTTAGCGTTGGAGGCCGAGCGTCGCTCCTGCCGCTGTCTGAGCCTGCCAGCTGAGCAGCTTCTCAGTCGGCTAGATGGCGACGATGAAGACTCCGATGACCCGCTAGCCGATGCTGAGTACTGCATGTTCCTGGTCACTCCTAGCACTGTCAGATTGTTCCGCGCTTTCTTACCTCGCCTATTTGTACACCTGGTCAGCCGCCGGCCCGCCTGGAGCGGCCGCTATCTGGTGACCAATCTGGACGTTGGCGACGGCGACACCGATGCCGGATTGTTGAGCCCGGCGGAGGTTGACTTTCTGGCCTATCCGTTGTTACAGTTTGGCGCCGGCTCAACTATTCTAGATACTGATAGCGCCGGTTGGCGCGCCCTGGCGCGTATTCTGCGCGTCACTTGGACTCCAATTGATGACTATCGACCGTTAGCGAGATCGGCTTATGATCCGGCCGCTTGCTACGATATTATATTGGCCAGTTCGCTGTACTATTCTGGCGACACTGACGACTGGCTGGCTGTTCAGTTTGCCGCTTACTTTAGTAGGCGACTGCGACTGCAGCTCGGACTCTGTTGCTACTCGCTCACCGCTTGGGACTCGATTGATAGTCAGAGTGGCAGCGGCGGCGAGCTGCTCCCAGGGAATTGCCGTTGCCTGGCGTTGGTTGCTACCCGCGAATCGGCCGCCGAATGTCGGCGCGTTCTTCGAGCTGCCGCGTCGGGCAGTCCGTCGCTGGTGGTGCTGTGCCTCGGCCCGGACGAGGTTGACCTCGGCGACGCAGCAGCCGCAGTTTCGGCTAGCGTAATCCGCCTACCGACTAATGCTGTTGATCGGGTTGCCTGGCAACGCCTGCCAATGCAACAGTTTGCCGCTCTGCTGCCTGCGGGTCGCAATTCCAATAATAACAGCTTTAGCGGCCCAGTTGGCCCGGCCGAGACTCGCCGAGTGGCCGCTGTGCTGGAGGAGGCATCTGGCCAGATGGATAATCCTGTTTTACATCGCGGCTCGGATCTGACAGACTCTGATAGATTGACAGCTCGATTAGATTTGCGATACGCTGAACAGTATGAAACTAGTCTGGGCAACGATTTGCTATTGAATCTGACTCCATCGGATTCTACAGCATTCTCTACTGTTGAGCATATGGCCGATGCTGCTGCTGATGATGAGGATGTTGCCGCTCAGTCCAGTCCTCTGGCTGCCGCCGCTGCGCCCACTGTTGGCTCGTCAGATGACCGGCCTTGTCCCGGCAACTCCGGGAGCGAGTCTGCGAGCTGGCTGTCTAAACTGCGGAGTGAGTTGCGCTGATGTGGTTGTGGGGTGTATGGGCAGGAGTTAGTGTGTTGGGACAGTATTGGTGTGTTAGGACAATGTTAAGCGTGTAGGCGGAAAGCTAGGTGTGTCTAGACAAGAGACGAGACGGATACAACCTGTCAGGGACAAGATGGATTTGTTAAAGACAAGATAAGATCCGTCAGGGACCAGATAAGATCTGTCAGAGATAAGACAAGATCTTTCAGGGACAAGATAAGATCTTTCAGGGACAAGATAAGATCTTTCAGGGACAAGATAATATCTGTCCGAGATTAGATACGTTCTGTCAGGAATAAGATTAGACCTGACAGGGATAAGATAAGATCTGTCAGGAATAAGATTAGACCTGTCAGGGACAAGATAAGATCTGTCAGGAATAAGATTAGACCTGTCAGGGACAAGATAAGACCTTTCAGGGACAAGATAAGACCTGTCAGCGATATGATGAGACCTGTCAGGGAGAATATAAGACTGTCAGGGACTAGATAAGAGTTGCCAAGAAAGGCAAAGGGAAAGCGGATTAATTAATGAGATTGAGAAAGTACACAACATTAATACATACATGTATACATATGCGGAGCTTTTTATCCTAATCAAGCATTCGCAGACCAAATGAATTTGAAATCAAGAAAATACTAAGGCATGATGCTGTATGGAAGCTGATTGCAAACTCAATTTTATTTTATAGTTCTATGTATATGATAGCAATCAATTTCTACCAATTATTTGTTTAACTTAATTGCATTTGCAGGCTCTTTGCTGCTTCGTTGGTTTCGTTTTATTCCTAGCAGCATCCGATCTTCTGTGTCAACATCATCTCGAGCAGCGTCACCCAACAAAGACCGTTTTCTGCTTCTGGCTGCAGCGGCTTTACCGCTCTGCCTGTTGCTAGCTGTCATGGCTAGACGGCGGTCTGCTTTGGCTAAGCTGGGGCCCACCGCATCATCAGTTGCCGCCGCTTCAGCCTCGGCTGGTCCGGCTGCTGGCGTCCCGCCATCGACTGTTGCCATCGGCCCAGCCTCGTCCTTCATCTCTTGCGACGGTGCAGCCGGTCTGATACGAAGCTGCCGCACTAGTTAGGGACAAAATTGCGATTGCCTACTTGTAGTAGAGAATTTAGTACTTAGGCGTCTAGATATAGATGGCAACTGCACACTACCCACCCAGCATCTATCTACCGTATCTAGACAGTATCTAGCTATCGTTTCTATATGATATTTTGACAGTATCTACCTACCGTATCTATATGATATCTAGACAGCATCTACCTACTGTATCCTATATGATATCTAGACAGCACCTATCTATTGTATCTATATGATATCTAAGCAGCATCTGTCTATCGTGTCTATATTATTATTATTATTATAGAGTATTACGCTCGTAACTCGCACATATATGCTATCTCTGATATCTAGATAGCATCTATCCATGAGCTGTGGGCCATCTATACAAAAATCTAGCTAATAGATCCTTTAATGTTATAGACATAACATTTTCTCACTAGCTATGCTATGCAATATGTGCATATCCAAGGTCACTTATCTCTTATTGTTAATATTGTTATGCTGCTAAGGCGCACAGATTCTTCATGTCAAGTTTTCACGTTTATTCATACTTTTTCCTCATTCCATTGTCATCTACTACGTTGCAATACTGATGGTTTCATTGATATTTTTTAGTCAGCTTTATTATTTTGTTTTATTTTTTTCGACGCTTCCCAGCCTGTTTTGTTGCCATGGTTACACTGAAACGCTCAAGCGTTATTTAATGCACTTTTGTCTCTTATTAAGAGTTAATCTTCCATTAATAGTCTGTATATTTCTGAGCACTTTCACGCCCATATTGTTTTTAATTTGGTATTCGTTTCGAGAGTTTATGATGAGCTCTTTACATAGTCAATATATATATCTGTACAGTACTACTGATAGCATGATTGAGACATTTTATTCTTCTTTTTATAATCGCAGATATTTTTTGTACTCTTGTTTTTGCTTCTCTTACCCAGCAGTTGCTTTTAGTTTCTGGCGATTTTCCCCTAAAAATTGTTAGACTATTTGAACAATACTTCATGTGGCCGATGTTTTAAAGGATTACCAAATAAAAAATTAATTGGTTAGTTTCACTTGACAAACGCAGTGACAAAGCACTTTGTTTACTATTTTCTGAACAAAAAAAGCCGTTACCTGTTACTGTTAGTAGCCAGCTGCAAGTTATCATTATTCATATGCATGCCCGTGCGCCGTTAATTATAACAAAGCGCCATGAGCTCCAGTGAAGAAGTGTCTTGGATCTCCTGGTTCTGCGGCCTTCGCGGCAACGAATTCTTCTGCGAAGTCGATGAAGACTACATTCAGGACAAGTTCAACTTGACCGGCCTGAACGAACAGGTGCCCCACTATCACCAGGCGCTGGACATGATTCTCGATCTTGAAGCCGATGACAACCTGTCCGATGCCAACCAATCCGACATCATTGAGCAGGCCGCCGAGATGCTGTACGGCCTCATCCACGCTCGCTACATCATGACTAACCGCGGCATCGCCCAGATGATTGAGAAATGGCAGAATGGCGAGTTCAGCTACTGTCCTCGGGTCTATTGCGAGAATCAGCCAGTGATGCCCATTGGTGAGCGATTGGACTCTTGTGTGTTCTGCCGCGTGTGTTGAGGAGGTTGGGGTGGGTGCGGGTTTGATAAGAATGGGTGGGTGCGGGTTTGATAAGAATGAAGTGGATGCGGGTTTGATAAGAATGGGGTGGGTGCGGGTTTGATAAGAATGGGGTGGGTGCGGATTTGATAAGAATAGGGTGAGTGCGGGTTTGATAAGAATGGGGTTGGTGCGGGTTTGATAAGAATGGGGTGTATGCGGGTTTGATAAGAATGGGGTGAGTGCGGGTTTGATAAGAATGGGGTGGGTGCGGGTTTGATAAGAATGGGGTGGGTGCGGGTTTAATAAGAATGAAGTGGGTGCGGGTTTGATAAGAATGGGGTGGGTGCGGGTTTGATAAGAATGGGGTGGGTGCGGGTTTAATAAGAATGAAGTGGGTGCGGGTTTGATAAGAATGGGGGTGGGTGCGTTTTTTATAAGAAAGGGGGTGGGCGCTGGTTTGATAAGAACGGGGTGGGTCACAACACTCCTTCCCCCATCGCCCTCACCCTGCAGGCCTATCCGACGTGCCTGGCGAGGCCATGGTGAAGCTGTACTGCCCCAAATGCCAGGACGTCTACACGCCGAAGTCTTCGCGGCACCACCACACCGACGGGGCCTATTTCGGCACAGGGTTTCCCCATATGCTATTTTTAGTCCACCCGGAATACCGGCCCAAGCGGCCAGCCAATCAGTTCGTGCCGCGCCTGTACGGCTTCAAAGTGCACCCACTGGCCTATCAGCTGCAGTACCAGGCCGCCGCCAGCTTTAAAGTGCCGCCCGCGCGCGGTTCCTATGGTAACGCGAAACGCTAGGCCGTTAATTTTGGAATTGAATATCCGTGAACGCAGTAGAGGCGTGAACCCTACAATACTGAGACAGTGATAATGATGATTGAGTTCCTTTTTAGCTTAAAATTGCGCTGAACCTCTCCGCAGCCGCCGCTCCCAGTTGTTCTCCATCGTTCGCCGTTTCTCCCCTCTCCTTTGTCCACTTAAGAGTTGGTCCCGTTTTACTTATTGAGTGCGCGTGTACTGTACCGTGTTTTTATCATCAATATATACTACTGCTTGTCTATCGCCTACTTGTTTAAGTGAGAGAGAGGTGGGTGACTTTGTATGTCGCTTTTTATATTGTTATATTATATATATATATAGTACTACATATATGATTGCTAATTGTAATGATTATATACGTAGTAAGCTAGTTAGTAAGTATGTAATAATTATTTAATTAATTTAACGATTTAGAGCAATTCCCTGATGCAGTCGTTTGTTCGCTTCGTAAAACTTCGCAGATATAAACTTTAAATAACTAATAATATACTGTGGTTATCTAAATATACTATACCTATTTATGACCTTGTACTAATTAATTAATAATTTACTAAGTGCGAATAGTATATCTGTGTTTTATATAATTGTTTTGAATTCATTCTTTAATTCTACCTGCCATACCGTTGAAAACGTTACCGTGACAAGAATCGCTAAAGATTCATTGCAAGCAACTCACTAGTGAGTCTGGGGCGACTCTTGGTGAATTTTCAACGACTCAAACACTACTGTAATGCGTTGAGTTGTAGAATCGTAAAAGCGTCGTTGTGTTTGCGCTTAACTTTCTACTAACTCAAGTAGACTAAATAGAGTTGTAAATCCGAAATACGATTCTAATTCACAGTGACGCAGATGCGCTTTAGACACAACTCAGTGATTGTTTGGCGACTCTGGCACGCCTCAGATAGACGTCATAGAAGCGCCCCGTTTCAAAGTCGCAGACTTTAATAGGTACAATCGTTTCATTGGGTATAGCTACTACTGTTAGTAGCAAGACACGGATTTTTAATGATTCGCTATATGTTTACTGTATTGCTAAATTTCAACTTTCAAAAAACGTCGGTAATGAATTTACGCGCCAAAGTCGATTGTTTGCTTCAATGGAGTTTCTGCAAAACAGGTAAAAAATTGAGCTCAAAAGCTCAGTTGACCAGGCCAGTGACGGATGAGCTGGTATGCGAGCTGACCAGAAGTTCCACACCCACCGGTACATCGGTGGCCTGCGCCCGCTCCTCTATCTGCTCCAGCTGCACAAGCACCAGGTCGTCAGTGTCGCTGTCGCGTCCTGGCACGAAGCCCAACAGATCCTGATTGGATTGGGTGATTACAGTTGCATGTACATGTATCGAGTACATTTTACAATTCACTACCCTCTACCATATAGATTCCAATACCATTCCAGAGATGCCACTACCCTTCAATAGACCCCACTACCCTCGCAGAGATCCCACTACCAACCCAGAGATCCCACTACCATTAAGGAGATCCTACTACCTTCCTAGAGATTCCACCGCCCTTCCAGGGATCCTACTACCTTCCAGAGATCCTACCTTCAAGAGATCCCACTAGCCACTACCCTTCCAGAGATTCCACTACTTTTCCACAGATCCCACTACCCTCTTAGAAACCCCACTACCTTTCAGACATCCCACTACCTTTCTAGAGACCCCATTACCCTCTTAGAGATCCCACTATCATCCAGAGATCCCACTGCACTTCCAGACATCCCCTTTCCTCCAAAAGATTCTCGCACAGCCACAACCGCGGCCGCACCTTGCAGGACTCTCCGTTGCCGCTTCGCCGAGTCACCAGTATCCGTTTGCACCTGGCCTCCTCGACGTCCTCGTGATTGGCGACAGGTAGAGGGTGGCCGCCACCGGGACGGGTGGCCAAGCGGTAGAGGCGACTCCGTCAGCGGCGGCGTACGTAGGCAGGACGTCCAGGGGGGCGGGGCGGAATGCGCGGAACCGGATTCGCATCTCGCCGTTCGGCGCGGCGCTTGACGACTGCTCGATCCACAGCTTGGCGTCCGAGCCCAGCGCTATGGAGGCGAACTCCTGCTGGTTGCTGATGCGAATCATGGCTGGCTGGCTGTGTGAATTTCTTGCTGCGCAGTACTTTTTACAGCGGTTGTTAAAATAATTGTTAGCTTCTAGTGAGAACAGCTAATTGCCATAGAACAATAAGATCAACTGGTTACTGGATGTGATAGACGCTTCTAAATAGTCATCTGATGCGGAGTCCTTATTAAGTTGTTTAATAAGTTACCGGCGGTATGTATAATGCCTTGCGCTGATTAGCAATCTACTCTAAT
>NIVC01001871.1:0-122493 GCA_002269645.1 Macrostomum lignano | reverse complement strand
ATCTCAACCGTCCCCCTATCTAGCACCCTTATCTCAACCCGTCCCCATATCTAGCACCCTTATCTCAACCCGTCCCCCTATCTCTAGCACCCTTATCTCAACCCGTCCCCCTATCTAGCACCCTTATCTCAACCCGTCCCCATATCTAGCACCCTTATCTCAACCCGTCCCCCTATCTAGCACCCTTATCTCAACCCGTCCCCATATCTAGCACCCTTATCTCAACCCGTCCCCTATCTAGCACCCTTATCTCAACCCGTCCCCATATCTAGCACCCCTTTTAATAAAAGTTCCTTACTGAACTCTAATAATTCTGAAGTTTTCAAAAAAATTAACACGCAAAGCGGAAACATGACAATTTTTAAGAAAACAAGCTTTTGCAGGGGACTGAGAACTTCTCAAACATTAAAAGTTTTTTTAGCCCTAAATCCCCAACATCTCTAGCCTTCTATAAATTTCTGAATATACATATGAAGCAAGCGTACGTGTTTTTTACAAGAGCTAAATTCGCAGATTTTTTTCGGGAAAAAGTTGACCAAAAAATGTTGAGTAAATAATTTTAGAAGGCGACGTATTGTGGATTTACTGAAAAAAAACTGAAAACCTCCTACCTAGCCAGTGCATAATGGCATAAGAACCGGTCTCAAACTTTAACATCGTCTAATTTTTATCTCTACTCGCTTGCAGCTGCACTGGTCACTGGTCACTGGTCACTGGTCACGGGTCACTGGTCACTGGTCACTGATCACTGGTCACTGGTCACTGGTCACTGGTCACGAGTCACCCAGTTGGCTGGCAGGCGCTGCAGAGATGACTCACATCGGCACCAGGTCCTCATTGGGCACCTCCAGCCGTACAAACAAGGCATCGTTGCGCACGTACTGTCGCTCGTCGCTGTTGCGCAGAACGTCTTCCAGGCTGACGAACTGCTCCAGGCCGAATTGCGGATTCCTGGGCCGGCCTCTGGGTCGGCCGAGGAAGGCCAGGTTCTCCCGGCACACCCGAGGGATGATCATCTTGGTGAGGTTGCGCCTCGGCGATTCGTCCTCGGTCTGGTCCAGGATGCTGAGGTACAGCCGCATGGTGAACGGCCAGGCCAGGTTGCCGTCGAATTCGCCTCTGCACACGCTCACGAATATCGACATGTACTTTCCGCGGGCTGGGGGGCGGTCAGCAGGTCAACAATTTAGTGACATCCAACTAGTCGTATCGTACACTTTGAAACTTTATATCGCTTTATTCATATCATCCTACTAATCCCCATCACCCAAATTTTGTTATTATCAATTTTCTGTCAATTTGTTTCGTTTGTTTCTTTCAATTTAAAAGTTCTAAATGTACTTTTCCTGCAGTTGAGCGATGCGTTTGGTTTGTGCTGATTATGCATACGACGACAATTATGGATTTTGGAGGTGCGTTTACTATTACACTTGAACTTATAACAATTCATCTACACTTTATAGGTGTTCTTGATAATCACATAACTAAACTAATTGAATAGTAAAACAAATTTCTCACCTTCTCCAGAGCCATACAGTGCGATAGACATGCTCATTAGATAGCCCTGCCTGCTCAGATAGTACTGCGGACTCTCCAGTACGGATTTGTTTTTCTTGGCCTCCTTCATGCGCTCCAAGAAGTCACCGATTCGCCACAGGGCCGTAGTTGGAAAGCGCCACTCCAGCTGCATCAGGCGCCTGTTGGCCGCTTCGAGCTTCTCTTTGAGATTGCGCAACTCTTTGTCATAGTGACTCGTCTCCGCTGTGAGATCGGACGCGACCGCTAGCAGTTCGAGCTCGTGTTTAGCCAGCATGTCAGTTATGCGCCATTTATCTCTTCATCGTTTCCGTCGTCGTTCCATTTCCGGTAGACGAAGCTTTCGGCTGCTGCTGCTTGTTGTCAGACGCTTTAGCCGGCTTAGCCTTGCCGTTGGTGACAGCGGCGGAGCGCCAGGCTTCTTAACTGTCCGAGCTTTGTCGGCCATTGCCGTGCAATGCAACAATGCTGATAGTGAGTCTTGATGAAGCAGCTCTAGCTAACACTCTATTGATGATCGCAAATCGAAGCTGGAAATTGCTGCTTGAGCTAGCCGATATTTATTAGAGGAGGGAAAGACTGAATTTAGCTGGCCTGTTCCCCGACACCACTGCCCAACCTCTCTTTGACCACACGGCACCCATCCCATGCGGCTGCACAGGCGGTTGTCGTCATCGCGTTTGCTATAGCCAGCAGTGGCAGCTCTGTTGCTGGGGATGTCTCCTCTAGCTGGGGGGAGGAAAATCCCTGTCCAATAAGCTCGCAGAATAACAATCGCCGTCATATGGACCAGCATCTTTTTAAAGCCATTTGACTCCCACAATGCACCAAGGTTACGAGGGCTCGCTTGAAACAATGGCCCCTCATTCATGCAGTTTCAGACACTGCAACTTTTTATAAGGGGAGAAGCAGCAAATTAATTTTTAAAAAACTTCTAGCCCCGATTGATCAGATGCAAACTGCTAGCCACGCGAGGAACGGGGCAAATTGTCAATGCGATTTCTGAGCCGTCAACTTTTGTCTGTTTCAGCCTACGCTATAGGCTATAGCAATGGATGTCCCACGCATGGAAACTAAACATGGAAAATAAAGAGAAGGGCTGGTCTGTGCATCTCTCTTGCAGGAGTCTCTGATGCTTTCACGGAAACGTTTGATAAAAGTACGTAATTATAAAGTACTTCTTATAGCTCGATCCTCTATAAGCTTTGGATTATACGGTAATGGGCAAAGCGCCATTTAGAGAAATAAAAAAAGCAAAGTGCGATTGCAAATTCTGCTATATCATTAGTGAGTTCGAAAGTTTTCAGATTTTTCAGAATATTTCACAAGGACCACTGTAGTATCTGAACGAACGTCAAACTAAAAATGTGTTATTTTGGAGGCCAATTTGGTGGAAAAATACACTGCGAAGACAATCGAAACAAATAATGTCTTCATCATATAATCAATTATTGAATTTCATCCGGGGTAGTGAAGAGTACCATTCTTAAAATTTAGCATGCACAGCATGTTACTATGCTGTATGTGTACGAGTATAATCTACAATAGAGTAAATAACTGTACAAAATACAGTACATGTTAGCTGTGTAGTAGTGAAAGGATCATTTTCATTTTATTTTTTATTTCATATGCCAAGTTGTATGCATTTGCATTAAAATGGAATTATAATTGCTTAACATAATTGCTTAAGAGTTACCAGCTGCGGTTCCGGCCGAAGTCGTCATATTCGAGATCGTCATCTGCGGCTTACGAGAAAAACAACTAAATTATCTAAATCGTCATCATCTCAGTATTGGACAATGCTGCATTCACTAAATCGTCATATTGTGTTGCATTGGCTGCGCAAGGATCTTAGCTCATGGCGGCAGCGTGTTCTTGTTTGCCAACAAATTAAAACAATTTACAGTGTATTCTCAGTAGTCATGTGTGGCAGTCGGGTGCCACTTAATTGATATTTGAACTAAATTTGAATTATTCTCCGGATTAATTCGCGCGAACGCAACGCCGACCCTGATTGCTGATGCAGCAATCAGGGGTGAATCAGCATTAATTGACACAGTTAATATAAAAATTACGGGTGCATATGCAAGGGATTTTTGCCCGAAGGTAGAAAAATCCAAAATTAATATACACCCTTGCCTTTGGTCAAAGTCGTCTTATTTAAATGTTTAAGTCTTCGAGATTTGTTCAAGTCGTCATCATCATATGACGATTTTGAATATGACGATTTCGGCTGCACCCCAGCTGCATGCACCATTTTTATTACAAGTTTACTTGATTCAAGAAGTTCAGCTAAGTAGCACAGCACAATATGCTCTGCTTCATTCGAAATTTCAGAATCAAGGACCACTTTAATAAGTATAGTAGTATTACAGTAGCATAATACAGTGCATTATGAAAGGTTATTAAAGTGTATAGACTCGACTGTGGTTCTTGTGCAGAATACCGCTAATGCTGCTTTTGAAATAACGTCATGAATTGAAACAAAATAGTAGACAAATTGGACCTAAAAAGACAAATATGTATTTAAAAACTAAATTTTGGTTGCAAGAAACATATATTTCTATTCCCTTCATTTTTCTTGATTTTTACGGTTTCTTTTTGAAACAGCTTTTTCTTGTAATAAAGTTTACGGCCAAAATTGCTTTATGGGAGTAGAAAATACTTGCCGCTTTCTCCCATTGTTTGCATATGGAAGTTATGGAACTTGTGTGGCGTACCAGGCGCCTATTCTTTATTATGGTTGCTTTATTTTGTAATAAATTTTTTATTTTTACACGCCTGTACTTGTGCGTGGACTAGAATGCTCATCATAGGCCTAGTATGTAACGTGTATAGTTCCTTTTTTATTAATTATTTTATATGCTTGTCTTGCGCACATGCACAGTGCACGATACGTTACATATAGGCCTAGTACAATAAGCTAAGTTTAGTAAGCTTTTTTGGACTCCTTAAATGCGAATAATCACTTCAACAATGTGAATTTTTTTACAAACAGTTCTGCACGATAGGCCCCCTAGACCTTAATTGCACTGGGCTGGACAGTGGACATAATAAAGTGGGTGTATCATATTCAGTAGAGCCTATTTGATTTTGATGTCAAATTTGTCAATCAAAATTTTGACAAAATTCCAATTTTAGTTTCTTTGTTTATGTTCAATTGGACCAGGTGTTTCACAATATTAAGGATAGCCGATAGGGTCGTCCAGTCAGGCCTGTCAGGGTGCTGACCAGTTTGGCAACAAACAAATTTGGCGACAGATTCACAATGGACTAATTTGGCAAAAGCAAATTCAGCGACAATCTAGGCAAATTTGATGACAATTAATGAAGGAAAAATAATTGTGTATGATTTGAATAGGCCTAATTCCTTTTGTAGAATGGTATTCTATAATGCAGATTAGCTTTCCCTTTTTAACTGAGTTTGTTTTATCTGTCATTTATTCTTAGTGAGTTTTAAGTCCTTTCCAAGAAATGTTCTAATTTCAGGTTGAGTGGCCTTATAAGCAAAAACCTATGGGACTTTGAAAAAATGAGAAAAATGATTTCTTGTATGCCTAATAAGGTCTTTCCATTGTTACAATATCGGGGAAGGAATTCAGCCTTTTAACTTCTCCCCATTTGATTTTGATGTGAGCCATCTAAGGTGCCCAACTCATTCTAATTTGAACCCCCTTTTTGCGGCTATCTATGTTTTATTACTCTACTATTAGTCACCCATCCTACCTCTGTGTTTGCTCGCCAAAGAGTGCATGTGGGGTGGTGACTGGTGCCTTGTTCCAATGCGTGAATCTCCTTTATTCATCGCTTGGATGGCCTTTTGAGTATATAAGGCTCAAATATACTGTAAATTACGGTGGTGGCAGCTCTACCCTACTGAAAGTAACAAGCTCAGCAAATTGACGCATTAATCTATGGTGTCAAAATCTCAATGTCTACCATTTAAACGACCGCGCCGCTATACGACCACTCCGCTATGATACAACTACCCTCCCCTGGAATTTGAGGACCCTGGCAATCAGAGTAAAACAGGAGAAAGAATTTCATTATGATTTGTCTGCAGGACATCTCTAGATTTATTCGTGCAAATGCAATGCTGGTAGGAATTTAACTGTGAAATCCGCCCTACCTCATTTCATGAGTGTCAGCAACCAATCAATTTCAAGTCAAACCCCAAGTTTAATTTTCTTTCTCCACTCCCACCTCATTTGCTTTAACTTGTCTTTAATTAGGCTAGCTATAAAAAGATGTGTTGCCAAATTTGCCTAGATTGTTGCCAAATTTGCTTTCGCCTAATTAGTCCATTGTAAATCTCTGTTGCCAAATTTGTTTGTCGCCAAATTTGCATGTATCCATCTAGTCATAGGGCCTAGTTGGGTCTGAACAAATATTGAAAGGACAAAATTTCAAATAAGAATCACAAAATGTTTTTTTCTCTAGGTATTATATTAGGCTAGCCCTAGCTCCTAGGTCATTGTCATTAGGAGCCTACTACTTTCAAATGAAGCCATTAAACTGTTTTTTAAAATTAACTAATTTATATTATTTATTTAAATGTACTTTTTATCTTGCTAGCTTTTTAACTACTAATGATAAGGTCAATTAGTCTATATATTATAAGAGATAATTGGCTAATTATTTTCCTATTAGATCATTTACATGTCAAGCTAAAGTAAATGAGTATCATTTAGCATTTTAATATAGCTCTTGTATAGCTTATATTAGCAGTCTAGACTTGAATCCAAGTATAATTATATTAATTTGGGGCAAAAAAAGATTTTATTTTAGATAATATATTCTTTATTAGAATTAATCTAAAAGATATATTAGATATACAAGTATCAAGAATGCAATTGTGCAAGCAAACTTTGATCCTAAATGCATAGCTATATAAGATCATAAAAATATATATTCTAAGTTGACCAAACTAACTTTATTCTTTTTTTGCTTATTGAGTAGCAAAGGTAGGATTTTATGCAATTTAAAATTAATGATTTGTCAATTTAAAGATTTTTAGTATATTTAGATTTAAAGTATACAGGTATACCCAATCAATTTTTCATTTGTCCAAGACTATTCTAATATGTTCTATTTAATAAATAATTATTAATTTATTGTTTTTAAGCACAGAAATATGCATATCTAATAATGAAATATATACTCCTATGTATATGACACCATATGTGCATATATATATATAATTGAATATCTTATATACTAAAAATATAGTCTATATACTTATATACCTACTTAAGAAATTAACAGGATAGGCAATAATGTTTCTAGCTAGTTGTGTAATGATGTGGCTTAAAGTGCATAATTTACTATTTTGCCATAACTAAAGTTTTTAACATTTATATTCAATTGCCAAATCTATTTTTTCTAACAATATATCCATATCTATAACTAATTAATTTCCTATAACTTATTATAACTTTTAATTATGCCAATCATACAGTATGCAAATGAAATAAAAAATCTTTGTTGCTTGAGTCCTTGACCATAGGGACTTAAAAGTTCCCTTTATATTGAAAGTGAATTTATTCATCTTAACTTTAGTCTTTATGATCCTATTCATATTAAGTGTACATGGTATCAAATATCTTTGTTGCCTATAGGTAACAATATTAACCACACCTTGTGCCAACTACAAATGGCCACAAAGAGGGGATGTGCCAAAAAGCATAGATATTTAAATGATTAGATGGGCCACTCAGGTATATACCTAGTAAAATAGCTTTCTATTTTCAATTCAGTAGCAAAAAAGAATACATAAGCTATTTTATAAAAAGGCAGCTTTGATAAGTTTAGAAGCCCAAGCTTGCTGGTGTAAACAGCTTGCTAATTGGTTCAGCCATAATGTACATTAGCCAGTCCACTGAAATGTACATAGCAGCTTTAGGCTGATATTCTAAGAAAGGCAATAAAAATTGTTACAGGGTAGGGTTAGTGTGGAAAGTCAGGAAGGTTTAAGCTGGGGGTTAAGAGCCAATAAACAAGCCTTGGCTTTAAAATAAAAATAAAAAACAAAATAAAATTTTTCTGTTTAATAACTCTACTGAACTGAAAGTAGATTACAGGCAAATATGCTGAGTGGCCCATCTAGTTTTTCTAGTATCTTTGCCAAAAAGTCAGTTCCCCTAATTAGAGCCAAAATTTCAACTTGCATGGCCAATGTTGTAAGAAATAGGAATTGTATGTTCTTGTCCTGTAACCATACCCATATCCATATGTTCTGCGTAAAAACATCCACATCTTTAACTTCCTATAGCTACAGTGGAAACCCCTGCTATGTGTACCCCAATTTTGCAACTTGGTTTTAATTGTACTTGCAAAAATGAGAAATTTATATAGCTCAGATAAAGTTTATAAATCCAACATGCAATATTGGAAAACCTAAAGCTGAAAGGGTAAAAAACAAAAGACAACCTACAAAGATTTATAACTTTAAGATTGTTGGAAATTGCAGATAAACCTAAATACATGTAGGAATTTTTAGGATTTCAAGCAGTGACAGGTCAAGGACGAACAGCTTATTTTTCTACTTCTCCATCCCAAAACTGACAAATAATTTCAGCAATAAAACACAATTATTGCTGGCATGGCAGCGGACAGCGGCCAGGCCAGGCCTCACCGGTTCACCGTGGTCTCGCCCTCGGACTATGGCCGCGCCTTGAAATCTGTGGTGCCGGCCAGGCCCGACCGTCTGGCTGAACGATTCGCTGCCCTGTTGAAACGGCGAATCGATGAATTATTGGGCTGCGCCAGTCCGCTGCCTGCCAGCTGTTCGGCCTTCGATGTCGCTGCCGCAGCCGTGTCCTCCGCCTCAGTAGCTGAGAATGAAAACGAAGTTGGAAATTATCTATCTAATTTGCTGTCCCTATCTGACTACTGCCTGTTAGTAGTCAGTCCGCGCTCTCTAGTACCATTGAAAAAGTTTCTGGCCGGTCTCGGTGGGGCCAGGTGTCGCCAACGCTGCCGACGGCGTTTAATCTTTGTTGCTATGGAAGAATTTGAAGGCCTAACTAACGGCTTAGATTTCGAGGCGGCCTCGGCTCAAGAGCCGATTGTTTTCCGAGCTTTGACTGGCGACACCTTCGATGAGTCCGAGGCTGAGTCCATCTGGCTAGCGGAGTCCGAGTGCTGGAAGGCGATCTTCCTAATGTTGAACGAGTCGCCTGAAGACTTGGGTGCCGCCGGCGACGAGTTCGACTCGGCGGCATCCGGGCGCGTCCGACGGGTTGTAGACGAATTTGAGACGCGCAGCGTCTCACCCGATGTGTCCGGGGTAAATGTTATTTTCTGCTGGAATTAAGGAGTGGCAGACCTGCTCGATTGGGGCAGATTGTGCCGTAGGATTCTGTAGGGAGTGGCAGATTGTGCCGTAGGATTCTGTAGGGAGTGGCAGATTGTGCCGTAGGATTCTGTAAGGAGTGGGAGATTGTACCGTAGGATTCTGTAGGGAGTGGTAGATTGTAGCTCGTACCGTAGGATTCTGTAGGGAGTGGCAGATTGTGCCGTAGGATTCTGTAGGGAGTGGCAGATTGTGCCGTAGGATTCTGTAGGGAGTGGTAGATTGTAGCTCGTACCGTAGGATTCTGTAGGGAGTGGCAGATTGTGCCGTAGGAATCTGTAGGGAGTGGAGGATTGTGCCGTAGGATTCTGTAGGGAGTGGGGGATTGTACCGTAGGATTCTGTAGGGAGTGGGAGATTGTGCCGTAGGATTCTGTAGGGAGCGGCAGATTGTACCGTAGGATTCTGTAGGGAGCGGCAGATTGTACCGTAGGAACCTGTAGGGAGTGGCAGATTGTACCGTAGGAACCTGTAGGGAGTGGCAGATTGTACCGTAGGAATCTGTAGGGAGTGGGAGATACGCCCAAAGATTATTTAGAGTACGAGTATAGAGTAGCAAATCGCCCAAAAGATCCCATGAGGGGTATCATGTCCCTATCCCCTATGGAATATTCTCCTATACAGGCTCTTAGTTCCGTCAGGGCAACGCTTTTGGGATTATTAAAAATCACCCCAACTCCCCGCCATGCCGAAACTCCCCGCAGTCAGGCGGCGTTTTCTCAGACGACAGCCTGGCCGGCGTTAACGTCGGCCAGCTGGCCAGCGAGTTCGAATCCGGCAGCTGTTACGGCCGCCGGCGCGATTTCAAACTGGCATTGGTTAGCGCCGACGGGCTCTTATTCAGTGAGGGCGATGCGGCCGCTGGCTCGGTGAAAGACTTCGTTCAACGGCTCAGTTTAGCGTTGGAGGCCGAGCGTCGCTCCTGCCGCTGTCTGAGCCTGCCAGCTGAGCAGCTTCTCAGTCGGCTAGATGGCGACGATGAAGACTCCGATGACCCGCTAGCCGATGCTGAGTACTGCATGTTCCTGGTCACTCCTAGCACTGTCAGATTGTTCCGCGCTTTCTTACCTCGCCTATTTGTACACCTGGTCAGCCGCCGGCCCGCCTGGAGCGGCCGCTATCTGGTGACCAATCTGGACGTTGGCGACGGCGACACCGATGCCGGATTGTTGAGCCCGGCGGAGGTTGACTTTCTGGCCTATCCGTTGTTACAGTTTGGCGCCGGCTCAACTATTCTAGATACTGATAGCGCCGGTTGGCGCGCCCTGGCGCGTATTCTGCGCGTCACTTGGACTCCAATTGATGACTATCGACCGTTAGCGAGATCGGCTTATGATCCGGCCGCTTGCTACGATATTATATTGGCCAGTTCGCTGTACTATTCTGGCGACACTGACGACTGGCTGGCTGTTCAGTTTGCCGCTTACTTTAGTAGGCGACTGCGACTGCAGCTCGGACTCTGTTGCTACTCGCTCACCGCTTGGGACTCGATTGATAGTCAGAGTGGCAGCGGCGGCGAGCTGCTCCCAGGGAATTGCCGTTGCCTGGCGTTGGTTGCTACCCGCGAATCGGCCGCCGAATGTCGGCGCGTTCTTCGAGCTGCCGCGTCGGGCAGTCCGTCGCTGGTGGTGCTGTGCCTCGGCCCGGACGAGGTTGACCTCGGCGACGCAGCAGCCGCAGTTTCGGCTAGCGTAATCCGCCTACCGACTAATGCTGTTGATCGGGTTGCCTGGCAACGCCTGCCAATGCAACAGTTTGCCGCTCTGCTGCCTGCGGGTCGCAATTCCAATAATAACAGCTTTAGCGGCCCAGTTGGCCCGGCCGAGACTCGCCGAGTGGCCGCTGTGCTGGAGGAGGCATCTGGCCAGATGGATAATCCTGTTTTACATCGCGGCTCGGATCTGACAGACTCTGATAGATTGACAGCTCGATTAGATTTGCGATACGCTGAACAGTATGAAACTAGTCTGGGCAACGATTTGCTATTGAATCTGACTCCATCGGATTCTACAGCATTCTCTACTGTTGAGCATATGGCCGATGCTGCTGCTGATGATGAGGATGTTGCCGCTCAGTCCAGTCCTCTGGCTGCCGCCGCTGCGCCCACTGTTGGCTCGTCAGATGACCGGCCTTGTCCCGGCAACTCCGGGAGCGAGTCTGCGAGCTGGCTGTCTAAACTGCGGAGTGAGTTGCGCTGATGTGGTTGTGGGGTGTATGGGCAGGAGTTAGTGTGTTGGGACAGTATTGGTGTGTTAGGACAATGTTAAGCGTGTAGGCGGAAAGCTAGGTGTGTCTAGACAAGAGACGAGACGGATACAACCTGTCAGGGACAAGATGGATTTGTTAAAGACAAGATAAGATCCGTCAGGGACCAGATAAGATCTGTCAGAGATAAGACAAGATCTTTCAGGGACAAGATAAGATCTTTCAGGGACAAGATAAGATCTTTCAGGGACAAGATAATATCTGTCCGAGATTAGATACGTTCTGTCAGGAATAAGATTAGACCTGACAGGGATAAGATAAGATCTGTCAGGAATAAGATTAGACCTGTCAGGGACAAGATAAGATCTGTCAGGAATAAGATTAGACCTGTCAGGGACAAGATAAGACCTTTCAGGGACAAGATAAGACCTGTCAGCGATATGATGAGACCTGTCAGGGAGAATATAAGACTGTCAGGGACTAGATAAGAGTTGCCAAGAAAGGCAAAGGGAAAGCGGATTAATTAATGAGATTGAGAAAGTACACAACATTAATACATACATGTATACATATGCGGAGCTTTTTATCCTAATCAAGCATTCGCAGACCAAATGAATTTGAAATCAAGAAAATACTAAGGCATGATGCTGTATGGAAGCTGATTGCAAACTCAATTTTATTTTATAGTTCTATGTATATGATAGCAATCAATTTCTACCAATTATTTGTTTAACTTAATTGCATTTGCAGGCTCTTTGCTGCTTCGTTGGTTTCGTTTTATTCCTAGCAGCATCCGATCTTCTGTGTCAACATCATCTCGAGCAGCGTCACCCAACAAAGACCGTTTTCTGCTTCTGGCTGCAGCGGCTTTACCGCTCTGCCTGTTGCTAGCTGTCATGGCTAGACGGCGGTCTGCTTTGGCTAAGCTGGGGCCCACCGCATCATCAGTTGCCGCCGCTTCAGCCTCGGCTGGTCCGGCTGCTGGCGTCCCGCCATCGACTGTTGCCATCGGCCCAGCCTCGTCCTTCATCTCTTGCGACGGTGCAGCCGGTCTGATACGAAGCTGCCGCACTAGTTAGGGACAAAATTGCGATTGCCTACTTGTAGTAGAGAATTTAGTACTTAGGCGTCTAGATATAGATGGCAACTGCACACTACCCACCCAGCATCTATCTACCGTATCTAGACAGTATCTAGCTATCGTTTCTATATGATATTTTGACAGTATCTACCTACCGTATCTATATGATATCTAGGCAGCATCTACCTACTGTATCCTATATGATATCTAGACAGCACCTATCTATTGTATCTATATGATATCTAAGCAGCATCTGTCTATCGTGTCTATATTATTATTATTATTATAGAGTATTACGCTCGTAACTCGCACATATATGCTATCTCTGATATCTAGATAGCATCTATCCATGAGCTGTGGGCCATCTATACAAAAATCTAGCTAATAGATCCTTTAATGTTATAGACATAACATTTTCTCACTAGCTATGCTATGCAATATGTGCATATCCAAGGTCACTTATCTCTTATTGTTAATATTGTTATGCTGCTAAGGCGCACAGATTCTTCATGTCAAGTTTTCACGTTTATTCATACTTTTTCCTCATTCCATTGTCATCTACTACGTTGCAATACTGATGGTTTCATTGATATTTTTTAGTCAGCTTTATTATTTTGTTTTATTTTTTCGACGCTTCCCAGCCTGTTTTGTTGCCATGGTTACACTGAAACGCTCAAGCGTTATTTAATGCACTTTTGTCTCTTATTAAGAGTTAATCTTCCATTAATAGTCTGTATATTTCTGAGCACTTTCACGCCCATATTGTTTTTAATTTGGTATTCGTTTCGAGAGTTTATGATGAGCTCTTTACATAGTCAATATATATATCTGTACAGTACTACTGATAGCATGATTGAGACATTTTATTCTTCTTTTTATAATCGCAGATATTTTTTGTACTCTTGTTTTTGCTTCTCTTACCCAGCAGTTGCTTTTAGTTTCTGGCGATTTTCCCCTAAAAATTGTTAGACTATTTGAACAATACTTCATGTGGCCGATGTTTTAAAGGATTACCAAATAAAAAATTAATTGGTTAGTTTCACTTGACAAACGCAGTGACAAAGCACTTTGTTTACTATTTTCTGAACAAGACAAGCCGTTACCTGTTACTGTTAGTAGCCAGCTGCAAGTTATCATTATTCATATGCATGCCCGTGCGCCGTTAATTATAACAAAGCGCCATGAGCTCCAGTGAAGAAGTGTCTTGGATCTCCTGGTTCTGCGGCCTTCGCGGCAACGAATTCTTCTGCGAAGTCGATGAAGACTACATTCAGGACAAGTTCAACTTGACCGGCCTGAACGAACAGGTGCCCCACTATCACCAGGCGCTGGACATGATTCTCGATCTTGAAGCCGATGACAACCTGTCCGATGCCAACCAATCCGACATCATTGAGCAGGCCGCCGAGATGCTGTACGGCCTCATCCACGCTCGCTACATCATGACTAACCGCGGCATCGCCCAGATGATTGAGAAATGGCAGAATGGCGAGTTCAGCTACTGTCCTCGGGTCTATTGCGAGAATCAGCCAGTGATGCCCATTGGTGAGCGATTGGACTCTTGTGTGTTCTGCCGCGTGTGTTGAGGAGGTTGGGGTGGGTGCGGGTTTGATAAGAATGGGTGGGTGCGGGTTTGATAAGAATGAAGTGGATGCGGGTTTGATAAGAATGGGGTGGGTGCGGGTTTGATAAGAATGGGGTGGGTGCGGATTTGATAAGAATAGGGTGAGTGCGGGTTTGATAAGAATGGGGTTGGTGCGGGTTTGATAAGAATGGGGTGTATGCGGGTTTGATAAGAATGGGGTGAGTGCGGGTTTGATAAGAATGGGGTGGGTGCGGGTTTGATAAGAATGGGGTGGGTGCGGGTTTAATAAGAATGAAGTGGGTGCGGGTTTGATAAGAATGGGGTGGGTGCGGGTTTGATAAGAATGGGGTGGGTGCGGGTTTAATAAGAATGAAGTGGGTGCGGGTTTGATAAGAATGGGGGTGGGTGCGTTTTTTATAAGAAAGGGGGTGGGCGCTGGTTTGATAAGAACGGGGTGGGTCACAACACTCCTTCCCCCATCGCCCTCACCCTGCAGGCCTATCCGACGTGCCTGGCGAGGCCATGGTGAAGCTGTACTGCCCCAAATGCCAGGACGTCTACACGCCGAAGTCTTCGCGGCACCACCACACCGACGGGGCCTATTTCGGCACAGGGTTTCCCCATATGCTATTTTTAGTCCACCCGGAATACCGGCCCAAGCGGCCAGCCAATCAGTTCGTGCCGCGCCTGTACGGCTTCAAAGTGCACCCACTGGCCTATCAGCTGCAGTACCAGGCCGCCGCCAGCTTTAAAGTGCCGCCCGCGCGCGGTTCCTATGGTAACGCGAAACGCTAGGCCGTTAATTTTGGAATTGAATATCCGTGAACGCAGTAGAGGCGTGAACCCTACAATACTGAGACAGTGATAATGATGATTGAGTTCCTTTTTAGCTTAAAATTGCGCTGAACCTCTCCGCAGCCGCCGCTCCCAGTTGTTCTCCATCGTTCGCCGTTTCTCCCCTCTCCTTTGTCCACTTAAGAGTTGGTCCCGTTTTACTTATTGAGTGCGCGTGTACTGTACCGTGTTTTTATCATCAATATATACTACTGCTTGTCTATCGCCTACTTGTTTAAGTGAGAGAGAGGTGGGTGACTTTGTATGTCGCTTTTTATATTGTTATATTATATATATATATAGTACTACATATATGATTGCTAATTGTAATGATTATATACGTAGTAAGCTAGTTAGTAAGTATGTAATAATTATTTAATTAATTTAACGATTTAGAGCAATTCCCTGATGCAGTCGTTTGTTCGCTTCGTAAAACTTCGCAGATATAAACTTTAAATAACTAATAATATACTGTGGTTATCTAAATATACTATACCTATTTATGACCTTGTACTAATTAATTAATAATTTACTAAGTGCGAATAGTATATCTGTGTTTTATATAATTGTTTTGAATTCATTCTTTAATTCTACCTGCCATACCGTTGAAAACGTTACCGTGACAAGAATCGCTAAAGATTCATTGCAAGCAACTCACTAGTGAGTCTGGGGCGACTCTTGGTGAATTTTCAACGACTCAAACACTACTGTAATGCGTTGAGTTGTAGAATCGTAAAAGCGTCGTTGTGTTTGCGCTTAACTTTCTACTAACTCAAGTAGACTAAATAGAGTTGTAAATCCGAAATACGATTCTAATTCACAGTGACGCAGATGCGCTTTAGACACAACTCAGTGATTGTTTGGCGACTCTGGCACGCCTCAGATAGACGTCATAGAAGCGCCCCGTTTCAAAGTCGCAGACTTTAATAGGTACAATCGTTTCATTGGGTATAGCTACTACTGTTAGTAGCAAGACACGGATTTTTAATGATTCGCTATATGTTTACTGTATTGCTAAATTTCAACTTTCAAAAAACGTCGGTAATGAATTTACGCGCCAAAGTCGATTGTTTGCTTCAATGGAGTTTCTGCAAAACAGGTAAAAAATTGAGCTCAAAAGCTCAGTTGACCAGGCCAGTGACGGATGAGCTGGTATGCGAGCTGACCAGAAGTTCCACACCCACCGGTACATCGGTGGCCTGCGCCCGCTCCTCTATCTGCTCCAGCTGCACAAGCACCAGGTCGTCAGTGTCGCTGTCGCGTCCTGGCACGAAGCCCAACAGATCCTGATTGGATTGGGTGATTACAGTTGCATGTACATGTATCGAGTACATTTTACAATTCACTACCCTCTACCATATAGATTCCAATACCATTCCAGAGATGCCACTACCCTTCAATAGACCCCACTACCCTCGCAGAGATCCCACTACCAACCCAGAGATCCCACTACCATTAAGGAGATCCTACTACCTTCCTAGAGATTCCACCGCCCTTCCAGGGATCCTACTACCTTCCAGAGATCCTACCTTCAAGAGATCCCACTAGCCACTACCCTTCCAGAGATTCCACTACTTTTCCACAGATCCCACTACCCTCTTAGAAACCCCACTACCTTTCAGACATCCCACTACCTTTCTAGAGACCCCATTACCCTCTTAGAGATCCCACTATCATCCAGAGATCCCACTGCACTTCCAGACATCCCCTTTCCTCCAAAAGATTCTCGCACAGCCACAACCGCGGCCGCACCTTGCAGGACTCTCCGTTGCCGCTTCGCCGAGTCACCAGTATCCGTTTGCACCTGGCCTCCTCGACGTCCTCGTGATTGGGCGACAGGTAGAGGGTGGCCGCCACCGGGACGGGTGGCCAAGCGGTAGAGGCGACTCCGTCAGCGGCGGCGTACGTAGGCAGGACGTCCAGGGGGGCGGGGCGGAATGCGCGGAACCGGATTCGCATCTCGCCGTTCGGCGCGGCGCTTGACGACTGCTCGATCCACAGCTTGGCGTCCGAGCCCAGCGCTATGGAGGCGAACTCCTGCTGGTTGCTGATGCGAATCATGGCTGGCTGGCTGTGTGAATTTCTTGCTGCGCAGTACTTTTACAGCGGTTGTTAAAATAATTGTTAGCTTCTAGTGAGAACAGCTAATTGCCATAGAACAATAAGATCAACTGGTTACTGGATGTGATAGACGCTTCTAAATAGTCATCTTGATGCGGAGTCCTTATTAAGTTGTTTAATAAGTTACCGGGTATGTATAATGCCTTGGCTTGATTAGCAATCTACTCTAATCCTTCATCCATGATGTAAGCTAGATTAGCAATCCATTCTATCCCTGTATCCATGATGTAGGCTAGATTAGCAATCCACTCTGTTCCTTCATCCATGATGTAGGCTAGATTAGCAATTCACTCTGTTCCTTCATCCATTATCTAGGCTAGATTAGCAATCCATTCTATTCCTGAATCCATGATGTAGGCTAGATTAGCAATCCATTCTATTCCTGAATCCATGATGTAGGCTAGATTAGCAATCCATTCTATTCCTTCATCCATGATGTAGGCTAGATTAGCAATCCATTCTGTTCCTGCACCCATGATGTAGGCTAGATTAGCAATCCATTCTATTCCTGCATCCATGATGTAGGCTAGATTAGCAATCCATTCTATTCCTTCATCCATGATGTAGGCTAGATTAGCAATCCATTCTATTCCTTCATCCATGATGTAGGTTAGATTAGCAATCCATCCTATCCGGCATCAATGATGTAGGCTAGATTAGCAATCCATTCTATTTCTTCATCCTTGATGTAGGCTAGATTAGCAATCCACTCTGTTCCTTCATCCATTATCTAGGCTAGATTAGCAATCCATTCTATTCCTGCATCCATGATGTAGGCTAGATTAGCAATCCATTCTGTCCCTGCATCCATTATCTAGGCTAGATTAGCAATCCATTCTGTTCCTGCATCCATTATCTAGGCTAGATCAGCAATCCATTCTATTCCTTCATCCATGATGCAGGCTAGATTAGCAATCCATTCTATTCCTTCATCCATGATGCAGGCTAGATTAGCAATCCATTCTGTTCCTGCATCCATGATGTAGGCTAGATTAGCAATCCATCGTGAATATTTTGCAAGCCTTAAGTACATAGCAAAGTTAGAGTACAGAGGCACTTTACACAAATCTTTTATTTATATGCATAACAGAGTTTATATGATAAATGGAGAATCTTTAAAAACTAGAAGCCGTCACAAGCGGACACAAGCTACAGGTATGAGCGATTTCAGAGGTTAGGAAGCGTTTGAATAAGTTATGGCAGATTAATTGAGATACATTTCAATATGCCATGGAGCAATTTTACCCAGAAAGTTACAGTTGCTTACCTATTATTATCTTGCTGTTAGTACTACTATTATTAGCTGATTACTGAGCGGGCATATCATGATAATGTGGGAACTGACGCCTTGACTTGGCCCTTAAAATTGAATATGTTTCCTTTTAGCTAAAGTTTTTATAGGTACTGTAATAGATTACTCTGAGAAAATCCATTCGATTATGTATTTTAAGAGATTAGGACTTCAATAAAGACTTGCAGGATTGATTTGTTCTGAAAAATACTGTTTTTCATTTCGGCAAGCAGCTCGAGTAGAAGGCCTGCTGCTGATGCTGATGCTGATAGTAGGAGGCCACGGCCGCGGCCGCTGCTGCCGCCGACTGATCCGCGGCTGCTGCTGCGGCTGCTGCGGCAGCGGCGGCCGCCGCCGCTGAAGGCTGGTGCGAATGATGACGATGATGATGATGGGGGTGATGCTGGTAGGCCTGCTGATACGACTGCTGATGCTGCTGATAGAAGTGGCGCAAATAGTCGTGCTGGTGCTGTTGGTGCTGCTGTTGGCTCTGCAGTTCCTGGTGCTGGTGCTGGTGCTGGTAAGTTCCACACGCAACGCCGCTGCATCCGCTGCTGCTGCCGCCGCTGATTCTTGCAAAACACGAATTGGCCATTTGTACAGCCGCTGCGGTCGATGAGGAGACTTGTGCACCTGTGCACATGAAAAGTATTGATAATTCATTCATTTAGGATGTAAGATGCAGCCGTGCTGAATATTCGGTGGGTGTTTGAGCAAATAGGTATTTTATTTAATTCACTAACTGCGAAGTAGAGGAAGGTTGGGTGTTTTATTTAATTGACTGATTGCGGAGTAGAGGAAGGGTGGGTGTTTTATTTAATTGACTGATTGCGGAGTAGAGGAAGGGGTGGGTGTTTTATTTAATTGACTGATTGCGGAGTAGAGGAAGGGGTGGGTGTTTTATTTAATTGACTGATTGCGGAGTAGAGGAAGGGGTGGGTGTTTTATTTAATTGACTGATTGCGGAGTAGAGGAAGGGGTGGGTGTTTTATTTAATTGACTGATTGCGGAGTAGAGGAAGGGGTGGGTGTTTTATTTAATTGACTGATTGCGGAGTAGAGGAAGGGGTGGGTGTTTTATTTAATTGACTGATTGCGGAGTGAAGAGGGTAAGGTGTTTTATTTAATTGACTGGTTGCGGAGCGGGTGGATGTTAACTGTATCATTTGACCAATTTCTGTTTTTAAATTAGTTTGATTTCGTTCTACCTTGATAAATCTCATAGCCAAATAAATAGGCAGCACAAAAAGCACCCACCAGGTTGGGCTCCGTGAAACTGCAGCGGTGTTCCACTGGCTGCAGCTGCAGCTGCTGCAGCAGCCGCCGCTGCTGCCGCTGCCACTTGCTGTTGGCACTGCTGCTGCTGCTGCTGCTGCGGCCCGGTGCCGCCGACAGCGCATCGTTTCGCCTGTGCGGCTGTAACACCGGCAAGAAGAGCCCGAGGCATTTTCGATGGCAGGCTGAGCTGGTTCAGTACTTGAGCAACGCTGGAAATGTAAATACGATTTAGTCGACGACAAAAATAAACCGATTTGAGTACGATTGACCCGTAAAACTGCAGTTGCCACCTAGACCCCCACTCACCAGTCATCTGGGTCGCAGTCTCTGAAGCCTTTAGCGAATGGGTTGCTAGCGATTTTCAGCTGCGTGATCTGCAGTTTTGACGGAAAAATCCTATTATGATTTCGAAGAATCTAGTAGAAATTTAATCTAATGCAATGACGGTTTAAGATAATCCAAAATATATTTGAGATCGCCCAATAGGGATTCAAAATAATCCAATAGGGGTTTAAAATAATCCGATAGGAATTCAAGTTAATCCAATGGGGATTCAAGATAATCCAATAGGTGTTCAAGATAATCCAATAGGGATTCAAGATAATCCAATAGGGATTCAAGATAATCCAATAGGGATTCAAGATAATCCAATAGGGATTCAAGATAATCCAATAGGGATTCAAGATAATCCAACAGGGATTCAAGATACTCCAATAGGTGTTCAAAATAATCCAATAGGGATTCAAGATAATCCGATAGGGATTCAAGATAATCCAATAGGTGTTCAATATAATCCAATAGGGATTCAAGATAATCCAATAGGGGTTTAAGGTAATCCAATAGGGATTTAAGATAATCCAATAGGGGTTTAAGGTAATCCAATAGGGATTTAAGATAATCCAATAGGGGTTTAAGATAATCCAATAGGGATTCAAGATAATCCAATAGGGGTTTAAGGTAATCCCATAGGTTGAACATCCAACAGCGACGCGGGATTTCATGTTGGAATCCGGTGGGGATATCAAATCTATCATTCACCTGACTTTCACCTGAGCTCGAACCTACCCGGTGGTTCTGATACGCCGTAACAGCGTAAAACTTCGTCTCCGGAAAGATGAAGGTGCGAATTTCTTTCTCAATGCCGCCGTTGCCTTGACGACGAGGATCGCGAGTTGACGATTCGTTCGAGATTGCGGCGGCAGCCGCCGCTGCGGAGACAGCTCGACAGCCGGGCGCTCCGTCTGGACCGTCGGGCAAGCGTACGATGTGCAGCCGCGGCTGGTAGCGGTGCATCGAGTTCAGCACGATCTGCGGACAGCCCAGATCCAGCGTTATGAGTTCTATGGATACACTGCGCATCCTGTCAAGCAAAGCTGTGCCTAGACCGCCCCTGAAGCTGTGTCTAGACCGCCCCTGAAGCTGTGCCTAGACCGCCCCTGAAGCTGTGTCTAGACCGCCCCTGAAGCTGTGCCTAGACCGCCCCTGAAGCTGTGTCTAGACCGCCCCTGAAGCTGTGTCTAGACCGCCCCTGAAGCTGTGTCTAGACCGCCCCTGAAGCTGTGTCTAGACCGCCCCTGAAGCTGTGTCTAGACCGCCCCTGAAGCTGTGTCTAGACCGCCCCTGAAGCTGTGTCTAGACCGCCCCTGAAGCTGTGTCTAGACCGTCCCAGAAGCTGTGCCCAAACCGTCTCTGAAGCTGTGCCTAAACCGCCGATGAAGCTGTGTCTAAACCAGCCCTGAAGCTGTGTCTAGACCGCCCCTGAAGCTGTGCCCGAACAGTCTCTGAAGCTGTGTCTAGACCGCCCCTGAAGCTGTGCCCGAACCGTCTCTGAAGCTGTGTCTAGACCGCCCCTGAAGCTGTGCCCGAACCGTCTCTGAAGCTGTGTCTAAACCGCCCCTGAAGCTGTGTCTAAACCAGTCCTGAAGCTGTGTCTAGACCGCCCCTGAAGCTGTGCCCGAACAGTCTCTGAAGCTGTGTCTAGACCGCCCCTGAAGCTGTGCCCGAACCGTCTCTGAAGCTGTGTCTAGACCTCCCCTGAAGCTGTGCCCGAACTGTCTCTGAAGCTGTGTCTAGACCGCCCCTGAAGCAGTGCCCAAACCGTCTCTGAAGCTGTGCCTAAACCGCCCCTGAAGCTGTGTCTAAATCACCCCTGAAACTTTGACACTGCCTGACGAAAAGGCCCTGGTGTGCGCCTGCATGCTCAGGGGTCAGTGTAGCGGGCATTTGTCCTTCTCGCTGGCTCTGGGTCTACTGTCGCCTTGACTTCTGGCAAGGTCTGGTTTCCCTTTCAATCGATAATGTTCCTTTATCAAGCCAATCAGTGATCCCCTGCAGAGCTCACGTGACCGCCCCCGTCGGTGGGGTTGTTGGTCAGCTTCAGTTTGTCAAACGTGACCGCCTGTTTCATCCAGTGCGCGCCCCTGGCGGGACTGTCCTGGTGCACATGCACCCTGCCTGCCGCCTGCGGATCGCCTTTGCCTGTCAGATTGGAGAGTCAGACAGGATAGGGTATCGGTCAGGTTGGGAGTCAGACAGGATAGAGAATCGGTCAGGTTGGGAGTCAGACAGGATAGAGAATGGGTCAGGTTGGGAGTCAGACAGGATAGAGAATCAGTCAGGTTGGGAGTCAGACAGGATAGAGAATGGGTCAGGTTGGGAGTCAGACAGGATAGAGAATCGGTCAGGTTGGGAGTCAGACAGGATAGAGAATGGGTCAGGTTGGGAGTCAGACAGGATAGAGAATCAGTCAGGTTGGGAGTCAGACAGGATAGAGAATCGGTCAGGTTGGGAGTCAGACGGTGTTCACTGAGCCTCACCCGCCACGATCCAGCTGGATGAGTGGAAGCTGTATCGATATCGTTTATCGTCGCACGGTGCAAAGTCGAGCATCAGGGCGAAGCTGGCCCCTGGATCCAGGCCGGTGAGCCTCACTTGGTACGTTGGGAACATGCGCCTGCGGTTCGCGGCAGAGCGAGAGCGGGATTATTTGTTTAATGCCTTTAAGGACTTGTCCCTCAGCTGCATGACTCTATTCCTCACCTGTTTCTCACTCTATTCCTCACCTGTTTCTCACTCTATTCCTCACCTGTTTCTCACTCTATTCCTCACCTGTTTCTGACTCTATTCCTCACCTGTTTCTGACTGTATTCCTCACCTGTTTCTGACTGTATTCCTCACCTGTTTCTGACTGTATTCCTCACCTGTTTCTGACTGTATTCCTCACCTGTTTCTCACTCTATTCCTCACCTGTTTCTCACTCTATTCCTCACCTGTTTCTGACTGTATTCCTCACCTGTTTCTGACTCTATTCCTCACCTGTTTCTGACTCTATTCCTCACCTGTTTCTGACTGTATTCCTCACCTGTTTCTGACTGTATTCCTCACCTGTTTCTCACTCTATTCCTCACCTGTTTCTCACTCTATTCCTCACCTGTTTCTGACTGTATTCCTCACCTGTTTCTCACTCTATTCCTCACCTGTTTCTCACTCTATTCCTCACCTGTTTCTGACTCTATTCCTCACCTGTTTCTGACTCTATTCCTCACCTGTTTCTCACTCTATTCCTCACCTGTTTCTGACTCTATTCCTCACCTGTTTCTGACTCTATTCCTCACCTGTTTCTGACTCTATTCCTCACCTGTTTCTGACTCTATTCCTCACCTGTCTCTGACTCTATTCCTGACCTGTTTCTGACAATATTCACAGGCTGTCCTTGTGTTTATTTATTAATTAATATTTTTATCAAATAAACATTCACCATAGTAGTCTGAATGTCGAATTCTTTTTTTATCATTCTAATTCGCACCTGCCAGCCTTGGTGACAATCATCTCAGTGCCCAGCTTGTCAAATTCGTCCCAGAGATGCCGGTTCTCCAGCAGGCAGTTTGCAGATTGCAAATCTGAAATTGGTTTGTTTGAAAAATAACTGTTTATTCATTGTTAGACTGGGTAGGTTGACAGTGTGGTGGGCTGAGTGTGAGTGAGGTAGGTAAGGTGAGAGTAGGGTAAATGAGATGAGAGTGAGGTTGGCAAGATGAGTGTGGGGTAGGTAATGTGAGAGTAGGGCAAGCATAGGATGAGAGTAGGGCAAGCATAGGATGAGAGTAGGGCAAGCATAGGATGAGAGTAGGGCAAGCATAGGATGAGAGTAGGGCAAGCATAGGATGAGAGTAGGGCAAGCATAGGATGAGAGTAGGGCAAGCATAGGATGAGAGTAGGGCAAGCATAGGATGAGAGTAGGGCAAGCATAGGATGAGAGTAGGGCAAGCATAGGATGAGAGTAGGGCAAGCATAGGATGAGAGTAGGGCAAGCATAGGATGAGAGTAGGGCAAGCATAGGATGAGAGTAGGGCAAGCATAGGATGAGAGTAGGGCAAGCATAGGATGAGAGTAGGGCAAGCATAGGATGAGAGTAGGGCAAGCATAGGATGAGAGTAGGGCAAGCATAGGATGAGAGTAGGGCAAGCATAGGATGAGAGTAGGGCAAGCATAGGATGAGAGTAGGGCAAGCATAGGATGAGAGTAGGGCAAGCATAGGATGAGAGTAGGGCAAGCATAGGATGAGAGTAGGGCAAGCATAGGATGAGAGTAGGGCAAGCATAGGATGAGAGTAGGGCAAGCATAGGATGAGAGTAGGGCAAGCATAGGATGAGAGTAGGGCAAGCATAGGATGAGAGTAGGGCAAGCATAGGATGAGAGTAGGGCAAGCATAGGATGAGAGTAGGGCAAGCATAGGATGAGAGTAGGGCAAGCATAGGATGAGAGTAGGGCAAGCATAGGATGAGAGTAGGGCAAGCATAGGATGAGAGTAGGGCAAGCATAGGATGAGAGTAGGGCAAGCATAGGATGAGAGTAGGGCAAGCATAGGATGAGAGTAGGGCAAGCATAGGATGAGAGTAGGGCAAGCAAAGGATGAGAGTAGGGCAAGCATAGGATGAGAGTAAGGCAAGTATAGGATGAGAGTAGGGCAAGCATAGGATGAGAGTAGGGCAAGCATAGGATGAGAGTAGGGCAAGCATAGGATGAGAGTAGGGCAAGCATAGGATGAGAGTAGGGCAAGCATAGGATGAGAGTGGCGGAGTCAAGACTAAGCTACCAACTCGCTCCCGGAATATTGCATTTTTAAGCCGCCAAAAAGATCCCAGATCCCAGTTCGATCTCCCCCCTTGTGAAAGATAAAATTTTCAAAGCTGTTTACGCGTCTTTTTCAAAGAAGGAAATAATCAAAAAACCCGATCGGCATAAATTGATGCCAGAAATGCGGAAGATTTTACGGAATAATAACACTGCTAAACTCCTTTCTCGCCCCCCCCGTTGCGCAGCAGATATGAGCATCATAAAAGCTGGCGGTCTCTCAATAATAAAAGCGAAATCCGCGCGTGGAAAATAACCCGGCGGGCCTAGCCTGCTCCTGTCAGCTTTACGATTGGCGGCCCAGGTGCGAATATTTATGACCAAACCCCTTTCACCAAAGTGAAGACCGCAAGCTTTTTGTTTTCTGCTTCACACAGTTTGCCGCTTTCTCCTCCTACCAAACTCTGTTAGCCCCCCCCCCCCCCCAATCAGCAAGGTTCCCTTCCTCATCTGTTCCTTTAAAGACGGGCTTCGAAAATATTATAATATTTAGTATAGCCATGCTCCCAATGCAAGCTGAGATTCAAGATTTCTAGTAATTTTTTCTTCTAGTAGCAAAGCCTGCGTGATGGGCTTTGCAGAAATAGTTAACTTTTAACTAAAAGTACGAGCGCGTACTAGCAGAAGTTTTTTAAAAAGGTTTTAAAGTGTTTTTACTTGCCCTGACTGTCTGTCATTGGCAGAGCTGCATTGCATGATGAATTCATATCGCAAATTGCCAGACAGTAAAAGGACTTCGAGTCTGGTGTGGATGCGTGCAGCTGCTGGGTCAGTTGGAAGGGAAGAATGAAAGAAAAGAGATAAGATTCGAGTTAGGAGGAGAAATGAAAAGGAAAAATGAGACAAATGATTAAAGAAGAAGGATAAGAGTTGAGAGGAGAGAGGAGAGGAGAGAGGAAAGGAGAGAGGGGAGGAGAGAGGAGAGGAGATGAGAGAGGAGAGAGGAGAGAGGAGAGAGGAGAGAGGAGAGGAGAGAGGAGAGAGGAGAGAGGAGAGAAGAAAGGAGAGGAGAGAGGAGAGGAGAGGAGAGGAGAGGAGAGAGGAGAGGAGAGAGGAGAGGAGAGAGGAGAGGAGAGAGGAGAGGAGAGAGGGGAGGAGAGAGGAGAGGAGATGAGAGAGGAGAGAGGAGAGAGGAGAGAGGAGAGAGGAGAGAGGAGAGAGGAGAGGAGAGAGGAGAGAGGAGAGAGGAGAGAAGAAAGGAGAGGAGAGAGGAGAGGAGAGGAGAGGAGAGCAGAGAGGGGAGGAGAGAGGAGAGGAGAGAGGAGAGGAGAGAGGAGAGGAGAGAAAAAAGGAGAGGAGAGAGGAGAGAGGAGAGGAGAGAGGAGAGGAGAGAGGAGAGGAGAGAGAGAGAAAAAAGGAGAGGAGAGAGGAGAGGAGAGGAGAGAGGAGAGGAGAGGAGAGAGGAGAGGAGAGAGGAGAGGAGAGGGGAGGAGAGAGGAGAGGAGATGAGAGAGGAGAGAGGAGAGAGGAGAGAGGAGAGGAGAGGAGAGGAGAGAGGAGAGAGGAGAGAGGAGAGAAGAAAGGAGAGGAGAGAGGAGAGGAGAGAGGAGAGAGGAGAGAGGAGAGAAGAAAGGAGAGGAGAGAGGAGAGGAGAGAGGAGAGGAGAGGAGAGGAGAGGAGAGGAGAGGAGAGAGGAGAGGAGAGAGGAGAGGAGAGAGGAGAGGAGAGAGGAGAGGAGAGAGGAGAGAGGAGAGGAGAGAGGAGAGGAGAGAGGAGAGGAGAGAGGAGAGAAAAAGGAGAGGAGAGAGGAGAGGAGAGGAGAGGAGAGGAGAGGAGAGGAGAGGAGAGAGGAGAGGAGAGAGGAGAGGAGAGAGGAGAGGAGAGAGGAGAGGAGAGAGGAGAGGGGAGAGGAGAGGAGAGAGGAGAGGAGAGAGGAGAGGAGAGAGGAGAGAGGAGAGGAGAGAGGAGAGGAGAGAGGAGAGGAGAGAGGAGAGAGGAGAGGAGAGAGGAGAGGAGAGAGGAGGGCAGGTGGAAAAGCTGCGGACAGAAGCGGCAGAGGAGGCGCTAGCTGGAACTAAGAAGCAACCCAGTGAACATGATAAACAAAGGGGTCCAAAGTAGCCCCACAGCAGTGAGTTTATCAGTGAATAAAAAAAGTTCGCAAAGAACCGAACCAGCAGTCGCTAACAATCTGTGATGCACAGCGAAGATCATCTAGCAAATAAATTGCGCAAGCGCGCCGCGCAAGACGCAAATTGATTATCGAATAAAGAAGCAGAAAAATAGGCAGGAAATCAAAAGGGATAAACGTAGGAGCCCTATTTTCCTCTTTTTTTCCCTCGGACTAGATCGGCGCGTGTTGAAAACTCGGGGTGGCAGAGGTGGCAGCCCGAAGCCCACGCGGCTCTCGCGGTGATGGATGACCGCGGCCAATGTATGGACAGTGGATCACTGCAAGCAGCACGCACTGCACCTACACAGCAAACTACTATAAGCAGACATTTCCCTGAAGCTGAACAAGTTGCAGGAGAAACAGAAATCTTGACAAGAAACGATTTTGATTAGTTAGTGCAGCTCGATTTCACCCTGCAATAATTAGCCAAGTATTGGGCAATAAATTTTCAGGGATTTTCTGCGATTCGAACCCACTTGCTAAAGGCGGTCAGACTTGTCACGTACCGTGTGTATAAGTGTGTGTATAGATGCGCGCAGTGATAAGTCCCATCATCTTAATAATAATCATCATTCAGTGGTGGCCTCTGGCAGGATTTTAGTTGCTAACCGAAAGCGCGGGAAAGTGAAGGGGGAAGCTGGCAAAATGATGAAGCAGCCTGATGCAGGCAGCGGAGGATGGGATCAGAGGAACCTGGCGGAGGGTAAACACAAGCGCCAGGGGGGGTGTTGGGGGACGGGGGCGGAGCGGCACCCGGGACACCGTAGCTGCGAAGCATCTTACATAAAGCGATTGCTCACGATGAAGCTTTGGGAGATAATTGGCCTTCTGGGAAGCTGGCAGATCTGGGAAGAATCAGTGAGGTGGAGAGGGGGGTTGCCACAACCGTCAAGGATGAATGGAGGCGCCCTTGGCAACTGCGATGAAAAGAGAGGAAACCAGGGGGCTGGGGAAAAAAGAAGAGAAAGATGGGAAAGAAAAAAGTTGCCGCCGGTGCATGCAGACACTTGAAGCGCGTCGGGGGATGGGGCAGCAGACATGATTCGATCCCTAAATTCGATTTCTCCCATGGTCCTGCCTGATGAACAGGTTGCGCTGGAAAACAAGCGGCGGGAGGGGGAGGCCGCCGCAGACAGAGATTTGATGGACCGTTAACGCCGGACAAAGACTGGCGGCCACAAAGACCACGGAGGGAGATAGGAGATTACAGCTAGGTCTGCAATCTGGCTGATCTTGACCACGAAATTCTTAGAAAATTAGTATTCAATTTGATCCCAGGTCGCACTTGATCGCTAACAAACCCAGCAATTGACAGTTGAATTTCGAAGAGTGAGGAGGAGCAACGAAATGATGAGCATGATCAGAATGTCTGGACATCCCTGCGACAAAAGGCCCTGATTAGAACAGAATGGATTGCTAATCTAGCCTACATCAAGGATGCAGGAACAGAATGGATTGCTAATCTAGCCTACATCAAGGATGCAGGAATAGAATGGATTGCTAATCATGCCTACATCATGGATGCAGGAATAGAATGGATTGCTAATCTAGCTTACATCATGGATGCAGGAATAGAATGGATTGCTAATCTAGCCTACATCATGGATGAAGGAATAGAATGGATTGCTAATCTAGCCTACATCATGGATGCAGGAATAGAATGGATTGCTAATCTAGTCTACATCATGGATGCAGGAATATAATGGATTGCTAATCTAGCCTACATCATGGATGCAGGAATAGAATGGATTGCTAATCTAGCCTACATCATGGATGCAGGAATAGAATGGATTGCTAATCTAGCCTACATCAAGGATGCAGGAATAGAATGGATTGCTAATCTAGCCTACATCATGGATGCAGGAATAGGATGGATTGCTAATCTAGCCTACATCATGGATGCAGGGATAGAATGGATTGCTAATCTAGCCTACATCATGGATGCAGGAATAGAATGGATTGCTAATCTAGCCTACATCATGGATGCAGGGATAGAATGGATTGCTAATCTAGCTTACATCATGGATGCAGGAATAGAATGGGTTGCTAATCTAGCTTACATCATGGATGCAGGAATAGAATGCATTGCTAATCTAGCCTACATCATGGGTGCAGGAATAGAATGGATTGCTAATCTAGTCTTCATCATGTATGAGAATAGAATGGATTGCTAATCTAGCCTACATCATGGATGCAGGAATAGAATGGATTGCTAATCTAGCTTACATCATGGATGCAGGAATAGAATGGATTGCTAATCTAGCCTACATCATGGATGAAGGAATAGAATGGATTGCTGATCTAACCTACATCATGGATACAGGGATAGAATGGATTGTTAGTCTGTTTAACTCACCAATAGGAGGCGACCGGGTCTGCCCCAAAAAGTCGTGAGATCGCTTCATGCCAAGCCTACACAAAGTTAAGAGTTTGGCGCAAATTTCTGAAACTTCAAAGAAGCTGGTCTTGTCCGTGTCAAGAGCTTGGTGCGGCTCAGATAGCGGGCGCGCGGGCTGGCGGATAAAACTGGGATTGGGCTCTCCGCTGCTGCTGCCTCATTCGCTATCGGCCAGAAAAACCGTGGGGTGGGTTGCCGGGAGCGAGGAATGCTGGGCCAGTTGCCGTGGAATTCCGAACTTATAAGGCCAAACTTGATTGCAATTTTGCCAATAGAGTTTGTAATCTGGAGATAAATCGCGGTTACATTATTTCTCCTTCACTTGGCCGCTCTATGTATATCTATGGTTCAATGCAATTACGTCGTATTGTTTTGGGGCTATAGATGAGACTACAGAAGCGTCTTCTTTGGGCCCGGGCCATGGACTACAGAGATGTGTATTTATTCCCCACTTGGGCGCAGCCATAGACTACAGAAACGTTTTTATTCCACACTTGGGCCCAACCATAGACTACAGAAACGTTTTTATTCCACACTTGGGCCCAACCATAGACTACAGAAACGTTTTTATTCCACACTTGGGCCCAACCATAGACTACAGAAACGTTTTTATTTCCCACTTGGGCCCGGCCATAGTCTACAGAAACGAACATGTAATTTATTCCCCCACTTTTGCCCGGCCATGGACTATACAGAAACATACGAGTATTTTTCCTGCATGGCTTGTTTCAATTATCCATAGCCGCAAACAGCTTCGGCCATCTAGTCCTAGGCCCACAAACGAGTCCTCAGCCGTTCGCGGCTACAATAAGTGAAACAAAAGACGGGAATCAATTTTACATTTACCAGAAAACTGTAACAACCATATCAGTATTGTATAATCCATTTTTTGATACAATAGAAACTTAATACTCGTAGAAGCACGAAAAAACACACTTTTTCAGTATTCAATCACTCTCTAATAGATGTTCACATGCACTTTGTGTCCAGTCCGGGCTGAGATGGCACTAAAGAACTTCTGTTGACTCGTAGAAATTCCGATGTAGCGCTCTAAAGCGTTGCTACCGTGTCCCAGTCACACTTGCGATGTCAGAGTAGTACGTAGCGTGTACTTCGTATTGTCGGGTGCAACCTCGTTTCCCTAACGACTTAACAGCGTCAGCCAGGGTGTGCCGTCCCGTTGGTGTCCGCTTAAGCCCCTTCGGAACTACAGGTAAACCATAAAACATTTGTCTTCTCAAACCTTCGCTTAAGAAGCAGTTTTGAACCATAGACAAACCACAGCGAGACCAATGTCCCAGCCGAAGGTTTAAGCCAAGAAACAACGAAAAAGGAAAAGACTCAATACTTTATTGTCCTCATACGGAACTAAGATTTTAATCTTAATAATCAATCTAATTCTGAAAATATACCTTTCAGATACAGAAAATATTAGCTAGAAACATGCTTAGCGCTATAGAAATAGTAATTTGCAATCAGCCTATCGAAGGCTTGTAAAATCGTTTTAAATTCTTTTCAGATTTCCGAGTCCTGAGCTCCTTTGGCAAAGCTACCCTCACCGATTCCAATGCCAGCTTGATCAGTTAATTAAGTTGGGCAAACGCGGCATAGGGAATCAGTTTAACGCGCTTTTCATCTTATTTTTCTCCCAGGGAGCTTCTCTTTACCTTTGCCCACACACCGACTGACCTTATCAAAGCGTTCGACGCAGCCTGGAAAACAGCTCGACAGGTTACAGCATCGTCGGTTTTCTTGCTTGATTTTTACCTGCCTGTCATGTCCCGCGCCCCGGCGCAGGCTGGCAAAGTTTGACAACTTATCACCCTAAACCCCCCGCGCTGGAAGCCCCAAACACCAGCTGGGGAACAATTGATTGATGCATCAGCATACGCGAGTTGGCATGGACAGGTGAAAATGCAGGGAGGGGATCCCATCCAGCAAGCATAACACGAGTCCACCGTATGCGCGCGGGGCTTCTTGTTTGGACTACTTCGCAGCGACTTAAATAAGAAATCTTTTTTGATCATGCGTTTTCCACATACGGACCTCGGATGCCAGTTAATTTTAATTTCCATTTTTTAAATTGTAAAATTTGACTATTCTTTATTACACGGAGTCTGCAGATTTCTGCAGCTTCTGCAGGCCAACAGTGTAAAGGATAGAGTAGAGATGCTGGTTTTTTATTTGATTTTCCAATTTTCCGACTGATGCCAGCTGGTATCCTGAATTTGGACTACAGATTCTGATGCTGAAAAAACCATAGAGATGTAGAATTAGAATTTCTTGAAATAAACCCAGCACAGGAAGCCAAATTTAATATCAGTTCATTTAAATAATTTTTGCACATTCAATATTATATAGAAATCTTTGCAACAGAAGAGCATCAAGATCAGTACTAGAGACTAGAGTAAGTCATAAAAATGCAGAGTAGCTAGGAAAAACAGCTTTCTATTGTGCATGCTAATTCATGCCAGTTTTAAATTGAGATTTAAATCCGAACAGAGTTGGTATAAGCCGACTTTAAGGGGAGAGGTTGGTCAAGGTAAAGCACATGTATGTGCATAGGAAGCAAAGACATGTAAAGGTCTATGGCATGTACATTGAGGGCAGAGGCTGGTCTGTGGCTTGTACATTGGGGGCAGAGGCTGGTCTGTGGCATGTACATTGGGGGCAGAGGCTGGTCTATGGCATGTACATTCGGGTTAGGGATTTGAGTAAGGCAGGTGTACATTCGGGCCAAAAGGAAAGCTCGCGTACTTAGAAGCGTATCTACACAAGTTTGAAAAAATCAATGAACAACCCGCCAACTTATTTATACTTTTTTATCGACATATTTTTGCGAAACTTGTGCACTAAGTTATACAGCACACCCGGACACTCAGTCTCTGGACAGTGGCCGCATTCGTCCAGCAGATCAAACTGTACCAAATTCTGTAGCCGGTCGCGCAGCAGGTCAGCGTTGTATGCTGGGGAAATCTGCAATGCGCAGGGTTATTACAGCTGTAAATACACGAATAATGTAGTCTGCTATACCCCAACTCAATAACTCTCTCCCCATTTTAGAGCTTTTCCATTTTCATTCTTAATATAAAACTGTCTTGAGATTCTACATCCAACATCTGTTGCTCCAACCCTCCCTCCTGCGTTAACTATAGATATAAAATTTCATTATATACGTGTGCACAGAAAGTCTGTTTTCATCTCACATCTGTTTTTTCATCCCACCTATTACCCTTCCCTTTCCCTTTCCCTTTCTTCATACTCGTAGATAGAGACACGGAAAAACTAGTGAGCTCTTGCGCACACGCGCTCGCGAAACAGGCGAAATGGATCGAAACGAACCGTGACGAGTCTCTTCTCCCATCCCCTCTCTTCTCCCCCCTCTCTTCTCTCCCCTCTCTTCTGCCTCCTCTCTTCTCCCCTCTCTTCTCCCATCCCCTCTTATCTTCTCTCCCCTCTTCTCCCATCTTATTTTTTCTCCTCTCCCCTTTCTTCTTTTCCCCCATCCCCTCTTATCTCCTCTCCCCTCTCTTCTCCCCTCTCTTCTCTCCCCTCTCTTCTCCCATCCCCTCTTATCTCCTCTTCCCTCTCCTTCTCCCCTCTCTTCTCTCCTCTCTTCTCCCCTCTCTTCTCCCATCCCCTCTTATCTCCTATCCCCTCTCTCTTCTCTCTTCTCCCGTCCCCTCTCTTTTCCCATCCCATCTCTTCTCCTCTCCCCTGTCTTCTCCTCTCCCCTCTCTTCTCCCGATTCAGCCTTTTTCTCCGTCAGGCTCAATACAGGCCCTACAGTTTTTCTCTCCCAGAGGCTGCCATCCCAAGATGCAAGATTCTGAAACTCGCCTCATCCTGCGCGCCCCAGACAATGTGAGCGGGCACGCGAACCCGGCCAGCCAAGGCCAGCAGATCGGTCTGGCCAGGCTCTTCAGCCAGATTGGCCAGCAAAGCCCGATAAAAATTCAGCTTAGGCAGCCTGTCCGACAGCCAGACTGAGCGCATCGGCCACCAGAGTATCGACAGTCCACCAGCGGCCGCTGGTCGGTAGAAACGGCGCCGAATGGACTCAGTGAGCAGGTCCTGATTGTAGGGCAGCAGCCAGTTGTACAGGTCGCTGTTGTATCTTTGCCAGTTGGCTCTATCATTGCCATCATCGGCTCTATCATTGCCGTCTCTGGCTCTATCATTGCCATCACCGACTCTATCATTGCCGTCACTGGCTCTATCATTGCCATCACCGACTCTATCATCGCCGTCACTGGCTTTATCATTGCCGTCACTGGCTCTATCATCGCCGTCATTGGCTTTATCATTGCCGTCACTGGCTCTATCATCGCCGTCACTGGCTCTAGCATTGCCGTCACTGGCTTTATCATTGCCGTCACTGGCTCTATCATTGCCGTCACTGGCTCTATCATTGCCGTCTTTACCGACACCAGTGCCGTCATCCCCTGTTGTCAGCGGCGGCAGCAGCGGAGACACCATGGTGAGCAGTTCAACCTGGCTGGGCCAGCCAACAGCCAAGGCCAGAGCCACGCCGGCGCCCGCGCCGCACCCGACAGCGTGCAATCGCTGGTTGGGCGGCAGGCCGGCAGCCAACAGAACTTTGCGAATCCTGTCAGCCAGCGGGCCGAAATCAAAGTCTTCCTCCGAGCTAACCAGGCTGCCGCCGTGGCCCGGCAGATCGACGGCGATCACGTGATCAAGCTGCCAGGAAAATAGTAACAAAATATTTATTTTAATTAAGAAACGGGCTAGCTGTCTACTGCTATATGTAGTGTATTGATAAATTTGTGGTTTAAAATTATTGATTGATGAATACGAATATTAAATCCGAGTTAATCTCGGCTCGTGCTGAAGTGAAATGGAAATTGTCGTGTCACCTGAAGCAGGGGCGTCAGCTACAGGGGCACGCCAGACACAGAGGGGCGCCAGATACAGACGGGCACGCCAGACACAGAGAGACGCCAGATAGAGACGCCAGACACAGAGGGACGCCAGATAGAGACGCCAGACACAGAGGGACGCCAGATAGAGACGCCAGACACAGAGGGACGCCAGACACAGAGGGACGCCAGACACAGAGGGACGCCAGACACAGAGGGACGCCAGACACAGAGGGACGCCAGATAAAGACGCCAGACACAGAGGGACGCCAGATAGAGACGCCAGACATGGAGGGACGCCAGATAGAGACGTTAGACATAGAGGGACGCCAGATAGAGACGCCAGACATGGAGGGACGCCAGATAGAGACGCCAGACATAGAGGGCCGCCAGATAGAGACGCCAGACACAGAGGGACGCCAGATAGAGACGCCAGACACAGAGGGACGCCAGATAGAGACGCCAGATAGACGCCAGACACAGAGGGACGCCAGATAGAGACGCCAGATACATAGAAGCGCCAGATACAGAGGGGCACCAGAAGTACAGAGGGGGCATCAGCTACAGAGTACCTCCCTCCTTATGCCACCCTTAGTGATGTGGCGTTATATATATGAAATTTAGGGCTTGTGATAAAAGCGTTACCTCACCCCAGTTGCAATTTGGTTATGGTTACTACATTAAGGTAGGAAGTTTTTTAACCAACTAACAGTGGAATCTGCCAGCCGCACGAACTCTGTCCACACTGTGCAGTCATCGGCGACGCTGTGCAGCAGCAGCAGCGACGGCCGCAGCCGGTCCGGTCGGCCCTTCTCAGCCAGACGGTAGTGCGCGCCGTCCAGCGGCACCAGGCGAAATCGAAGGCCGGCTTGGCGGGCCCGCAGCCAGCGGAGAAGCCGGTAGAGCCTCAGCGGGTGCAGCAGGCACAGCCAGGCACCGATGGCTAGGGAGAAGTTGATCAGGCACACCAACAGTGGATACAGGATGCGGCTGACCAGCCACAGAGTGCTGTCTGTGCTGCCGGCATCGAGTTTTGGTTCTGACGTGCCGCTATCGCGACTATGCGACTGTTGCCATGGAGACCGACGCTGCTCGCCTAGCGGCGACTCGTATAAATCCATCAACGCTTAGGACCTGAATTTGGCGGTTATACCTACCGATAGTTTAGTGCTGAGAACTAGACTGAGCTGGAGTATCGATTTAGTTAGATCAATAATTATCGATATTTTAGTCCTGAGAACTAGAATGAGCTAGCGTATCGATTTAGTTAGATCGATAATTATCGATATTTTGGTGCTGAGAACTAGAATGAGCTAGCGTATCGATTTAGTTAGATCGATAATTATCGATATTTTGGTGCTGAGAACTAGACTGAGCTAGCGTATCGATTTAGTTAGATCGATAATTAACGATATTTTAGTGTTGAGAACTAGACTGAGCTGGGGTATCGATCTATTGAGAACTAGACTGAGCTGGATTATCGATCTATTGAGAACTAGACTGAGCTGGATAATCGATCTATTGAGAACTAGACTGAGCTGGATTATCGATCTATTGAGAACTAGACTGAGCTGGATTATCGATCTATTGAGAACTAGACTGAGCTGGATTATCGATCTATTGAGAACTAGACTGAGCTGGAGTATCGATTTAGTTAGATCGATGATTATCGATATTTTAGTGTTGAGAACTAGACTGAGCTGGATTATCGATCTATTGGGAACTAGACTGAGCTGGATAATCGATCTATTGAGAACTAGACTGAGCTGGATTATCGATCTATTGAGAACTAGACTGAGCTGGATAATCGATCTATTGAGAACTAGACTGAGCTGGATTATCGATTTAGTTAGATCGATATTTTAGTGTTGAGAACTAGACTGAGCCGGAGTATCGATTTAGTTAGATCGATGATTATCGATATTTTAGTGTTGAGAACTAGACTAAGCTGGAGTATCGATTTAGTTAGACTTTTCCCGTTTTTATAAACAAATTTAATTGGAAAGCAAGAACGTAACAAAGTAGAATTAATTGATAACTCGTTGTATTTTAAAACTGAGAAAAAAGCACAAAACTTACTTGAAGTAGTAGCACCTTACACACAATTGAATAAAACAAGATAAGTTAGAAGCTGATTGCACTAACTGGCAGGAGAAAAAATAGATTACAAATGTTATTACAGACTTCTAAATGCGAAATATTTTTTAACTTTGACAAGTGCTAAAGCTAAGTATAATAAAAAACTGATAATCAGCCTAGCTGACAGGCAGCGGAGTTGGCAGGTTGGCACCGCAGACGCAGACGGGCTGACCAATATTGCTCACTATGGCAGCTTCAATTTCGTCTTCATCATCAGCCGCCTCGTTGGATTCCTCATCGCCGCGCAAAGGCTCTACCAGGTCGCGCAGACAGTGATGCAGCACCGTGACCTTGTCGGCAGCGTACAGAAAGTAGCCAATCACAGACTGGCCAGCCAGCACCTTCGGCAGCCAATAGGCGTCGTCCGGCCACATGTTGTCGAACGGTATGTCGGCCAGATTAAACCAGCGCGGCCGCATCTCGTCCGATTCAACTGGCTGGCCGGTCCAGCGGCTGCCAGTGTAGATGTGCACTCGGAATACGCGAGTCTCGTCGGCGAATTGGAACAGCATGCGGCCGGCTAGGCGGATGTCGGCCGGCCGCACCTCAAGGCTGGACTCTTCGTGCAGCTCGCGGATTGCCGCGGCCAAAGGCGTCTCACCTACTTCCACCTGGCGGGGGGTGGGGCGGTTAGAGATGGGATCAGCGATATCTGAGAGATCGGAATGGGATCAGCGATATCCGAGAGATGGGATCAGCAATATCCGAGAGATGGGATCAGCAATATCTGAGAGATGGGATCAGCAATATCCGAGAGATGGGATCAGCAATATCCGAGAGATGGGATTAGCAATATCCGAGAGATCGAACTAATGGTCTGAGAGATGGGATCAGGCGTCAATAAGATGATATCAGGGGTCAGAGAGATGCGATTAGTGGTCACGAAGATGGGATCAGGGGTCAGAGAGATAGTATCAATGGTCAGAGAGATGGGATCAGCAACATGGTAAATGGGATCAAAAATATCCAACAGATGGAATCAATTATCAGAGAGATAGGATCATAAGCAGTCTAAGACAGGTGATCATTAATCAGTTGAATGAGATCAGCAATTTATAAATACAGTAAACAGTAAGCTAGAACAATGAGCAAGGATTACAAAAGCAAAGCAATTCCCCAGTCTTCAGTTTCCCAGCCCTACCTTCCCGCCAAATCCATTCCATTTGCCTTGACCAAATCCACGCTTCTTATAGCCCAGCAGTATCTGGCTGCCACACTGGCTGCGCAGCAACACCAAGGTGTACTCGCGAACATAGTGTGGCTGTGGGCAGTGGGCACTGAGTGCCGATTTAGCAATAGAAGCAATGACAGCCTGCAAAAGGGATGCAGAATATATGGTTAAGTACTAATAACATTAAAATTTTAATATGATATAAAACTGTTTTAGCAAACAAATAGGATATAGGTCCTAGTTCTATAGTCTCATACCATTAGAATAGACTTAAGTGAATTAAAACAAATGTTTATAGTTTTTGATTGATTCCTTAAGTAAGCATTTTATACATAGCATATGTAATTATTACCATTGGCTGACCCAACCAATCTGGCTAACTAATAAGACAAAAAGTAAATAAAAGGCAACTTTTATAAAAAAAGTTACAAAAAGTTAAGTCTTTTAAAAGTAAGATAGGCCTAAGACCTAATAAATTTGTTTAACGTAAAGTTCTTTCAAAGTTCGTTTTTGTTCATTTTTCGTTCATTTTTCACGCTTTGAAATATTGCGCGCTTGCAAAATACTATATCTTTTTACAAAAAACGCTCTTTCAAATACCTAAATAATTTTACAAATATCGTAACTTGCATCGTAACTCGTGTAAAAATTTAACCTTTTGAACAAATTTAACCTTTTGAACTTAATCGTAATTAAACAACTAATGCTAAAATAACTTAAATACACAGAAATATACTGGCCAAACAGGCTTCTTGCCTGAGCCAACTTACTACTACTACTAATAGGCCTAATTTTTAATTAAAACCATGTTGATGGCTATGGCTAGTGCAACTGGCCATTGTTACATTTAGTTAGAGGGCAACCTAGTCCCAGGCCCAGCCCCAAAAAGTTGGGAATCCTGACCAAAATTGTGGCCCAACCTGGGCTCGACCCTAAAAAAGTTGGGAAATTGGGAGTGGGCAAGTCTTTTTTCCTTAAAGGCACTAACCATATGCAAATATTTGAGTAGGCCTATTAAGTCTTGTAATGTAACTCTTGTCTATTCTTAAGTCTTAACTAATGTATTAAAAAATAATTCTTACTCAATACATTAAATTTAAATTTAATTAAATATAAATTTATTATATATTTAATAGTTATCTATACATATGCTAAAAGTATTTAGATTTATTATGATGATTCTTTTTCAATTATTGACCTGTCCTAAAGATCTTGTCCCAAATTCCCAAGGCTCGATCTGGGCCCAAGTCCTCATTCCTGGGCCTGACTTTGGCCATCCCGGTTGCCCCCTACCTTTAGTCCATAATAATAGAAGTGATACAAAACATATAATAATATAATAATAAGAATGAAAAGCAACTAATCAAAACAATATGCCAATAATATATACCAAGCTTCCTGCATTGTATAGGGCCTATGGCCTGCATATAGCAAGCCTAGGTCCCCTAGGATCTTCCTACAAGCTAAGCACAACCAGATTTTCTAAACCTGATACTTAATAAAAGCCTAATTAGTACAATTAGGCCTACTGAACAGTTATTGCAATACAATAGGCCTATAGAAGAGTAGGGCATAAAGGCCTAGCCACCTAGCGGGCCACCAATGCCCCTGTTTAGAAGTGCATGAGCAATCCCACGGCCCATGGGACGCACGTGAGTCGTGAGGTACCAATGAACCATGAGCTGATGAGCAAAGACTGCCTTACTTGGAGCAACGCCAGCGGGCTGGGCTCTTAAAAAGTGCTATTGCATTTGTTCATAGAAGGCGCTGCTAAAAAAGAGCTTGTATGTTTCCAACTATCATAAAATGTTTTTTACTTTTTATGGCCCGGGTATTTTTTACGTATTATTTTTTACGGCGGTGCATGGCCCGTGTCGGCTTCGCTTAATTTCTTTGCCTTTAAATTTTTCACAAAGTTAATGCGCAAGTTTAAACAAAGTATAATACAGTTTAACTAGAAAGTTTAACACTATGTGCAATAAGATATTTGAGATGTTAACTATTAAACTAATTATTGCTAAACCTAATAATAATAATAATAATAAAGTGTTGACAGACGTAAATCTGCTTGTTACCGAAGCACTGGCTCTAAATGGCTGTTACCGAAGTGGATTGTATTTTTCCTTTCTAAGAAACGTTTTTTCAAAAATTTGTTTTTAGGTCGTGTGAATTTTCTCACTCCACTACTGAACTGCAATCAATCGCGCTTTTCGTCCTTGATTCGGCCTAGCTTTCCACTTTTAAGCTGGATCTCAAGTTTAATAGAGGCACAGATTTTTTACTATCTAAGCTATCTTGGTAGGCCTACCTACTAGTACTACCTAGGTTAAAATAGTGGTTTGTGGTTCTTGACCTACATTTTCATGTTTGAATTTACAAAGACCAGAATCTGTTTTGCTTCATTTTGACTCTTACTCTTAGGCCCTAAATTCGCCTTAAAGCATAATGACTACTATTCCAGGTCTAATCCAACAGGATGCTATCGAAGTTGTACCAGATGCAGTCAAGGTATGTTTATTGTTTGTTAATGAGTTGAGGAAGCATGCCATTGTCTAATAGTATTAATTTTAAATATTATGGCCTAACTAAGTATTAAATTATTTTAAATGATTTGGCCTTAAATAGAACCATTTGAAATCTAAAATAATTCTAAATATAGTAGGGCCTAACAATGGAATAATATAGTAGCTACCACACTGGATCATGTAGTATATGCCCAAAAATTCAGGCATGCATTGGCTTTGCATGCCAAAAGTAGGCATGCACACCTGGCATGCACTTTATAGAATCACACGGAAGAGTTATTGTGAATTAATAAAATGAAAAAAGTTCATTTTAAAGTGTAAATTTCCAGCTTTCTAGGTTTTTAAGCTTGTAATAAAGCATTCAAACTAACTTTTGTGTGTATCAAATTTTCATTACAAATAGTATCACCAAAAAAAGAAAAATCTATCAAATTATTTGCCAAGAAGGGTCCATTAGGGGGTCTACATAATTCAAAAAGGTCATTTATTGTTAGGAGCCTATAACATAAAAAGTCATTTATTGTTACACACTGGCATAGTTTTAAGAATGGGTATGCACTCTATTTTTTGGTGTGCATTTGTAATCAGGCCTATTAAATTTTTGTTTTAAGCATGCACCTAGTATGATCTAGACTATGGAGTAGCTATAGCAATAAAGTTAAAAAGATAAGAATTCATTTGTTAATTGATATAATAGCCAAATGTCTAGTAAAGGCCATGTTGTAGGTAAGGTATAATAAATGCTAAAAAATTCTAGCATTTAAAAGCTCTAGCCTCTAGCTAATGTACATCTAATGTATATACAAGAAAAACAATTTTTTGACATTATCATTTTCATATAAATACTATTTATAAACACCCTTTTATAATCCAAAAGCTTATAGCTAGTAAATATAAAAGTATCAGATCATTGCATAAAATATGCTAAAAGGGTGACTCTCCCTATTAAAGCCTAATTAAAGCCTATTACCACTACTTAGTAGCAAAGAAACTATGACTTTGTAATAATAGTACTAGTATTTATTTGAAAATTTTGACAACAAAATTATATTAGGTTTTTATATCAAATAATACTTTGAATTGTTATATTATTTCTAATTGTTTTAATCATGCAATTTTTATTAGTATATACTACCAAGCTAAGTTTTTTAGCATATACAAAAAATATGATCTACAACATGGGCTAACCTTATTGTAGCCAACTAAGGTCCAAACTATTCTGTATTTGTATTTACTTTTTTCTATGTAAAACCTTTTGTATCTATAACTCTTATAGCCATATCTATAGTTTTAGTAGAAGTAGTTTTAGCATATAGATTTAATTCTATATTAGATATGCTATATATATATTCTAGACTTTGAGAGATATTTAATTTAGCTCATCTTATCTTTGTTATCTAGCTTGCTTAATAGATTGCTTTGTATTATTTAAAGATTATGTTAATAAGCCTATATTGTGCAGTATGATAATAAAAATTAGGCCATGTTATAGACTCCTTGTATAACTTAAATTTTCTCAGAGGCCATATATTTAGGTTCTCTACTAAGCTTAAAATTCAAGGCATATGATAAATAAAATATAAAACAAATATGAGGACAGTATTGTTAAGAGCATCATTGCCTATCCAATGAGTTCATGTAGAGAAATCCATTTTGTGTTTGTAGTTGCTGCAATCTGCCTACAATGAAGTCAAACAGCTGCTTAACTCGATTGAAGATTCCGAATCAGCTATGAATGATGTACTACTAAAGCATGTAAGTAGTGAACGCATGTTTTTTGTAAGATTAACATTTTGCTGTCAAATTTTATTTCAAAATGACAAATCTGCCATACCATTTTCTGCAGTCGCTCACATCGCATAATGCATGCAACGCGGTACAGCTGGGCCTCCTCTATTCCTCCCTATGTGAGCCAGCATTTGCGGCCAAAGCATTCAAATTCTTGCTGCTAACTACTAAAGACAATTTAAATTTGGCCGTCACAGAAATCAGCCGGTTGCTAGGCGAATATTGGGCTAAATTATTGGATACGCCTCGGCGCCAGTTGCTATGGCTATTTCACGAGCTGGTCAAAAGCAATACAATCAATGCCGAGCACGTGTTGCATCATCTTCTGCGCAGGATGACTGGCGGAGATTTGTCTCCATTGAATCTGTGGCTGGTTGAAACTGTGCTAGACATACTGAGCCAGCACAGGCACAATTGGCTAGATAAGAAGGCTGTGGTGCCAGTGGTTGTGTACTCTTATCTCAGAATCATTGCCGATCACGCCGCGCCTGTTAGCCACGGTTTACAGGGCGCGTTGGAGCGCTTAAGAAAACGAGAAATTGATTTTGTATTGCCATTGCTGAGGGATAATTTTACAGACTGTCTGAGTATTGGGCGGGATCTGCTGCGTCTGTTGCAGGTGAGTTAACCTGTGAATTTAGCTCATGCTGCTGGGGACCCAAGGGGAGAGTCACAGCTAAGCATTCAACCTGTTAGATCAGAGGGGAGAGTCACAGCTAAGCATTCAACCTGTTAGATCAGAGGGGAGAGTCACAGCTAAGCATTCAACCTGTTGGATCAGAGGGGAGAGTCACAGCTAAGCATCCAACCTGTTAAATCAGAGGGGAGAGTCACAGCCAAGCATCCAACCTGTTAGATCAGAGGGGAGAGTCACAGCTAAGCATTCAACCTGTTAAATCAGAGGGGAGAGTCACAGCTAAGCATCCAACCTGTTAAATCAGAGGGGAGAGTCACAGCCAAGCATCCAACCTGTTAGATCAGAGGGGAGAGTCACAGCTAAGCATTCAACCTGTTAGATCAGAGGGGAGAGTCACAGCTAAGCATTCAACCTGTTAAATCAGAGGGGAGAGTCACAGCTAAGCATCCAACCTGTTAAATCAGAGGGGAGAGTCACAGCTAAGCATCCAACCTGTTAAATCAGAGGGGAGAGTCACAGCCAAGCATCCAACCTGTTAGATCAGAGGGGAGAGTCACAGCTAAGCATCCAACCTGTTAGATCAGAGGGGAGAGTCACAGCTAAGCATTCAACCTGTTAGATCAGAGGGGAGAGTCACAGCTAAGCATTCAACCTGTTAGATCAGAGGGGAGAGTCACAGCTAAGCATCCAACCTGTTAGATCAGAGGGGAGAGTCACAGCTAAGCATCCAACCTGTTAGATCAGAGGGGAGAGTCACAGCTAAGCATTCAACCTGTTAGATCAGAGGGGAGAGTCACAGCTAAGCATTCAACCTGTTAGATCAGAGGGGAGAGTCACAGCTAAGCATCCAACCTGTTAGATCAGAGGGGAGAGTCACAGCTAAGCATCCAACCTGTTAGATCAGAGGGGAGAGTCACAGCTAAGCATTCAACCTGTTAGATCAGAGGGGAGAGTCACAGCCAAGCATCCAACCTGTTAGATCAGAGGGGAGAGTCACAGCTAAGCATCCAACCTGTTAGATCAGAGGGGAGAGTCACAGCCAAGCATCCAACCTGTTAGATCAGAGGGGAGAGTCACAGCTAAGCATTCAACCTGTTAGATCAGAGGGGAGAGTCACAGCTAAGCATCCAACCTGTTAAATCAGAGGGGAGAGTCACAGCTAAGCATTCAACCTGTTAGATCAGAGGGGAGAGTCACAGCTAAGCATTCAACCTGTTAGATCAGAGGGGAGAGTCACAGCTAAGCATTCAACCTGTTAGATCAGAGGGGAGAGTCACAGCTAAGCATTCAACCTGTTGGATCAGAGGGGAGAGTCACAGCTAAGCATCCAACCTGTTAAATCAGAGGGGAGAGTCACAGCCAAGCATTCAACCTGTTGGATCAGAGGGGAGAGTCACAGCTAAGCATCCAACCTGTTAAATCAGAGGGGAGAGTCACAGCTAAGCATCCAACCTGTTAAATCAGAGGGGAGAGTCACAGCCAAGCATCCAACCTGTTAAATCAGAGGGGAGAGTCACAGCTAAGCATCCAACCTGTTAAATCAGAGGGGAGAGTCACAGCTAAGCATTCAACCTGTTAGATCAGAGGGGAGAGTCACAGCTAAGCATTCAACCTGTTAGATCAGAGGGGAGAGTCACAGCTAAGCATTCAACCTGTTAGATCAGAGGGGAGAGTCACAGCTAAGCATTCAACCTGTTGGATCAGAGGGGAGAGTCACAGCTAAGCATCCAACCTGTTAAATCAGAGGGGAGAGTCACAGCCAAGCATTCAACCTGTTGGATCAGAGGGGAGAGTCACAGCTAAGCATCCAACCTGTTAAATCAGAGGGGAGAGTCACAGCCAAGCATCCAACCTGTTGGATCAGAGGGGAGAGTCACAGCTAAGCATCCAACCTGTTAAATCAGAGGGAGAGTCACAGCCAAGCATCCAACCTGTTGGATCAGAGGGGAGAGTCACAGCTAAGCATTCAACCTGTTGGATCAGAGGGGAGAGTCACAGCTAAGCATCCAACCTGTTAAATCAGAGGGGAGAGTCACAGCCAAGCATCCAACCTGTTAGATCAGAGGGGAGAGTCACAGCCAAGCATCCAACCTGTTGGATCAGAGGGGAGAGTCACAGCTAAGCATTCAACCTGTTGGATCAGAGGGGAGAGTCACAGCTAAGCATCCAACCTGTTAGATCAGAGGGGAGAGTCACAGCTAAGCATTCAACCTGTTAGATCAGAGGGGAGAGTCACAGCTAAGCATCCAACCTGTTGGATCAGAGGGGAGAGTCACAGCTAAGCATCCAACCTGTTAAATCAGAGGGGAGAGTCACAGCTAAGCATTCAACCTGTTGGATCAGAGGGGAGAGTCACAGCTAAGCATCCAACCTGTTAGATCAGAGGGGAGAGTCACAGCCAAGCATCCAACCTGTTGGATCAGAGGGGAGAGTCACAGCTAAGCATTCAACCTGTTGGATCAGAGGGGAGAGTCACAGCTAAGCATCCAACCTGTTAAATCAGAGGGGAGAGTCACAGCCAAGCATCCAACCTGTTGGATCAGAGGGGAGAGTCACAGCTAAGCATCCAACCTGTTGGATCAGAGGGGAGAGTCACAGCTAAGCATCCAACCTGTTAAATCAGAGGGGATAGTCACAGCTAAGCATTCAACCTGTTGGATCAGAGGGGAGAGTCACAGCTAAGCATCCAACCTGTTAAATCAGAGGGGAGAGTCACAGCCAAGCATCCAACCTGTTGGATCAGAGGGGAGAGTCACAGCTAAGCATTCAACCTGTTGGATCAGAGGGGAGAGTCACAGCTAAGCATCCAACCTGTTAGATCAGAGGGGAGAGTCACAGCCAAGCATCCAACCTGTTAAATCAGAGGGGAGAGTCACAGCCAAGCATCCAACCTGTTGGATCAGAGGGGAGAGTCACAGCCAAGCATCCAACCTGTTGGATCAGAGGGGAGAGTCACAGCTAAGCATTCAACCTGTTGGATCAGAGGGGAGAGTCACAGCTAAGCATCCAACCTGTTAGATCAGAGGGGAGAGTCACAGCTAAGCATTCAACCTGTTAGATCAGAGGGGAGAGTCACAGCTAAGCATCCAACCTGTTGGATCAGAGGGGAGAGTCACAGCTAAGCATCCAACCTGTTAAATCAGAGGGGAGAGTCACAGCTAAGCATTCAACCTGTTGGATCAGAGGGGAGAGTCACAGCTAAGCATCCAACCTGTTAAATCAGAGGGGAGAGTCACAGCCAAGCATCCAACCTGTTGGATCAGAGGGGAGAGTCACAGCTAAGCATTCAACCTGTTGGATCAGAGGGGAGAGTCACAGCTAAGCATCCAACCTGTTAAATCAGAGGGGAGAGTCACAGCCAAGCATCCAACCTGTTGGATCAGAGGGGAGAGTCACAGCTAAGCATCCAACCTGTTAAATCAGAGGGGAGAGTCACAGCTAAGCATCCAACCTGTTAAATCAGAGGGGAGAGTCACAGCCAAGCATCCAACCTGTTAGATCAGAGGGGAGAGTCACAGCTAAGCATCCAACCTGTTAAATCAGAGGGGAGAGTCACAGCCAAGCATCCAACCTGTTAGATCAGAGGGGAGAGTCACAGCTAAGCATCCAACCTGTTAGATCAGAGGGGAGAGTCACAGCCAAGCATCCAACCTGTTAGATCAGAGGGGAGAGTCACAGCTAAGCATTCAACCTGTTAGATCAGAGGGGAGAGTCACAGCTAAGCATCCAACCTGTTGGATCAGAGGGGAGAGTCACAGCTAAGCATTCAACCTGTTAGATCAGAAGGGAGAGTCACTTATGCATTAGTGCACTCCCACCGGTTTCCCGCATAGGACCTGGCCAAGCTTCCCGAGTTCGAACGTCTCTGGTCGGAGATTCTGCACTCGCCGACCAGCCTGTCTCCGAAATTTACCGGAGTTTCCCAGCTGTTGGCCCAACCGCCCAGTCCCGTGTGCATTACAAGCCGGCTGACTCACGATATGGAACAGCGAATCAAGTGGTAAGTTGGTGGCTTTGTTTTATGGGAATTACAGTCAATAGAGATTCCCAATCAGTGGAGAATTCCATGTATTAAATCGTTCCAGGCTCGAAAAAATCACTGCTATATCACAAGTTAATTCTATTCAAGAGAATCCTATTTAGTGGGAAATCCAAATCAGGTGGGAATCCCAGCGGGAAATCACAATAGCTGCGAAATCCCAATCAGTGGGGAATCCGAATCCGTAGGGAATCCGAATCAGTCGATAATTCTAATCAGTGGGTAATCCCAATCGGTGGGAAGTCCTAATCTGTTGGGAATCCCAGTGAGAAATCCCAATAGCCGGGAAATCCCAATCAGTGGGAAATCTTAATCAGTGGAAAATCCCAATCAGTGGGTAATCCGAATCCTTAGGGAATCCTAATCAGTCGATAATTCCAATCAGTGGGTAATCCCAATCGGTGGGAAGTCCTAATCTGTTAGGAATCCCAGTGAGAAATCCCAATAGCCGGGAAATCCCAATCAGTGGGAAATCTTAATCAGGGGAAAATCCCAATCAGTGGGTAATCCGAATCCTTAGGGAATCCTAATCAGTGGGTAATCCCAATCGGTGGGAAGTCCTAATCTGTTGGGAATCTCAGTGGGAAATCCCAATAGCCGGGAAATCCCAATCAGTGGGTAATCCCAATAGCCGGGAAATCCCAATCAGTGGGAAATCCCAATCAGTGGGAAATCTTAATCAGTGGAAAATCCCAATCAGTGGGTAATCCGCATCCTTAGGGAATCCGAATCAGTCGATAATTCTAATCAGTGGGTAATCCCAATCGGTGGGAAGTCCTAATCTGTTGGGAATCTCAGTGGGAAATCCCAATAGCCGGGAAATCCCAATCAGTGGGTAATCCGAATCCTTAGGGAATCCTAATCAATCGATAATTCTAAGCAGTGGGTAGTCCCAATCAGTGGGAAATATTAATCTGTGGGAAATCCCAGTGGAAAATTCCAGTCAGCGAGGAATCCCAATAAGTGGGAATCCCATTGGGAAATCCCATTCACTGAGGAATTCTAGTCACTAATAAAATCCTACCATCCCAATGCCCCTCCAGGTACCTGAAGTTCGTACACATGGGCTCGCACAAACGCTATCTAGATTGGTTAACTCGCAAATACCTGAACACGCCCGAGTCGCAGAGTCTCCGAGTAGATTGGATTCGTTTCGTAGTCACCCAGGTGCATCCGTCTAATGAGACAATCGCCTCCGAGGTTGTACAGCGCTGGGCATTCATTAGCTGGCTAATACTTAGCTGTACATCGCCAACAGTGGTTTGCAATATGAAATTGGCGCTCTATTACGATTGGCTGATGTTCGACCCGGCGCAGCACAATCTCATGAACATTGAGCCCGGCGTGCTGGTTATTCAAAACAATTTAGCCAGATCGCATCAGCAGCACCTGGCTATTGGCATGCTGGATTTTCTATGCCGATTAGCCGATAATTATTATCCGGCTCTGGCTGGCGACCTACGGCGCAGGCTCCGCTTGTGTCTGCTGTCCGCAGTCGAACGAAAAGTTGTGCACAGTCTGGCGCATATATTCGATTTGGCTAAGATGGACAAACAGATGCACGGCCTGTTGAGGCACACGTTTGCCGATCTGGTGCCGGCACAGGCGCCTCAGGCGGCTGCGGCTGCGGTGAGTCTGGAGAATTTGATAGCGGAAAGAACTTTTTCGGAGATGGAATTTTCGGGGTGAAAGATTCAGGAAGATGGAATTTTCGGGAGGAAAGATTCAGGGGAGATGGAATTTTCGGGGTGAAAGATTCAGGGGAGATGGAATTTTCGAAGTGAAAGATTCAGGGGAGATGGAATTTTCGGGGTGAAAGATTCAGGGGAGATGGAATTTTCGGGGTGAAAGATTCAGGGCAGATGAAATTTTCGGGGTGAAAGATTCAGGGCAGATGAAATTTTCGGGGTGAAAGATTCAGGGTGGATGGGATTTTCGGGGTGAAAGATTCAGGGGAGATGGGATTTTCGGGGTGAAAGATTCAGGGGAATGGAATTTTCGGGGTGAAAGATTCAGGGGAGATGGAATTTTCGGGGTGAAAGATTCAGGGCAGATGAAATTTTCGGGGTGAAAGATTCAGGGCAGATGAAATTTTCGGGGTGAAAGATTCAGGGTGGATGGGATTTTCGGGGTGAAAGATTCAGGGGAGATGGGATTTTCGGGGTGAAAGATTCAGGGGAATGGAATTTTCGGGGTGAAAGATTCAGGGCAGATGAAATTTTCGGGGTGAAAGATTCAGGGTGGATGGGATTTTCGGGGTGAAAGATTCAGGGGAGATGGGATTTTCGGGGTGAAAGATTCAGGGGAATGGAATTTTCGGGGTGAAAGATTCAGGGGAGATGGAATTTTCGGGGTGAAAGATTCAGGGGAGATGGGATTTTCGGGGTGAAAGATTCAGGGTGGATGGGATTTTCGGGGTGAAAGATTCAGGGGAGATGGGATTTTCGGGGTGAAAGATTCAGGGAATGGAATTTTCGGGGTGAAAGATTCAGGGGAGATGGAATTTTCGGGTTGAAGGATTCACAATCACGAGAGATGAGATTTTCAGGGTGGATTCAGGGGGGAGGGGGTTGTGATTTTCGGTTGGAAAGATTCAGGGGAGATGGCATTTTCGGTGGGAAAGATTTAGGATAGATGGCACTTTCGGGATGGATTCAGAGGAGATGGCATTTTCGGTGGAAAAGATTCAGGAGGATGGGATTTTGGTGGGAAAGATTCAGGGGAGATAGGATTTTGGTGGGAAAGATTCAGGGAGATGGGATTCTTGGGTTGAAAGATTCTGGGGGATGGGATTTTCGGGGTGAAAGATTCAGGGTGGATGGGATTTTCGGGGGGATTTTGGTGGGAAAGATTCAGGGGAGATGGGATTTTGGTGGGAAAGATTCAGGGGAGATGGGATTTTGGTGGGAAAGATTCAGGGAGATGGGATTCTTGGGTTGAAAGATTCCGGGGGATGGGTTTTTCGGGGTGAAAGATTCAGGGTGGATGGGATTTTCGGGGGGAAAACATTTAGGGAGATGGGATTGTCGGGGTGGATTCAGGGGGAGAGGAACATATTTCTGTCGGACACGGGCGATATTCTGAACAATGGTTTTTATCGCTAGGCGATTCACCGTCGCCAATCTCCCTTTTATTTCAAACAATCACTCAGCGACTAAGCACCTGAATTAGTTCCGTGTTCCCCATTACGCCAGTCCGCCAGGCTGCCAGACCCCGCTTCGGCGGTTGTCGGCGGCCTTCAACCGACGCCAATCTATGATTCGGCAATCATCGTATCGGCTGCCAGCAGCGGCGTCTCCAGCAGCGGCGGCATCGCTCGGCAGACGTCGACGCCGCCGGCCTCCTCGACTTCAGGCGGCGGGCATCACCACGAGTCCTTGTCGCGCTCCGCCACTCCGCCGCCGAAACCGCCGACGCCTCCGGCGCCGCCAGCGCCATCCGCCGCCCCAGCCAGCGTCCAGCCGGACGTGTCGATGGAACCGTCGGCTGCAGCTGCGGCAGCAGCTTTTGTCGGCTCTGGCGGTGGTAGAGGGCGTCGCCGTTCGGAATCTGCCGAGTTCAGCGACGCCGAAATGTCGGACGCAGAGAACGGCGCTGGCGGCGGCGCCGGTGGAACTGTCGGCGGCGCTAGCGGCGCGTTTTTCGATCTTCGTCGGGACTTTCAACGCCTGAAGCTGCGCTGTCATTACCAGGTAGACAGGGTGGATATTGAGTCCTACCTGCAGCAGTTGGACCCAGTCATGCGGGATCGCCTTATGCAGCTTAGAGATGAAAGGTAAAGTTTTTTACACTGAATTGAAGCTTATTGCTAGGAATTGTGCAATCAAGCTAAAGACTTAAGGACAATGTGAAATTACTAACCTAATATATTACAATTATTATTTTAAAACTCTCGCAGCGATACTGAGGCCCAGTGCGAGATCATGTACCAGGTGGTGCAGGGCATCATAGAAGAGGAGGACATCGATTTGGACTTTTCGCGTCGTATAGCCACCTGCCTGTGCGAAATCTGCCACTCGCAGTTGGAGGACCCCATCTTTCCCGGGGAGTCGGCCGATGCTTCGTGAGTTCCCTGCGGAGCTTTTGCACGGTACTTTCTTCGGAAGTACGCTAATCAGGGGATGGGAGAAAGTAGGGGATTGGGAGAGTCTTTGAATGGCGGAGAGTCAGGGGATTGGGAGAGTTTTTGGGTATGGGAGAGTCAAGGGATTGGGAGAGTCAAGCGATTGGGAGAGTCTGGATGGGGAAGAGCCAAGGCATTGGGAGAGTCTTCGGATGGGGGAGAGTCAAGGGATTGGGAGAGTCTTTGGATGGGGGAGAGTCAGAGGATCGGAGAGAGTCAGGGGATCGGGGAGAGTCAGGGGATCGGGGAGAGTCAGGGAATCGGGAGGAGAGTCAGAGGATCGGGGAGAGTCAGGGGATCGGGGAGAGTCAGGGGATCGGGGAGAGTCAGGGGATCGGGGAGAGTCAGGGGATCGGGGAGAGTCAGGGGATCGGGAGGAGAGTCAGAGGATCGGGAGGAGAGTCAGGGGATCGGGAGAGTCAGGGGATCGGGAGGAGAGTCAGGGGATCGGGGAGAGTTTTTGGGTATGGGAGAGTCTGGATGGGGAAGAGCCAAGGCATTGGGAGAGTCTTCGGATGGGGGAGAGTCAAGGGATTGGGAGAGTCTTTGGATGGGGGAGAGTCAGAGGATCGGAGAGAGTCCGATCGAGAGGAGAGTCAGGAGATCGGAGAGAGTCAGGGGATCGGGAAGAGTCAGGGGATCGGGGAGAGTCAGGGGATCGGGAGGAGAGTCAGGGGATCGGGAGGAGAGTCAGGGGATCGGGAGGAGAGTCAGGGGATCGGGGAGAGTCAGGGGATCGGGAGGAGAGTCAGGGGATCGGGAGGAGAATCAGGGGATCGGGGAGAGTCAGGGGATCGGGGAGAGTCAGGGGATCGGGGAGAGTCAGGGGATCGGGGAGAGTCAGGGGATCGGGGAGAGTCAGGGGATCGGGGAGAGTCAGGGGATCGGGGAGAGTCATGGGATCGGGAAGAGTCAGGGGATCGGGGAGAGTCATGGGATCGGGGAGAGTCATGGGATCGGGGAGAGTCAGGGGATCGGGGAGAGTCAGGGGATCGGGGAGAGTCAGGGGATCGGGGAGAGTCAGGGGATCGGGGAGAGTCAGGGGATCGGGAGGAGAGTCAGGGATCGGGGAGAGTCAGGAGATCGGGGAGAGTCAGGAGATCGGGGAGAGTCAGGGGATCGGGGAGAGTCAGGGGATCGGGGAGAGTCAGGGGATCGGGGAGAGTCGGGATGAGGAAGGCAGATCAGGAGAATCTGGGAAGGAACAGAGAGAAGAATAGGGGCAATGAAAGCAGAGGAGAACACGGCAAAGAGCCCTAACGATCCCGCCGATCCCTGACTGCATACCGCAGGAGCCTGGAGGACAGCGTGAGCACTCCCATATTCGTGATCTGCCGAACGCTATGCCAGTACTCTGAGGACGACCCGAAGCGGCAGCCGCTGTACCTGCTGCTATCGGAGATGGCGGCCAGGCACCCTCGCATTGGCTATTACCTGTTATACTTTCTCAAAGTGGACCGAGCCCAAAGCCAGGACGATAAATTTGTTGCCTACAAAGAGTTTTGCAAAAGCCAAGAGAATCCCGATCTGCGCACCTGCCTGTTCAAAGATTTGAACCTGCTAGCCCAGGACGATCCGCGCCTATTGGCCTACCTGCTGCCCGATGTGTTCCGCAACTTTGCCAGCCAGTGCCAGAATAATCCGCATCTGATGCGCATCATTGTGTCCAGCATTGACTGCTCCCAGCTGCAGACTATGGTGGCCGATATTATGCAGGGACACTTGGAATTGTTCCGCAAAGATAATCTGGTAATTGTTTTAGTTCGGCTTATGCATTACACAGTACACAGTGCAATGGCGGATCCAGGAGGTCAAAGTGGTCAGCTGACCCCTCCCCCGCGAGAAAATCTAGGCCGTCATGACCCCTTCCCATACATGCGCAACCTTAGGAATCACCCGGCCGTTTCTATTGGCAACACACATGTAAGTCGCTATTGGCTGAGAGCAGTCACGTGACTATTATTCTGTCCAATAGCGACTTACATGTGTGTGTTGCCAATAGAAACAGCCGGGTGAATCCCTATGTTGCGTCCAAGCATGCCCCTCCCCCGCGAGAAAATCTAGGGTTCATGACCCTTCCCTTGCGAGAAAATCTAGGGGTCATGACCCCTCCCCCCTTAAAATTTAAGAAAAAGTGAAATTCAACTGTTCTATACTTCCTCCAAAGTTGGAGAGAGAGCAGAAATTTACTCAATGGCGGATCCGAAAGGGGGTCAGGGAGGGGGTCAGATGCCCCCCCCAGGAAAAATCCTGGCAGTGTACAGCGGCCCTGACTTAAAAATAAAACAGCCAACTTTTGCTATGAGACTTCGCTGAATTTGTCACTTTTAGCCATAGACAAAAGCAAAAGTAATTTTAAGTTATTTTATTTTATTACCAGGTGACTCTACTACGAGACAGTCTCTCCTGGGAGAGTGTTGAACAACTATTCCTTTGGCAGCTGTTGAATGCTCAGGATTTGCCTACAGAACGATTCCTGCCACTGCTGCCTCACCTTGACAGCGGCCGGCATGCGGAAGCTACCACTAATCTGTTGCTAATGCTCAAACTTGAGCAGCCAAGTTTCGATCTAGTCTGCGCTGTCCTATGGCGCGAGCCTCAGCTAACAGACCCGCTGTGTCCGAGCATTCTGCACTTTTGGTCCGAACAGAAATTGGACAGACTGGCCGAGATACTCAACAACTGTCTGATGTCGCCTGGAGGCGGGACTGCAGCCTCCGCCCATGGTGGACGCGGCGGTGGAAGCTCTCGTCAGTCGCCGCCTCCCCTAGAGCAGAGTCTCCGCCATCTGGACATTATGCGGCAGAGGCTGCGCAATCTGTCACTGCTGCAGCACGAGCTCATGCAGGAGGCTCTGCGCGAGGTTGTGCGGGCGGCGCCCGCGGAGCTGAGGTGACCGCCAGCTTCCTAGTTGATGAAGCTTATAGCTTGTGGCGTTTCCAGTTTATGAAGCTTATAGCTTGTGGAGTTTCTAATTTAGGAGGCCTATAGCTTGTGAAGTTTCTAGTTTATGAAGCTTATAGCTTGTGTAGTTTCCAGTTTATGAAGCTTATAGCTTGTAGATCTACAAGAATACAAGAATACTAGAATACAAGAATACTAGAGTTTCTAGTTTATGAAGCTATAGCTTGTGAAGTTTCTAGTTGATGAAGCTTATAGCTTGGGGAGTTTCTAGTTGATGAAGCTAATAGCTTGGGGAGTTTCTAGTTTAAGAGGCTTGTAGCTTGTGGAGTTTCTAGTTGATGAAGCTTATAGCTTGGGGAGTTTCTAGTTGATGAAGCTAATAGCTTGTGGAGTTTCCAGTTTATGAAGCTTATAGCTTGTGGAGTTTCTAATTTAGGAGGCCTATAGCTTGTGAAGTTTCTAGTTTATGAAGCTTATAGCTTGTGGAGTTTCTAGTTGATGAAGCTTATAGCTTGTGGAGTTTCTAGTTGATGAAGCTTATACTCGTAGCTTGGGTAGTTTCTAGTTTAGGAGGCTTATAGCTTGTGGAGTTTCTAGTTGATGAAGCTTATAGCTTGTGGAGTTTCTAATTTAGGAGGCCTATAGCTTGTGAAGTTTCTAGTTTATGAAGCTTATAGCTTGTGGAGTTTCTAGTTGATGAAGCTTATAGCTTGTGGAGTTTCTAGTTGATGAAGCTTATACTCGTAGCTTGGGGAGTTTCTAGTTTAGGAGGCTTATAGCTTGTGGAGTTTCTAGTTGATGAAGCTTATAGCTTGTGGAGTTTCTAGTTGATAAAGCTAGTAGAAAGCTTCTAGTTTCTAGTTTAGGAGGCTTGTAACTAAATAGCATCGCTTCTAGCTAAAATTTATCAATTGTTTAAATTACTGTGGATATACGAGTGTAGCTTAAAAGTTTGCTAATTTTTAACAAAAAAGCTAGCATTCAAAGTTGGCTTTTTCACCACTTCAAGCAGAACAAAGACCATCTGTCTCTCTTTGCTGATCCAGGTACACCTTCATCGACCTGCTGGCTTTGGCTGCCGACGATCTGGACGATGAGCAGGCGGGCGGTCGCACCCGCAGCCTCCGTGCCGTTCCCAGTCGGAAGGCGGCCGCAGCCGCTCGCGGCCATCCATCATCTGGAGCGTCCAGCGGCGGCGGCAGCGGAGGCGGCGGACCGCAGAAGCGGAGCAGCAGCGGAGCTACCCGTTCGTCGGGCGGCGGTAGCTCCGGCAGCGGCGCCTCTGGCAGCGGCGGCGCCGGCGGCGGCCGTGGAGACAACAGCTCGACGTCGTCTAGTAGCAGCAGCGACGACGACGGAGCCGCCAGCGGCGGTGGCAGCGGCGCTGGAGGCAGCAGCGGAGGCGCCGGCATCGCTAATCGGCGCCGGCAGCGGGCCAAGAAGCGCCTGCGGCACGGCGGCACCAGCGTGAACTCCTCGGACTCCGGCCTGTCGAACTCGGATATTTTCACTACGGATTATCAGTGATTATCCGCCTCAGAAGACTCTGTGCCATGATACCCGTGTTGCGTTTTTGTCAAGACATATTAACAATTTCCTGCTTCTCCTGTACTAATATCACAGCCCTTTACAAAACCTAATAAATTTACTGTTGTCTTTGTTGCTGTTGAATTTTGGTCTCGTGTTTAAATAAAAGCCTCTTTGCTCCATTTTGTGGCGCATTTAATTGTTCAAGAAATTTTAGGCTTGTTTTGAATGGGTCTTTCTTATTTAAATGGTAGTAAATGACTTCACAGAGGCTGAATCAAACTGAAGGAAAGGATTGATTATTGAAATCGCTATGTACATGTACAAGCTACTTCATTATTTCACTCTTATTTTCTTTGGTCGGCTTACAAGCGATGCATTTATGATCTCATTTGAGTGCTGGAACAGAAACCCTAGCATCGATTGGGAATTATGCCAGCGAACTCAAAGTTGTCTCTTGTGAGGATTGGATCTGCACAATTATATATGCCTTAGCTAAAATCTTGCAAGAAAAATGCTTTTTAATTCTAAACTGGCCTAAGTTAAATCAGGATTTGAAAGCGCAGTAGCTTTAAAAAACATTTCTAAGATTTTTAGGGTTGCAATTACTGTTGATCTTTGAATAATCGAACGAACAGAGACCTCGATTTTTTTTGGTAAACCAACCCGACAAAGTGCTCGGCAGAGCGAGGATGGCGCATGTACATGTATATTTGTAGTAATAGTAGTTGTCAGCGCAGTTTGACAACTGCGGTCTGACGCAGTCTGACAACTCTCATTAGGGGCGTTTCTATTTATCGCCTCTGGATGCCGGGGAAGTTCCTAACTAGAATACTACTATTTTTATTTGGCGTACAGGAAGAGCGTAGAAGTTTCCAGAATAGTGGGGCTATATTAGTAAACACTGCAACTACTGTATTAGGATACAAGCGTAAAAATTTCCGGAAAATGTAGCAGCACGACAATTTTAATGATTTCTGTACGTACGTACACTCGTACGCGGTAGCAACAATTATGAAGCAAATGTACATGTAATTCTCAATATATATATAAGAATGATATAAGAATATAAGAATATATATAGCTACGTGTAAATTCTGTTGCGCAAAACAGATATCGAAAGATGATACTTTCATCATAAACGAGTAGTCTGAACATTGCAATTATTTTGTTAATTTTAAAGCCATAACTTTGAATTTACTTTTGAAAATTAACTTGACGGTTTGCATATGTTTTTGAATGTCCGCTATAACAAAGTTGTTTAGCTAGATGAATGATTACATACACAAAAGTAAATATTACTTACTCTTTATTACAAAAGTACGCTTGAAATACTGCCGTACAGTATTTATAATGTTGCATTAATAGTTCATTGAAGATTTCAAAATCTATTCTCTAACTGCGTGGCCGGCCGCGCGATCCTCCTCTCCGAGCTAGAACTGACACGCAAGTAATGCCGATAACATTATGTAAAAAACCCACAATCTGTAGAGTTTTGTTAATAATTACTAGTTTCGTTGTGCAAAGTTTGCAATTGTTAAATAGCTATCGGCATTTCATTTTCAGTTGTCTTACCTCGATACCCTTACAATTTGCTTATTAGATTCGATTTTTTTGCTTGTAAATAATTAGTTCGAGTCTGCGAACTTTGGACTAAGAGTCTGAAAGTCAATAAAAATCATATTCATTAATTATTCAACTATTTATGAATGCAATCAATACAATACATACTAAATCGCAGTTTATAAATAAATATTGCACGTTTAATTTATTCAATAATTAAAATAAATTGATCCATTTGACATGTTTGCCTCTGGTGGACATGAATTTAAATGCAAGGTTTTGTGACTTACTAATATTGCTGATGCTAATAGTCTTATTTTTATATAATGTGATGTTCCCGAAATTCAATTTAATTTAAATCTGGGAACAAAAAAATGAAAATTTTTATTTAAAATATGGAAAGCTTCATTATTCAAATAAGCCTGTTTTTATTCCTGAAAGCTCAGATAGATAATGGCTTTGAATATTTTTCCTTTTGAATTTTAGAAAGCTATATTTATGTTTGTATAGCCTTATTAAAATATGTATCATTAGCTTGTATCTAGCATAGTAGCACCAATATAAAATAGTTTTACGCATAATTTAATTTCACATATCTTTTAGTCTTTTGGGGCATTTTAAATTCATAAGTTATTTTAAATAGCTGTTTTAAAATTCAATATTTATGAGCTAGAGTTATTGAAATATTACCGAGGTGCACTTTTTCTAGATTTTGGTTTATTTAGGTGCAATCTTTACAGACTATTAAAAAGGGAATCATTAAAAATATTTAATATGTAAAATTCTTATGTACAATATAATAGGAGTTAGAAGTTTTATTTATTTTTTCCTTATGAAGTATGCAATCTGCTACATAAAATATTAATATGAGTAGTATGTTCCGCAGAAATGCATGCTATTTAAATGAAAGTAAACTCTTTGATCTCTACTCCAAATGAACAAAACACACTGAACAGAACCCAAATCAATTATTTTACCTTTCTCGTTTTATGCGACTGTCTTTAAGCTTCATTCGCTTAAAACTTGAATCCTGTTGCGCAATGAACGGCTACAATAATCGGCATTTTCAACGATTTCTAATGAGCGACGGAGCCTCTATAATCAGCGGCTTGGGTGGCGATATGCGAAGCTCGGCAGGACGTCAACGGGACAGGTCCCGCTCTCCGATGGACTCCACTGTCACCTCAAGCCGGCAGCACCAGAGCCTGCGCTCAATGTGGTGGCGACCGGATAGACTGCGCACTGAGGGAGCCCACGGCGGCAGCGGCGGCCGCGCTAGACTCAGCTCTATTATTAGCGGCGGCGGAGGCGCCGGAGCCAGCCTATCGAGTAGGTACAATCCCCATCGGGCTGGCCCCTCAGTCGGCCGCCAGCTTCGTAGCCCGAGCGGCGTTGTCGGCGGCAGAGGTGGCTACGCAGTTCGGCGCCAATTTCGTCTCAGCGACACCTCGACGTCGTCATCGTCGTCTTCATCTTCGTTGTCGGGCTCCTCGCAGCGTCAGCGGAGCGGCCAGTCTAGCTCCGGCGGTTCGTCAGTTGGCTCGTACTATTCCGGCTCCGGCAGCGTTGTGAGCCGGCTGTCGCAGCGTAACGTGTCCGTCATTAGCAGCGGATCCTCTGTTTCCAGTGTCTCTTCCGTGTCTAGCTACAACGGTGCCGCCCCGGCCGCTGCGGTTCCGGGGCCGCTGGCAATCGTTGGACCGAGTTCGGAGTTTGTGGTGCCATCGCCGCCTCCGCGCCCGGCACCAAGCCGGATCCGTTCGATGGCCCCACAGGCCTCGTCGTCGCGTTCGATCGCGCAGTCAACACCTCCGCGGTCTGCTAGCAATCTGAATTATCGACACGGTCAACAACCCGTGGCGTTGATGCGGCAGCGTTCGTCGTCTTCTCGCGTTAACATCGCGTTTCTGCGCCAGGACACGTCTAGCTGCTTCGGCTTGTCGCCATTCAGCAACTCGTCGCAGAGGCACGAACTGTCGGCCTCGGATTTGCAATTCGAAGCGTTTAAAGAGCAAATGCTGGAGGAGGAGCGCCAGCTAGAGTTGGAGTGGTTGCGCAACAACGGGCGCGAGCTGGAGCGCCAGAGAGAGCGCGAGTTGTACTGGGAGCGCGTCGATCACTATTCAAACCGGGACCAAAAGATTGAGAAGCTACGCGAGGCTGCTAGACAAGCTCGCCAAGCTGGTAAATGCGGCAGCGGCTATGATATGGGCTGGCTCGATTCCCGTCGCGGCGGCGCCAGCGGAGGCAGCGGCGGCGGCGCCAGCTCGGTGGTGACTCGCCGATCTATAAGTAGCCGCGTTAGCCGCAGTGGTCGCCGCAAGTTCACCTTCCATGAGCAGTCGGTAGTGTTCGACTTGAAGTGGTCTGGTTGAAGAGGCCTACATGTACACGGGGCTCAGGCGAATCCAAGGTGCTATATTGGAAACTCAATTACTTTGTTTCTTTGTTTTCTATTATAATTTCTTGGTTCGATGTGAATTTTAGTAAACTGTGCGATATTTCGCTTTGGTAAGATTGCATTATTAGCTAGGTGATTTGTTGCATTCTGCTAATTTTTGCCACTGTTTTTGTAGCTTTAATACTTCGAATGTTGATTATTAAGAATAAGAATTTACCATCTTTTTGAAAAGGCAAAAAGTCGTATGTAATGTTTTGAGCTTCTGTTACGAGTATGCTTCCAGTTTTTTCGTTGCTGTTTTCAACTTCTACCTTGTTCTGACTTTTTTGGGCTTTATAGCCCAGGCATTTTCACAAGAAACTGAGTAATAAAAAAGTAAGAAAAACATTTTTTAGTTTATCTATTTCTTTCCAACCCTAATCTTTTGAATTGTCAATGCTGTACTTCTATCTCACTGATGCTTTAACATAGCGTTCTTTAATTGGGTATGGTTCAGTTGAAGCTGCATTAGAATATCATTATGGCTAGTGTGCCACTCACAAGGATGGGGGAAGGGTAAGTGAGGCTCACTGAAGCATCGGGAAGTGTTAGTAAGGCTCACTGAAGCATCGGGAAGTGTTAGTAAGGCTCACTGAAGCATCGGGAAGTGTTAGTGAGGCTCACTGAAGCACCGGGAAGTGTTAGTGAGGCTTACTGAAGCATCAGGAAGTGTTAGTGAGGCTCACTGAAGCATCGGGAAGTGTTAGTGAGGCTCACTGAAGCATCGGGAAGGGTTAGTGAGGCTCACTGAAGCATCGGGGAGTGTTAGTGAGGCTCACTGAAGCATCGGGAAGTGTTAGTGAGGCTCACTGAAGCATCGGGAAGTGTTAGTGAGGCTCACTGAAGCATCGGGAAGTGTTAGTAAGGCTCACTGAAGCATCGGGAAGTGTTAGTGAGGCTCACTGAAGCACCGGGAAGTGTTAGTGAGGCTTACTGAAGCATCAGGAAGTGTTAGTGAGGCTCACTGAAGCATCGGGAAGTGTTAGTGAGGCTCACTGAAGCATCGGGAAGGGTTAGTGAGGCTCACTGAAGCATCGGGAAGGGTAAGTGAGGCTCACTGAAGCATCGGGAAGGGTTAGTGAGGCTCACTGAAGCATCGGGAAGGGTAAGTGAGGCTCACTGAAGCATCGGGAAGGGTTAGTGAGGCTCACTGAAGCATCGGGAAGGGTAAGTGAGGCTCACCAAAGCATATGAAGCTCTGAAGGATCGGCGCAAGCCTTTGCCAAGCAGTTGCGATTGAGTGTTTTTCAAAATCGTGAATTCCAAAATCATTGATAAATACGAAACAAATATTCTGCACACTCTGCACTCATTACAAGTTCTACTATGCCACTAGGCTTAAAAGCCAAGCGTTAGAAGGGAACCTTGTACTATTTGGCATTAGAAAGTTACATGTAGAAGCAGTGAAGCATTGCTTTGCTAATTTATTATCGAAAGTTGATTGGAACTGAAGGAGGCTCCAGTGCCTTTGTGAGTGCACAGCCGTTGATTTTTTATTCTAAAAGAGACTTTTAATAATCAAATTTTTCACTTCGGTGGCAGACGCCTGATTAGATGGCAGTAGGAATGGCTACTAGCCATGCAATCGGGTGTACTAAATTCATATTTGAGGCAGGGCAGTCAAGGCTAAGACCACTGTCGAGATGTTCAACTATTGCCTCTGAAGGATAACAGTCCAGGATGGCTCTGATGTGCCAGCGGCCCAGGCTCGATTCCAAGTGTGTCGTGTCATGAGGGCCAAGCCCCAAGGCACAAAGAGTGTACATGCTGTACATATACATGCAAAGAGTGTACAATGAGTCATTCAGGGCCGCTGTACACCTTGTTTGGGTGAGCGGGTGCCTGCGTTCTAATCCGAGTATTCGTGTGCGTGCCGAGAGGTCAGCGGACTGAGAACTAACTAACTAACTAACTAACTAACTAACTAACTAACTAACTAACTAACTAACTAACTAACTAACTAACTAACTAACTAACTAACCAACTAACTAACTAGCTAGCTAACTAACTAACTAACTAACTAACTAACTAACTAACTAACTAGCTAACTAACTAACTAACTAACTAACTAACTAACTAACTAACTAACTAACTAACTAACTAACTAACTAACTAACTAACTAACTAACTAACTAACTAACTAACTAACTAACTAACTAACTAGCTAGCTAACTAACTAGCTAACTAACTAACTAACTAACTAACTAACTAACTAACTAACTGACTAACTGACTAACTATCTAAGTAAATAACTAACTAACAAATGCAGTAAAGGTGAAAATGATCGATGGCAATAGTATTCAGGTACTCTGTTATCACATATTGAATAATAAAGTTTCTATTTTGGATTCGCTGGTACGAAGCTTTCTTAATTAAACCTATTTCTCAATAAAATATCCCGGATCAGGTGGGATTTCATTTCGAGGGCTCGACAAGGCTCAGAATTTTGGATCATTACGCTAGTGCGTAACAGATTCTGTAAATCCGCTTAATTTTTGGACAGGAAGGGCAAAGCGTCTCTAAATGAGGATGGATAAAAGAATAGATGTAGTTTTATTATATTTCGAAATGCGCGAATCTGCAAAGCAATTTAAAAGCAATCCGCCTCGGACTTTTATGCAATCAGCACAATTCCCTTGCAATAGTTCATGCAATCAGCACAATTCCCTTGCAATAGTTCATGCAATCAGCACAGTTCCCTTGCAATAGTTCATCCAATCAGCACAATTCTCTTGCAATAGTTCATGCAATCAGCACAATTCCCTTGCAATAGTTCATGCAATCGGAACCAGTCGCTGATTAAAACAGATAGGGAAATATTCGCATTCATTAGCAGCAAATCAGAAGTGCACCACACAGTGACTTAATTATGGTTTATTAGACTAAGGATATACAAAAAGTTTCCCTTCTCCAGAACTTACTATAGAATTTGATCAACCAAAGAGGCGAGCGAGAGCTAGAGAAAACAGACCCGAATCTGTCTGATTAAACCGCGCAAAATCTCCATCGGCTGTCTGAGAAGGAGCAAAGGAGAAATTCGAATCCCTAGAGCGAGATAGAGAGCGACTGTGCTTCTGCTGCTGTGGCCTCTTGTTGAGAGAAGTACTCGGGATACTCGGTGTTTTTCGTGGTAATACTCAATGGCAGATTGTGTCTATGGTTGTGGAGTCAAACAATGGCAGATTGTGTCTATGGTTGTGGAGTCAAACAATGGCAGATTGTGTCTATGGTTGTGGAGTCAAGCAATGGCAGATTGTGTCTATGGTTGTGGAGTCAAACAATGGCAGATTGTGTCTATGGTTGTGGAGTCAAACAATGGCAGATTGTGTCTATGGTTGTGGAGTCAAGCAATGGCAGATTGTGTCTATGGTTGTGGAGTCAAACAATGGCAGATTGTGTCTATGGTTGTGGAGTCAAGCAATGGCAGATTGTGTCTATGGTTGTGGAGTCAAGCAATGGCAGATTGTGTCTATGGTTGTGGAGTCAAACAATGGCAGATTGTGTCTATGGTTGTGGAGTCAAACAATGGCAGATTGTGTCTATGGTTGTGGAGTCAAGCAATGGCAGATTGTGTCTATGGTTGTGGAGTCAAACAATGGCAGATTGTGTCTATGGTTGTGGAGTCAAACAATGGCAGATTGTGTCTATGGTTGTGGAGTCAAGCAATGGCAGATTGTGTCTATGGTTGTGGAGTCAAACAATGGCAGATTGTGTCTATGGTTGTGGAGTCAAACAATGGCAGATTGTGTCTATGGTTGTGGAGTCAAGCAATGACAGATTGTGTCTATGGTTGTGGAGTCAAACAATGGCAGATTGTGTCTATGGTTGTGGAGTCAAGCAATGACAGATTGTGTCTATGGTTGTGGAGTCAAACAATGGCAGATTGTGTCTATGGTTGTGGAGTCAAACAATGGCAGATTGTGTCTATGGTTGTGGAGTCAAGCAATGACAGATTGTGTCTATGGTTGTGGAGTCAAACAATGGCAGATTGTGTCTATGGTTGTGGAGTCAAACAATGGCAGATTGTGTCTATGGTTGTGGAGCAGAAATCCCATATGGATCCTTACATTGACCCCAAAATTATCCCTACGAAACTAACCGCTACCACTTTGCTTAACTTGCTTAACTACGTGCGTAAAATAAATCTGGAAATATTTGGTTCACCCCATTTTCTGGTTTCTAATCTAGATATTTCTAATCTAGAAATCCTTGAGCGGCAGAAAGGCATCGACATAGTGGAAATCGAGCGTGGACGAATCCCAGGTTGAGTGGCGAAGCGAAAAACATTTCATAGTCAAGCTAGCTAGAAATCTCTGCTTTCTATCTCTTCTCTGCTCTGCTCTGCTGTGCTCTGCTCTGCTCCCATTTGACTGGTGGCGGCCAGCCGACCAATAAAGCTTGGGTCGCTTATTGAGGTCGATTCTTGTAAAAAGCCAAGCTGGAATCCAAGAGAGCGAAGAGCGCAAGGGTGTGGGCGAGTGGTGCCAGACTGGCCGACTGACCATAACCATTTTTTTCATCTGGGCCAAGCGCGCTATTGCCTCCTCTTCTGCAGCAATTCTAAACATATCCGACTGTACACTGTATATCTGCGATGCCGGCAACTGGTGAGTAAGGAGGCCGACTGGTTCTATAAGGAATAGAATGGATTGCTAATCTAGCCTACATCATGGATGCAGGAATAGAATGGATTGCTAATCTAGCCTACATCATGGATGCAGGAATAGAATGGATTGCTAATCTAGCCTACATTACGGATGCAGGAATACAATGGATTGCTAATCTAGCCTAGATAATGGATGCAGGAATAGAATGGATTGCTAATCTAGCCTACATCATGGATGCAGGAACAGAATGGATTGCTAATCTAGCCTACATCATGGATGCAGGAATAGAATGGATTGCTAATCTAGCCTACATCATGGATGCAGGAATACAATGGATTGCTAATCTAGCCTAGATAATGGATGCAGGAATAGAATGGATTGCTAATCTAGCCTACATCATGGATGCAGGAACAGAATGGATTGCTAATCTAGCCTACATCATGGATGCAGGAATAGAATGGATTGCTAATCTAGCCTACATCATGGATGCAGGAATACAATGGATTGCTAATCTAGCCTACATCATGGATGCAGGAATAGAATGGATTGCTAATCTAGCCTACATCATGGATGCAGGAACAGAATGGATTGCTAATCTAGCCTACATCATGGATGCAGGAATAGAATGGATTGCTAATCTAGCCTACATCATGGATGCAGGAACAGAATGGATTGCTAATCTAGCCTACATCATGGATGAAGGAATAGAATGGATTGCTAATCTAGCCTACATCATGGATGCAGGAATAGAATGGATTGCTAATCTAGCCTACATCAAGGATGCAGGAATAGAATGGATTGCTAATCTAGCCTACATCATGGATGCAGGAATAGAATGGATTGCTAATCTAGCCTACATCATGGATGAAGGAATAGAATGGATTGCTAATCTAGCCTACACCACGAGATGCAGGAATAGAATGGATTGCTAATCTAGCCTACATCAAGGATGCAGGAATAGAATGGATTGCTAATCTAGGTCCAAGATCGCTATTTAGCTAAAACAACTCACTGTTTACAAAATCAGCCCAGTGCCCATCTGTGCTAAATTAGCTTCAAAGCTGTGACCAGAAGAGGTCGTCCTTAACCACTTCGCGCCCAAGCTTGGTTCTGTAAGATGGCTTAAAAGCCCAAAGGCCTGCAGAGCAGTCCATAGACAAATTTGTCTTTTTTGCTGAATCGAGTGCACACCCTAGAAGCCCAGAAGTAAAGTATATCACATAGTTTTTCAGCTAGCTCCTGTTCAAACCTTCCTACCCACAAATGGCTTTTACGCGGCCGAATAGGACAGCTAAAAGTGACGCCTTGCGTAGACTGGGACTCGATTCCGATTCGGAAGACGCTTTATCAAGCAATGACTCGACGGTTTTTGAGTCAGAAACGGAGTCGGAAGGCATGGATCCAGAAATTGATCCTGACTGAAGAGTTTCTCACCACAGTCTTGTCACATGGACCAATGAGCGAATGTGGTTGGCAGTCAGGGAGTTCCAGCAGGAGAGTGCAGAAAATGGCGAGGAAGAGAGCGAGAGTTGTTGCTGAGCTTAGTCGCGAAGTGCTGGGCGAAGGATGCCACATATACACGGACGACTCTCAGCAACGGAAGCCCAGACTCGCCCAAGCAAACGATTCCGAATTTGAAACCTGACGTTCCAGCTAAGAAGACAGTATTTTGCTGCAGCCAATGTCCCGGAAATCCTGGTCTCTGTCCAGATCCATGCTAATTCATCCACGCTTTATTTCCCCTTTAACATTTCCCATTTGAGTGAAAATACAATGGAAATGCATAATGGACGTCTTTAAATCAGTCATGGCCTGCACAGCATGCCATACTGAGCACTTGCTTTAGTGATTGGGAGATGGTTTTTGATGCCATAGACATTTTTCAATCTCTGGGTTTCTGGGCCGTTTCGGTATGGCCTGCAGTGCAGGCCTTTGGCTTCCAAATGGTTAAGCAGCCCAGCGCGAATTTCCAACTCCTAGTGCGCAGTACAAGTAAGCAGCCTGACGAGGTCGGGCCCAAAACCTCAAAAAAACCACTAACTGTTAAACGACCTTCACCCCAGCCCGCTCAGTTGGAATGCGAATCTGCCAAGTTTTACGAGTACCCCCCGCCACTAAAGAAGAAAATTTTTGGTCAAATAGTTCCATACATAATTTTCGCAAAAGTTCAGAGAGAAAGTCTGAGTGCATTTCACATAGCGCAGAGTCTCTTGATGTATATCAGTTAGTTAATTCTGAACTTGGTCCTAAACCCTAGTCGAAGTGTCCTACCCCTCAGTCGAAGTGTCCTACCCCTCAACCGAAGTGTCCTACCCCTCAGTCGATGTGTCCTACCCCTCAGTCGAAGTGTCCTATCCCTCAGTCGAAGTGTCCTATCCCTCAGTCGAAGTGTCCTACCCCTCAGTCGAAGTGTCCTACCCCTCAGTCGAAGTGTCCTACCCCTCAGTCGAAGTGTCCTACCCCTCAACCGCAGTGTCCTGCCCCTCAGTCGAAGTGTCCTACCCCTCAGTCGAAGTGTCCTACCCCTCAACCGAAGTGTCCTATCCCTCAGTCGAAGTGTCCTACCCCTCAGTCGAAGTGTCCTACCCCTCAGTCGAAGTGTCCTACCCCTCAGTCGAAGTGTCCTACCCCTCAGTCGAAGTGTCCTACCCCTCAACCGCAGTGTCCTGCCCCTCAGTCGAAGTGTCCTACCCCTCAGTCGAAGTGTCCTACCCCTCAACCGAAGTGTCCTATCCCTCAGTCGAAGTGTCCTACCCCTCAGTCGAAGTGTCCTACCCCTCAGTCGAAGTGTCCTACCCCTCAACCACAGTGTCCAACCCCTCAGTCGAAGTGTCCTACCCCTCAACCACAGTGTCCTACCCCTCAGTCGAAGTGTCCTATCCCTCAGTCGAAGTGTCCTATCCCTCAGTCGAAGTGTCCTACCCCTCAGTCGAAGTGTCCTACCCCTCAGTCGAAGTGTCCTACCCCTCAGTCGAAGTGTCCTACCCCTCAGTCGAAGTGTCCTACCCCTCAGTCGAAGTGTCCTACCCCTCAGTCGAAGTGTCCTATCCCTCAGTCGAAGTGTCCTACCCCTCAACCACAGTGTCCAACCCCTCAGTCGAAGTGTCCTACCCCTCAACCACAGTGTCCTACCCCTCAGTCGAAGTGTCCTGCCCCAAAAATTCCTCACGAGATGTCAGTAATCCTTTACTATAAGCTTGACCAACGACACACAATTCACCTGTGCTGACTGGGTCAGATTAATTAATTGGCACGCCTGACTGATTTACCGTTAATTTCAGCTGCTCCGTGAGGTCGCTCAGCTGAGACGGGAGATCTGCATTGATTTGCAATTTGAGCTTCTATAGCTGTCAACAAGCCGGCCATGGGTTGCCATAGCAGCAGAGAGGGCGGCGTTCGGGACAGAGAGGCTTCGACTGGGAAACCCGCTGCAGGAAGAAACGGATTTCGAGTGGCTGCTGGAGCTGCTGCTGCTGGGGAGACTGCGGCGGCTGTTGATGGCCTGACTAATGAAGCCAAGGTGAGTGACAGCTCGAAGTGTTTACAAGCGTAAGTTAAAGGAAATTCGTTTGATGCAAATAAATACAGTAGTAATCAGAGAGAATTAGAGAATGCAATGCCTGTCCAAATTCGAGTAGGGGTAAGCGGTGGGAGAGTGGGGGTAAGCTGGGTAAGCTATGAGAGAGTGGGATAAGGCTAAGCGGTGGGAGAGTGGGGGAGTGTGGTAAGCGGTGGGAGGGTCGGATAAGCTGTGGGAGAGTGGGGTAAGCTGGGTAAGCTATGGGAGAATGAGGGTAAGCGTTGAGAGAGTGGGGTAAGCGGTGGGAGAGTGGGGTAAGCGATTGGAGAGTGGAATAAGCGGTGGGGGAGTGGAATAAGCGGTGGTAAGTCGGTAAGTGGTGGCAGAGTGGGGGTTATGGGATAGTGCTCAAGCGGTGGGAGAGTGGGGTAAGCTGTGGGAGAGTGGGGTAAGCTGTGGGAGAGTGGGGTAAGCTGTGGGAGAGTGGGGTAAGCTGTGGGAGAGTGGGGTAAGCTATGGGAGAGTGGGGTAAGCTGTGGGAGAGTGGGGTAAGCTGTGGGAGAGTGGGGTAAGCTGTGGGAGAGTGGGGTAAGCTGTGGGAGAGTGGGGTAAGCTGTGGGAGAGTGGGGTAAGCTGTGGGAGAGTGGGGTAAGCTGTGAGAGAGTGGTCAGACTTTAGGTCAGAAAATGCCCTCAAAAATCGCCGATTGCAATTCGTCACAGCCCTGGTCGCTGAAGAATAAAAACGTGACGTAGGCTGGGCAAGAGCGTGAAGAGACCTCATGTAAAGGATAATTATTCATAAATAGGATGGCACTAACGACCAACAGGGTGGGGCACACGATTTGGCGTCCCGTCGCCCTGGATGAAGAGGTAATTTTCCAAGATTCAAGCGAATCTCGTTGTAACCAGGCCCACCCAATCACGGAAACTTCATAGAAATTTAAACTTTCCATCCCCATACCCATAGGGATGGAACGATCCCCACCCCCAAACTACACAATCCCCATCCAGAAGCTTCACAATCCCCACCCAGAAGCTTCACAATCACCACCCCCAAAATACACAATCCCCATCCAGAAGCTTCACAATCACCACCCAGAAGCTTCAAAATCTCCACCCAGAAGCTTCACAATCACCACCCAGAAGCTTCACAATCACCACCCCCAAACTACACAATCCCCATCCAGAAGCTTCACAATCACCACCCAGAAGCTTCACAATCCCCACCCAGAAGCTTCACAATCGACACACAGAAGCTTCAAAATCCCCACCCAGAAGCTTCACAATCCCCATCGAGAAGTTTCACAATCCACACCCAGAAGCTTCACAATCACCACCCAGAAATTTCACTATCCCCATCGAGAAGTTTCACAATCCACACCCAGAAGCTTCACAATCCCTATCCAGAAGCTTCACAATCCCCACCCAGAAATTTCACAATCCCCACCCAGAAGCTTCACAATCCCCATCGAGAAGCTTCACAATCCACACCCAGAAGCTTCACAATCACCACCCAGAAATTTCACTATCCCCATCGAGAAGCTTCACAATCCACACCCAGAAGCTTCACAATCCCCATCCAGAAGCTTCACAATCCCCACCCAGAAGCTTCACAATCCCCACCCAGAAATTTCACAATCCCCATCCAGAAGCTTCACAATCCCCACCCCGAAGCTTCACAATCCCCACCCAGAAGCTTCACAATCCCCACCCAGAAATTTTACAATCCCCATCCAGAAGCTTCACAATCCCCACCCAGAAGCTTCACAATCCCCACCCAGAAATTTCACAATCCCCATCCAGAAGCTTCACAATCCCCACCCAGAAATTTCACAATCCCCATCCAGAAGCTTCACAATCCCCACCCAGAAGCTTCACAATCACCACCCAGATATTTTACAATCCCCATCTCCAAACTATACAATCCCCATCCAGAAGCTTCACAATCCCCATCCAGAATTTTCACAATCGCCATCCAGAAGCTTCACAATCGCCATCCAGAATTTTCACAATCGCCATCCAGAAGCTTCACAATCACCACTCAGAAATTTTACAATCTCCATCTCCAAACTACACAATCCCCATTCAGAAGCTTCACAATCCCCATCCAGAATTTTCACAATCCCCATCCAGAAGCTTCACAATCCCCATCTAGAATTTTCACAATCCCCATCCAGAAGCTTCACAATCCCCATCCAGAAGCTTCACTATCCCCACCCAGAAGCTTCACAATCCCCACCCAGAAGCTTCACAATCCCCACCCAGAAGCTTCACAATCCCCACCCAGAAGCTTCACAATCCCCATCCAGAAGCTTCACTATCCCCACCCAGAAGCTTCACAATCCCCACCCAGAAGCTTCACAATCCCCACCCAGAAGCTTCACAATCCCCATCCAGAAGCTTCACAATCCCCATCCAGAAGCTTCACAATCCCCATCCAGAAGCTTCACAATCCCCATCCAGAAGCTTCACAATCCCCATCCAGAAGCTTCACAATCCCCATCCAGAAGCTTCACAATCCCCATCCAGAAGCTTCACAATCCCCATCCAGAAGCTTCACAATCCCCATCCAGAAGCTTCACAATCCCCATCCAGAAGCTTCACAATCCCCATCCAGAAGCTTCACAATCCCCATCCAGAAGCTTCACAATCGGTTTAAACGCAATCGTAAACACAATCATAGAGTAATGAGAGTGAAAAGCAGTTTCTTGTACACAGTGACGCAAGCGTCACTTTTTTTTCGGGGGCCAATAAGACGTCGTTTAGAGGCCGGCTGCAGCGTCGCCCGACAGCCGCAAACTTGCAGCCTGCTTTGACTGACAGCTGATAGCAGTCTGCAGTAGTGAGAAGCAGACGGCGAGGAACGAATGACAGAGAAAGCTGACGCACGCACACAGGCCAGGCACCTGGGCGCAACCCGGGAACTCGGGAAGAGGGGAGGAGGCCGGGGTATCAGCTTGATTACAAAGCGCTCGCGCTAGGTCTATCCTCTTCCTAAACTTACTTCCCAAAGGCCCCTGGTGCCCCTCCATCAGTGTTTTTTTCGAGCAGGCAAGGACAGGCAGGCACGGGTATAAAGAAGAAAGACGAAGCAGGTTCAGGAGAGAAAGTGACAGAGAGGGAAGCAGCTGTCAAGGATGGGAAAGCGCAGGAGAGCAGGAGGCTGCAAGAGATCGAAGCCTCGGCAGCAAAAGCAGAGGCGACTTATTCAGGTAAGTCTAGCCACCGCGAGACTGGCTGCTTGCAGCAATTTTTAAACAGCATGTAGTTCACTTTCAATCTGTGCAAATGGTCTGCTTTTGGTTACTTTTTCCTTCCTCTTCTCTCCTTTTATTCCACCTTTTCTCTCTTTCTCCCCCATCTTTCTCTTTCCTCTTTCTCTCCACTCTTTCTCTCCACTCTTTCTCTCCACTCTTTCTCTCCACTCTTTCTCTCCACTCTTTCTCTCCACTCTTTCTCTCCACTCTTTCTCTCCACTCTGTCTCTCCACTCTGTCTCTCCACTCTGTCTCTCCACTCTGTCTCTCCACTCTGTCTCTCCACTCTTTCTCTCCACTCTGTCTCTCCACTCTTTCTCTCCACTCTTTCTCTCCACTCTGTCTCTCCACTCTTTCTCTCCACTCTTTCTCTCCACTCTTTCTCTCCACTCTTTCTCTCCACTCTGTCTCTCCACTCTTTCTCTCCACTCTGTCTCTCCACTCTGTCTCTCTACTCTTTCTCTCCACTCTGTTTCTCCACTCTGTCTCTCCACTCTGTCTCTCCACTCTGTCTCTCCACTCTGTCTCTCCACTCTTTCTCTCCACTCTGTCTCTCCACTCTGTCTCTCCACTCTTTCTCTCCACTCTTTCTCTCCACTCTGTCTCTCCACTCTTTCTCTCCACTCTGTCTCTCCACTCTGTCTCTCCACTCTTTCTCTCCACTCTTTCTCTCCACTCTGTCTCTCCACTCTTTCTCTCCACTCTTTCTCTCCACTCTTTCTCTCCACTCTTTCTCTCCACTCTTTCTCTCCACTCTGTCTCTCCACTCTTTCTCTCCACTCTGTCTCTCCACTCTTTCTCTCTTCCCTCTTTCTCTTCCCTCTTTCTCTCCACCTCTTCTCTCCCTCTTCTTTCCCTCTCTATCTGTGCCTCTCTCTCAACGAAGACACGGCAACCCCCCAGAAAAGAATATCAGCAACGAATTAATTAATTCATACCTAGGCCAAATTAAAAGTGGATCGTCAACCCTCGTCATGAATAGCCGGAGAAGGCAGGGAGAGGAGAGAAGTGGGTGTGTGGAATCGAAGTCGTACCCGAGAGCCCAGGACAGCTTGTCATGGGTCACGGTAGACTGCCGGTGCGGCTGTTTTTCATATGCTGATTCCATATACGAAACCTGTCTCTCTTTCTATCAACAATTCAGGCAGGACCGACTGAATACAAAACTTTGCAGCATTGCTGTCCAACTTTTGTACTTCACTCCAGTTCAGCTGTCTTAAATTCGCTAGCGGGAAATTCCACGAGAAGTACAACTTGATTCAATTGACCTGTGTATAATTTGACGCACCTCCTGTGGCCTTGAATTAGATCTGGAAGTCTGTTCTCTTGAGGGTCATACATCTGTCATCTGGAGAGTCATATAGATCTGGAAGTCTATTCACTTGAGGGTCATACGTCTGTCATCTGGAGAGTCATATAGATCTGGAAGTCTGTTCACTTGAGGGTCATACATCTGTCATCTGTAGAGTCATATAGATCTGGAAGTCTGTTCACTTGAGGGTCATACATCTGTCATCTGTAGAGTCATATAGATCTGGAAGTCTGTTCACTTGAGGGTCATACATCTGTCATCTGTAGAGTCATATAGATCTGGAATTCAGTCTTCTGGAGGGTCATTGTTCTCGAAGTCTGTCCTCTGCAGGGTCATAGATCTGGCAGTCTGTCCTCCGCAGGGTCATAAATCTGGCAGTCTGTATTTTGCAGGGTCATAGATCTGGCAGTCTGTCCTCCGCAGGGTCATAGATCTGGCAGTCTGTCCTCCGCAGGGTCATAGATCTGGCAGTCTGTCCTTTGCCGGGTCATAGATCTGGCAGTCTGTCCTTTGCAGGGTCATAGATCTGGCAGTCTGTCCTCAGCAGGGTCATAGATCCGACAGTCTAAAAGTCAAGTAGTTTATTATTATCATTTCTATTCCCAAACTCCCGCTGTTCAGCCGAATTAGAAATATTACCTCGACCATCAGCCTTTATAACCAGCTAACAAAATTTCCAAAGCAACATTTCTATTGCTGACTTTGAATTATAATGGACTCAGAATTAAAGCGGGTCCTTGGAGATAGAGCGATTCCGGCACCTCGGAACGCCTGAGAAATTCAATTAAAATATGGAAATTGCTGCTTCAAAAAAAGAGGGAGCTCAGCGAGGCCTCAGAGATTAAAAAAACAGAGTGGGGAAATTGAAAATTGATGGCTAAAGCGAGGTGTGAGGAGAATGCGGGAGATCTTCTCAGCCAGGTAATGAATCAAGACACAGTCACGCTGCTAAGGTATTGGCGGGAAGAAAATAGTCAGACCAAAAATAGTTTTTAGCTGTAATCTTGTCAATTTAACAACTAAATATTTTGTTACTTTACCTATAAATTGCATTATGGCTTTATCAGTTAATTGTTTATTGGATCATCAGTAGTCAGGAATGGGATTAACAGTACTGACAAATGGGATTAACAGTAATGAGGAATGGGATTAACGGTAATGACAAATGGGATTAACAGTAATGAGGAATGGGATTAACGGTAATGACAAATGGGATTAACAGTAATGACGAATGGGATTAACAGTAATGACAAATGGGATTAACAGTAATGAGGAATGGGATTAACGGTAATGACAAATGGGATTAACAGTAATGGCAAATGGGATTAACAGTAATCAGAAATGGGATCATCAGTAATGGGAATGGGATCATCAGTAATCAGAAATGGGATAATCAGTAATGGGAATGGGATCATCAGTAATCAGAAATGGGATAATCAGTAATGGGAATGGGATCATCAGTAATCAGGAATGGGATCATCAGTAATGGGAATGGGATCATCAGTAATCAGGAATGGGATAATCAGTAATGGGAATGGGATCATCAGTAATCAGGAATGGGATAATCAGTAATGGGAATGGGATCATCAGTAATCAGGAATGGGATCATCAGTAATGGGAATGGGATCATCAGTAATCAGGAATGGGATCATCAGTAATGGGAATGGGATCATCAGTAATGGGAATGGGATAATCAGTCATCAGGAATGGGATCACCAGTAATCAGGAATGGGATCAGGAATGCTAATTGCAAAGTGAGAAGTAATAAAACTTGAGACTTTATGACTTTGTCATTGATACTCCCATCTCCCCCCACCCCCGCCCCCCCGAGTCCTCAGGGGTATATACATTTGGAGCAGTAAGTGAATTTTAGACTGTCTTAATCTCGCCGTCAGGTGCAGCAATTGCGTTTGCACCTATGAGACCTTGAGCACTCTCTGCCACCCCCCCCCTAGCTTTGACTGCTGAAGTCCCAAGCCCGCCCCTGGCTTGGACAAACAGGCCCAGTACGCCCGAGTGCATTGTTTTTCATCTCCTTGCAGTGCTCATTCTCCCAGCTCAGCCTCCTGTCCCAGTCACTCCCACTCCCAAACTGCTCAAACATTGCGTCGGATGGGGAGCCGCGCGCAGATTCTTAAACAGCTTGGGCCGGCACCTCTCCAATTCGCTGTTCTTCATCTTGTGATTCTGGGCTGCCAAATTCCATCATCATCAGCCGCCGAGATCCACCTGATCGACAAGTCGGATAAGGTGGGAGTCAAATATCCTGTTCCGCGTCCCAAGTGGCAGCTCAGATTTTTTAGGGTTATTTTTTTAATCGAAAAAATTCCCCAGCTTCATAGAAACACAGATTTTTCAGTGGATATTGTCTCTAATTAGTTGCCGGGCTGAAGGCGCACCTTTCTTGAGCTTAGGGCTCTTGCTGCAGTTGTCACGCGAAAAAGAAGAAGGATAGAAAATTTCCAGTGAAAATCTTCACGACACGAAATATTCGCCAGAAAGCTTCTGAAGGCAATTGTCATAGTTCTGCAATGATCAATTAGAAATTTACTAATATTAATGTCCCCACTGATGAGTTCCGGCACGAATATTTGCCCCATGGCTAAGCGGCAGAGATGGAAGTCTAGCGACAGCAGTTATTGCGACAGTGCATATAGATCTAGCGACAGTGCATATAGATCTAGCGACAGTGCATATAGATCTAGCGACAGTGCATATAGATCTAGCGACAATGCATATAGATCTAGCGACAGTGCATATAGATCTAGCGACAATGCATATAGATCTAGCGACAGTGCATATAGATCTAGCGACAGTGCATATAGATCTAGCGACAGTGCATATAGATCTAGCGACAATGCATATAGATCTAGCGACAATGCATATAGATCTAGCGACAATGCATATAGATCTAGCGACAATGCATATAGATCTAGCGACAATGCATATAGATCTAGCGACAGTGCATATAGATCTAGCGACAATGCATATAGATCTAGCGACAGTGCATATAGATCTAGCGACAATGCATATAGATCTAGCGACAATGCATATAGATCTAGCGACAGTGCATATAGATCTAGCGACAGTGCATATAGATCTAGCGACAGTGCATATAGATCTAGCGACAGTGCATATAGATCTAGCGACAGTGCATATAGATCTAGTGACAATGCATATAGATCTAGCGACAGTGCATATAGATCTAGCGACAGTGCATATAGATCTAGCGACAGTGCATATAGATCTAGTGACAATGCATATAGATCTAGCGACAGTGCATATAGATCTAGCGACAATGCATATAGATCTAGCGACAGTGCATATAGATCTAGCGACAATGCATATAGATCTAGCGACAGTGCATATAGATCTAGCGACAATGCATATAGATCTAGCGACAATGCATATAGATCTAGCGACAGTGCATATAGATCTAGCGACAATGCATATAGATCTAGCGACAATGCATATAGATCTAGCGACAGTGCATATAGATCTAGCGACAGTGCATATAGATCTAGCGACAATGCATATAGATCTAGCGACAATGCATATACTAGATCGATTATGCATAGCAAAATTCCTTTTATAAAATGTCTGGTATAATTTTGCCGTTGCAGCCATCCCAGTCCTCCTCGGCTGACAGCAACGGAATGCCTCAGGACCTTCACTCGGATGAAGCCATGTCGGTGAGTGGCTCGATTCTTCTTCTTGATTTTCGGGCGTTGAGAATAAAAAAGCTTTGATAATAAAGGTAAAAACAGCAGAAAGCATGCGGGCTTTATCGCTTATTTCTTGTCAAAAAAATTGGATGGGTCTAATCATGCTAAGGGAGGAAAAATTATGCGTTTGAATAAATATTCTAAGACAAGTAAATTGCGCTGGGGCTGCTCATCAGGTGCCAAATATGGAAAAATGCGGGCCCTCAGCTGGCAATGACACTGTGATTGGTCTTTTATGCAGACTGCCTCCCAACTGAATCTGCGAAATGGTGACGAGTGGAGGAGTGAGGTGGGTGTCTGAGTGAGGAGTGAGGTGGGTGTCCGAGTGAGGAGTGAGGTGGGTGTCTGAGTGAAGAGTGGGTGGGTGTCTGAGTGAAGAGTGGGTGGGTGTCTGAGTGAAGAGTGGTAGGGTGTCTGAGTGAAGAGTGGTAGGGTGTCTGAGTGAAGAGTGGTAGGGTGTCTGAGTGAGGAGTGGGTGGGTGTCTGAGTGAAGAGTGGTAGGGTGTCTGAGTGAGGAGTGGGTGGGTGTCTGAGTGAAGAGTGGGTGGGTGTCTGAGTGAGGAGTGAGGTGGGTGGCTGAGTGAGGAGTGAGGTGGGTGTCTGAATGAGGAGTGGGGCAGCTATTCAGCACTGAAACTAATCTCCCATTTGTCTCCACGTGGTCTCCGCCAGATTCTGCTGATATTCCCCAGAGAGGACGCACAGAGCCTCTGCTTCCAGAAGGCGGCGGAGCGGTTGGCTCTGAGCTGCTCAGCTGAGCACAGCTCTGAGCGGGCCATGGAGAGGTACATCGAAGACCGGCATGATCTGGTCGTCATCGACCGTCGAGGAGGCGGTAGCAGCGGCGGTGGCGAAGGCGAAGGCATCGGCGACCAGCTCGTTAGATCGATGCGCGCAGTGAGCCAGTCTGAGTTCACCTGCTTTTTGGCCGTGACCAGAGCTGGGTGAGTGCAGTTGTACGCTCGTATTTAATAAAATTTGAAATATATAAATAACTCAACTTTTTTATTAATCAATCTATGACACAAACTGTCTATGACACAAACTGTCTATGACACAAAATGTCTATGACACAAACTGTCTATGACACAAACTGTCTATGACACAAACTGTCTATGACACAAACTGTCTAAGACACAAACTGTCTATGACACAAACTGTCTATGACACAAACTGTCTATGACACAAACTGTCTATGACACAAATAGTCTATGACTCAAACTGTCTATGACTCAAACTGTCTATGACTCAAACTGTCTGTGACACAAACTGTCTATGACACAAACTGTCTATGACACAAACTGTCTATGACACAAACTGTCTATGACACAAACTGTCTATGACACAAACTGTCTATGACACAAACTGTCTATGACACAAACTGTCTATGACACAAACTGTCTATGACACAAACTGTCTATGACACAAACTGTCTATGACACAAACTGTCTATGACACAAATAGTCTATGACTCAAACTGTCTATGACTCAAACTGTCTATGACTCAAACTGTCTGTGACTCAAAATACGTATGACATAAACTATCAATGACGCAAACAGTTTAGGACTCGAACTAACTGTATATGACTCAACAGTAAGAAGCCTACTACAACAAATTCGCGATAGATGCCTATTGGATTTCCACTTTCCGGGTTTTTTCTACACCTCGTAGATAACGTCACTTTTGACGCTTAATTTTTCTACGAATTGATTTCCGCAGAGGCCCGTCGCTAGCAGAACTGGTGCCTTTCGGCTACAATATGGTGAGTTGGGCTTGAAGGAGGATCGCAGTACGTGGTGAGGAATGGTGCAGCAGATACTTGTATTCAATTAACAAGAGTTAATGCAAGGTGGAATAAACTTAAGATACAGGGCAGAAAAAGGTGAGATGCAGGGAGGAATGAAGCTGAGATGCAGGGAGGAATAAAGCTGAGATGCAGGGAGGAATGAAGCTGAGATGTAGGGAGAAATGAAGCTGAGATGCAGGGAGGAATAAAGCTGAGATGCAGGGAGGAATGAAGCTGAGATGCAGGGAGAAATGAAGCTGAGATGCAGGGAGGAATAAAGCTGAGATGCAGGGAGGAATAAAGCTGAGATGCAGGGAGGAATGAAGCTGAGATGCAGGGAGGAATGAAGCTGAGATGCAGGGAGGAAAAAGGGTGAAAGAGTATTTTGAGCTGACTGACACGATAGAATGAAATTGCAAAAGCTTCTATTCGAATATTTCTAACAGGTCAGTAAGTGCAAATTTAGCACCACACGTGTCCTCTAATGCTGCTGCTTTCATCTTACCTTAATTCCTACCTGTATTTCACCCTTTTCTGCTCTGCATCTCACCTTTGTTCCTCCCTGCACCTCACCTTTATTCCTGCCCTGCATCTCACCTTTATTCCTGCCCTGCATCTCACCTTTATTCCTCTCTGTATCTCACCCTTTATTCCGGCCCTGCATCTCATCTTTATTCCTCCCTGCATCTCAGCTTCATTCCTCCCTGCATCTCAGCTTCATTCCTCCCTGCATCTCACCTTTACACCTGCCCTGCATCTCACCTTTACACCTGCCCTGCATCTCAGCTTCATTCCTCCCTGCATCTCAGCTTCATTCCTCCCTGCATCTCAGCTTCATTCCTCCCTGCATCTCACCTTTACACCTGCCCTGCATCTCACCTTTACACCTGCCCTGCATCTCACCTTTACACCTGCCCTGCATCTCAGCTTCATTCCTCCCTGCATCTCAGCTTCATTCCTCCCTGCGTCATCTCAGCTTCATTCCTCCATGCATCTCACCTTGACACCTGCCCTGCATCTCAGCTTCATTCCTCCCTGCATCTCAAATTTTTCTACCCTACTTCTCAGCTTCATTCCTTCCCTGTTTCTTCACCTCCCTTAGTAGAGCATTATTCCTTATCTCATTTAGCCATTCTAAGCATTCAATTTTTTTTTATTAAATCAATAAAAATCTGTTTTCATTCTAGAAATTTGCCGAATCAATCAGCGTGGACAGCTGCTCCGACTGTCTGGTCACCTGTCAGCAGAGCTCCTTCCGCTGCTGCGAGAAGCTGGCGGCTCTGGCGGCCGCATTTGCCGCACTGGACCGCAGCGGCGAGGCCGTGGAGATCGCCAGCGACCGGTTCTGCATCCAGGTGAATCTGGCTGGGGAATTCCCGCTGACTGGATCTGGCTGGGGAATTCCCGCTGACTGGATCCGCCTGGGGATTCCCGCTGACTGGATCTGACTAGGGAATTCCCGCTGACTGGATCTGACTAGGGAATTCCCGCTGACTGGATCGGCCTGGGGATTCCCGCTGACTGGATCTGACTAGGGAATTCCCGCTGACTGGATCGGCCTGGGGATTCCCGCTGACTGGATCTGACTAGGGAATTCCTGCTGACTGGATCTGCCTGGGGATTCCCGCTGACTGGATCTGACTAGGGAATTCCCGCTGACTGGATCTGCCTGGGGATTCCCGCTGATTGGATCGGCCTGGGGATTCCCGCTGACTGGATCTGACTAGGGAATTCCCGCTGACTGGATCTGCCTGGGGAATTCTTGCCGATAGAATCCGTGTCGGAAGCCTAGTCTCAAATTTTTATCGCAAGGAAAACTTCGAGCATATGCACTCTTAATGATAGTAGAAGTCAACTCCCCGAATCCCACGAGTGCTACGGAGCGGCGGCTATACTACTCACAAAGACTAACCAGGAAAAAAGGCAAAATATGCATGCATAGAAATTGAGGGCCTGCCTGTGCTGGCATCCTCGCGCCTCTTAATAGGAACAGGCGGAGCAACGGAAGAGATAGCAGTTAACAGACATAATCGGTTCAGAATTCCGTCCCGGTTCGGGCGGCTCCTTGCCCAGAAAAAAATTGTCAGATGATGAACCGATCACCAGAAGCAGCATCGAGGGGAAGAAGAGCATGGGGGACTGCCATCTCTCCTCTCTCTCTCTCTCATCTCCCGTCTCCCACGGACTTTTTGACCGCGCCATGCTTCTCCCCCCGATGATTGAAAGGGATTCAGGATTTACTTTCGTCTCAACTCCATCGGGTGTGGGGGCCGGATTTGTGCGCCGGGGCCGCGCGCGGATAAATTGAAGGGTGGCGGGCTGGGGAAAGAAGGGGAACCGGGCAGATTGATATGGGAATAATCTGACTGAGTATTCCTCCATTCTTTGCCGACTTGTTAATGCAGATTTCTTAAGACTTAGACTTTGTCTGATCTTTTTCATTCGGGTACACTCGCGAGCTTACAAATATTAATAGTACAAAACTTTTGCAGAAGATAACCGCAAAAGGGTGGTGTGCAACCATGGCTGATAAAAGTGTGCAACCATGGCTGATAAAAGTGTGCAACCATGGCTGATAAAAGTGTGCAACAATGGCTGATAAAAGTGTGCAACAATGGTTGATAAAAGTGTGCAACAATGGCTGATAAAAGTGTGCAACAATGGCTGATAAGTGTTCAACCATGGCTGATAAAAGTGTGCAACCATGGCTGATAAAAGTGGGCAACAATGGCTGATAAAAGTGTGCAACCATGGCTGATAAAAGTGTGCAACCATGGCTGATAAAAGTGTGCAACAATGGTTGATAAAAGTGTGCAACCATGGCTGATAAAAGTGTGCAACAATGGTTGATAAAAGTGTGCAACAATGGCTGATAAAAGTGTGCAACAATGGCTGATAAAAGTGTTCAACCATGGCTGATAAAAGTGTGCAACAATGGCTGATAAAAGTGTGCAACAATGGCTGATAAAAGTGTTCAACCATGGCTGATAAAAGTGTGCAACAATGGCTGATAAAAGTGTGCAACAATGGCTGATAAAAGTGTGCAACCATGGCTGATAAAAGTGTGCAACAATGGCTGATAAAAGTGTGCAACAATGGCTGATAAAAGTGTGCAACAATGGCTGATAAAAGTGTTCAACCATGGCTGATAAAAGTGTGCAACAATGGCTGATAAAAGTGTGCAACCATGGCTGATAAAAGTGTGCAACAATGGCTGATAAAAGTGTGCAACAATGGCTGATAAAAGTGTGCAACAGTTTTTGATAATAAAAAGTAGTGCTAAAGTTAGAAATGTGCAAAATTAGCTGATAAAACTGATTAAAAATTAAGGAGAATTTCTTCGCCGTTTCCCTATTAGTACACGAACCCGGCGCATGACAAAATGTTCGGCCGCTCAGCAGGCGAGTCGCAGAGGTGCAACTCCTTCGATGCCGTGTTCGTAGACAAGACCGAGGACGAGATGCGCAGTCTGCTGCAGAGCCTGCGCAAGGGCAAGGTGAGCGGTCTTGATGTAGACGGTTATTGCCCAATGTACATATATCTCTCGCTTCGTATCATTTCGCTTGCTCCCAATCAGCCCAGTCCAATTAGTCTTATTTAACACTAGAAGCCTGCAGTCGGCCTGCCTCCTAGCATGATGCTGATTGGCTGAGGTTTTATCAGCTACACCCACCTCACGCTCCGACTGTTTCTATTAGGTTTTATTTTGACACTGGGCTTCTAGCCTAGCTTGATGCTGATTGGCTGAGACTTTATCAGCTACACCCACCTCACGCTCCGACTGTTTTTATTGGATTTTATTTTACACTGGCCTCCTAGCTTAATGCTGATTGGCAGAAACTTTATCAGCTACACCCGCCTCTCCAGCCTTGACCTTGTCCCACTGATCAATCTGATCAGTGGGGAAGCTGATTGGACAAAGTTTTCCTTTTCAGCACACCAAGTGGAATTTACTAACCTAACAAACATTTTCTAGGAATGGATCGGCAGCGCCACAGGGAAACGAAAATCCGGCGCCACATTTCAGCATCAGTGCTGCATCTTGCCAATCAAGGGCAGGCGCGGGTGAGCAGTTTACTCTGAAGGACATGTGATGGGGGCCGGTACTGACTTTGCCTTCTGCTCTGACAGTCCATGATAATATTTTTGCATTGCAATTTCAGGCGAATCCAGCATTACGTCAGCATTCGCCAGTCACTGAACGGGGCAGAGCCGCAGACGGAGCCGCTCCAGCAGCAATCAAAGGACTCTGCCGCATCAGGACACGACAAAGGTGAGAGATGACCCTCCTCCCCTGCTGACCGTAGCTTTGATTAAAACTTTTAATCAGAATGCTTGCTTCTTGCACGCTTTTGATTATTTATCGAATCAAAAAGTTCTCGCATAGAAAAATCACAATTTAAGTTTAATGCTATCTTTTATTTTCTTTACTAACAGTAGTATTAATATTTTTCTGATTGCATGATTTTTGACAAAACGTATTTGGCTAATAAAGTTTATGTTCACCTGTGGGAGTTTAGGTTTGCCTTCAGGAGTTTACGTTTGCCTTCAGGAGTTTAGATTCACCTTCAGAAGTTTAGATTCACCTTCAGAAGTTTAGAAAAACCTTCAGGAGTTTAGATTCACCTTCACTAGTCTCGATTTACCTTCAGAAGTTTAGATCCACCTTTAGGAGTTTAGATAAACCTTCAGGAGTTTATATCCACCTTCAGGAGTTTAGATTCACCTTCAGAAGTTTAGATTCACCTTCAGAAGTTTAGATTCACCTTCAGAAGTTTAGATTCACCTTCAGAAGTTTAGATTCACCTTCAGAAGTTTAGAAAAACCTTCAGGAGTTTAGGTTTGCCTTCAGGAGGTTAAATCCACCTTCACTAGTCTCGATTTACCTTCAGAAGTTTAGATTCACCTTCAGGAGTTTAAATCCACCTTCAGAAGTTTAAGATCCACTGCATTTAAGGAATCTTTATGCAACTCAATTGCTATAAAAATATTTACTGAAAGTAACTCGATCCCTAGCTGATGTAGAACCGACTCCAGCAGCATCCTCGAACTTGCTGCTGATGCAGCGCAGCCGATCTGAGATGCTGAGCGGCCTGAGACTCGTTCAGCCTCTCGTAGCCGGCCCAATGCCCAGCGCGGCCTCCGCGCCGTTAGATGGTAAAAAATGTTTAAACGGGGCTGGTCGCGTGATTACTCGCAAATCGTGTTTTTGCAGTTGTTTTAGTCAAATGTTTTGAAATTCCTGCAAGTTGCAAAATGAAGTAGAGCATGTACTTTATCCTGTGCTGGTTGGTCTGTGCTCACAAGGTCTATGGGACAAGTGTTGATTTTGTCAGCCAAGTTGGTTGTTTGAGCCAACCAAACATGGATGAATAATTTCTTATGGGGACTGGAATGGCCCTTCTAGGGGTAATGTAGAATCTGTGAACCAACTTGAGAGTTCCCATTTGGCAGCAGTAGATTTGGTCTCGCCCATAGACAATACTGAGAAATCGTAGTTAAACATCGTGGTGAACCTTTCTCCTGTTCTTAGTGTGTGCATTCTTTTAAACCCATACAGCTTTTAAGTGTCATGCAGTATGTATGTTGTTTTAAGCCCCAAAGCGCTGATAAATTTTTGTGCGTACTTTTGTTTCGAAGGCGTTGCGCCATGGGTGCCCCCGAACATGCTGCAAATATATTTTATTGTATCCTACTAATCTCCGCAGTGTATTGTCTCCCGCAAACCCATCAGTAGCCAAAATGGTTTCTAAGGTTTCAACGATGTCGTCCAGGATTAAAAATCGATAAAAAAACGAGCGAGACAACCACCGAAGCACTCGCTACTTGGTTTTTAGAAGTTCAAACTAAGATTTGTCGACATTCGGCCTTCAAATACAGTGCCATAGAACTCAGGCCTGTTGCTTTGAAAGTACTTGATGTAGGCTGTTTACACCCAACGCAAAGTAGTAATTTATTTTTTAACCTGTTTTTAAAAAAACCGAAAGTGTCAAAGACGTTGTGTTACGTCTGTCGCTGTTGTTGCCTAGCCAGAAACTCAACAAGTTTTAACCTAATTCCCTGGCCGCTTTCTATGCTAAAAAATATTTTTGTTTGGTATTAATGTCCGCGAGTTTGGTGCGCAAACTGTGTTTTTTGCGTCACAACAAGCGCTTTATTTGCGCAATTCTGCGCTCCGAAAATCAAGTATTGACGCAAAGAACGTTTTTTAAATAAAAAAATATTTTGTACTACAAGAAACACACAAAGACAGAGAAAAACAAGTTTTCTAACTTGTTCATTTCGCCCATAACTCTGCCCATTCCGCTGACTGCTATAAATATCTCGCTTCGCCATCCCTTAACCGATCGACTCAACCAGTCTGTACGGAGTTTCAAATTGAAGCAGAACATTTAAACAAAAATCAAAACAAAATGGGATTGCAAATTTTAGCCTCCCTGCTGAATGCCATCAAGAGCGGCGGCGGCGGCGGCGGCAAGACTGCGGCCAGTCGCATCGGTTCAACGGACCTGCCGATGCAAAAAGTGAGTATAACGGTGCGTATTGAGGGTGTCTAGATTAGCTATATCTATCTATGTACGAGCGTATTTATCTATCTATGTGTTGATCTATCTATGTGTTTATCTATCTATGTGTTTATCTATCTATCTATGTATTTATCTATCTATGTGTTTATCTATCTATCTATTTATCGATCTATCGATCTATCTATCTATCTATCTATCTATCTATCTATCTATCTATCTATCTATCTATCTATCTATCTATCTATCTATCTATCTGTCTTATCTATCTATCTATCTATCTATCTATCTATCTTTCTATCTATCTATCAATCAATCAATCAATCAATCAATCAATCAATCAATCTATCTATCTATCTATCTATCTATCTATCTATCTATCTATCTATCTATCTATCTATCTATCTATCTATCTATCTATCTATCTATCTGTCTTATCTATCTATCTATCTATCCATCTATCTATCTATCTATCTATCTATCTATCTGTCTTATCTATCTATCTTTCTATCTATCTATCAATCAATCAATCAATCAATCAATCAATCAATCAATCAATCAATCAATCAATCAATCTATCTATCTATCTATCTATCTATCTATCTATCTATCTATCTATCTATCTATCTATCTATCTATCTATCTATCTATCTATCTATCTATCTATCTATCTATCTATCTATCTATCCATCTATCTATCTATCTATCTATCTGTCTTATCTATCTATCTATCTTTCTATCTATCTATCTATCAATCAATCAATCAATCAATCAATCAATCAATCAATCAATCAATCAATCAATCAATCAATCAATCAATCAATCAATCAATCAATCAATCTATCTATCTATCTATCTATCTATCTATCTATCTATCTATCTATCTATCTATCTATCTATCTATCTATCTATCTATCTATCTATCTATCCATCTATCTATCTATCTATCCTTCAACCCCACACAGATCCCGATCCCCCACCCCCTCCCAGGTGCTGGGGCTGCTCGGCCAGGCCAGGGACGGCAGTCAGAGCCCGGCCGCGGCCGCTGCCCTGGATCGGGCCCTGGAGCTGCTGAGGCAGGCCGGCAGCGATCAGCAGCAGCCGCCGCTGGACCCTGGCGATCGGATGGCCTCGGACTACGTCGGCGGGCTGATGACGGTGCGAGCGCGACTATTTTGGGATCATTGATAGGTTGATGGATTCAGTTGGGGATGTTTTATGAAATTGCATGATTTTCATTTACTTAGAGATTTGAAATCGACTATGAGTTCGATTGGGATTATTGACTATGAGTTCAATTGGGATTATTGATTATGAGTTCGATTGGGATTATTGATTATGAGTTCGATTGGGATTATTGACTATGAGTTCGATTGGGATTATTGATTATGAGTTCGATTGGGATAGTTGATTATGAGTTCGATTGGGATTATTGATTATGAGTTCGATTGGGATTATTGATTATGAGTTCGATTGGGATTATTGATTATGAGTTCGATTGGGATTATTGATTATGAGTTCGATGGGATTATTGATTATGAGTTCGACTGGGATTATTGATTATGAGTTCGATTGGGATTATTGATTATGAGTTCGATTGGGATAGTTGATTATGAGTTCGATTGGGATTATTGATTATGAGTTCGATTGGGATTATTGACTATGAGTTCGATTGGGATTATTGATTATGAGTTCGATTGGGATAGTTGATTATGAGTTCTTATGAGTTGATTATGGGGGGACTCCGCCAGACAGGATTAACTCCGCTCGTGACTTCGCATAAATTCGCCTAATTTCTCCATCTTACTTACGCTCGAGCTTTGTAACTGAGGGAAAATGCTTCAGGTTTTATACTTCCACTCTTACTTGAAGTAGCATGTTTTGTATTGTTCTCTTCATTTATTTCTGTTTTCAGGGCGGCTCAAAACCGAGCGATAAAAAGCGATCGTCTCTTCAAGCCAGGCGTGAGTTGATCTTTTTTGCGTTTAAAACACGTTTAAACTACTATTAGGCTAATTGGTATGTCAGTAGTTAAAGCGGTTATTTCTGCATTTCAATATCGCAGGCTATCACCGACCTTCTGAGATTATGGCGGAACAGATCAGCCGGGTTTTGGGTCTGGCGCTGTGTTTATAACTTTCCGAATTGTCACAATTTAAAAATGTTGTTGTTTGTCTTGTAGCTACTTGCAGTAGTTGAATTAATTGCATGACTCACAGAGTGCCTAATTTTCTGCCCACCTTGTCTAAAAAATGATCTATTTGAGAATGATCCATGAGAGCACAAAAAGTCCTACTTCCTTAAATTCAACTTGTAAATAAGTGTTGTAGTTTATTACTAATGCCGGTAACTCATGTTGTACTGTGTGTTAGCAATTAGCTCTCTGTGTGCACTGTCTACCTGTCCTCTACATTGAGTAGCCACCAGTATTTACCTGTCCCCCTTCCCCTTTCTGTCTCCCTCTCCCTTTCTGTCTCCCTCTCCCTCTCTGTCTCCCTCTCCCTTTCTGTCTCCCTCTCCCTTTCTGTCTCCCTCTCCCTCTCTGTCTCCCTCTCCCTCTCCGTCTCCCTCTCCCTCTCTGTCTCCCTTTCCCTCTGTGTCTCCCTCTCCCTCTCTGTCTCCCTCTCCCTCTGTGTCTCCCTCTCCCTCTCTGTCTCCCTCTCCCTCTCTGTCTCCCTCTCCCTCTCTGTCTCCCTCTCCCTCTGTGTCTCCCTCTCCCTCTGTGTCTCCCTTTCCCTCTGTGTCTCCCTCTCCCTCTCTGTCTCCCTCTCCCTCTCTGTCTCCCTCTCCCTTTCTGTCTCCCTCTCCCTCTCTGTCCCCCTCTCCCTCTCCGTCTCCCTCTCCCTCTCTGTCTCCCTCTCCCTCTGTGTCTCCCTCTCCCTCTCTGTCTCCCTCTCCCTCTGTGTCTCCCTCTCCCTCTCTGTCTCCCTCTCCCTCTCTGTCTCCTTCTCCCTCTCCGTCTCCCTCTCCCTCTCTGTCTCCCTCTCCCTCTGTGTCTCCCTCTCCCTCTCTGTCTCCCTCTCCCTCTGTGTCTCCCTCTCCCTCTCTGTCTCCCTCTCCCTCTCTGTCTCCTTCTCCCTCTCTGTCTCCCTCTCCCTCTGTGTCTCCCTCTCCCTCTGTGTCTCCCTCTCCCTCTCTGTCTTCATCTCCCTCTCTGTCTCCCTCTCCCTTTCTGTCTCCTTCTCTCTCTCTCTCTCTGTCTCCTCTCCCTCTACTTATCCCTATCTGCCTCCCTCTCTGCCTCAATCTTCAACTAGTCGTTTATAATCATTAGAATTTATAAACCTATACTACATTTAACCTTTCGCATCTTCCTAGCTACTACTTACGAGTCTCATATTTACTAACTGTTATAAAACTGTAAACTCGCCAACAAGCCTGCCTATAGCATGGCACACGAATCAATGTTAAACTCATCCAGCGGCTCCCTCCCCCGCCCCGACCTCTCTGCAGAGAACTCGTCCGTCACGATGCAGTCGCTCAGCGAAATTCCTGAACAGTTCGTCGCCTACCTCGAGGGAGACGACGAATGGAACTATGACATCCTGGAACTGGAGCGGGTCACCAACCGCCGGACGCTGGTCTATTTGGGCATGAAAATTCTGCAACGCTTCAATGTGTGCCAATTTCTGCAGTGCAGCGAGGACACCATGCTCAACTGGCTGCAGGTTGGTGTGGCATTAGTCATTCCTCCTGTCACTCTTCCTATCACTCTTCCTGTCACTCTTCCTGTCACTCTTCCTGTCACCCTTTCTGTCACTCTTTCAGCCATGCATCCTGCCACACTTCCTGTCACTCTTCCTGTCACCCTTTCTGTCACTCTTTCAGCCATGCATCCTGCCACACTTCCTGTCACTCTTCCTGTCACCCTTTCTGTCACTCTTTCAGCCATGCATCCTGCCACACTTCCTATCACTCATCCTGTCACTCTTTTAGTCACACTTCCTGTCACTCTTTCTGTCACCCTTTATGTCACTCTTCCAGTCACTCATTCTGACTCTTTCAGTTACTGTATTAGACACTCTTCCTATCACTCACCCTCTCACTCTTCCTATCACTCACCCTCTCACTCTTCCTATCACTCACCCTCTCACTCTTCCTATCACTCACCCTCTCACTATTTTAGTCAGACTTCCTGTTACTCTTTCTATCACCCTTTCTGTCACTCTTTTAGTCACTCTTCCTGGCACTCTTCCTGTGTCGCTCTTCCTTTCAATCTTTTAGTCACTCTTCCTGCTATTATACTTTTACTCCTGTTAGTCTAATCACTCCTCCTGTCACTCTCCTCGCTCTTCTTGTCACTTTTAGTCCTATTGGTCTTGTCCCTCTCTATGTCACTCTTTTTGTCACTCATTTCAAGTTTTCATGTCACCCATTCCGCCATCCATCCCAGCACTCCTGCCGATAACAATTTGTACCCACACTCGACCGCAGGTGATGCAGGACCACTATCACTCGGACAACTGCTATCACAACGCCACCCACGGCGCTGATGTCATGCAAAGCTCGGCCTACTTTCTTCAGCGCGACCGAATCAAGTCGGTGTTCGACGAGATGGACGAAGTGGCCTCCCTGCTGGGCGCCCTGGTGCACGACTTGGACCATCCTGGCAGAACCAACCCGTTCCTGATCAACAGCCAGCACCGGCTGGCGCTGCTCTATAATGACATGTGAGATGGCCAGAGCAGAGTGACCGTGACTAGAGCAGAGTGACTAAAGTAGAGTGACTAGAGAAGAGTGACTAGAGCAGAGTAACTATAGTAGAGTGACTAGAGAATAGTGACTAGAGCAGAGTAACTAAAGTAGAGTGACTAGAGAAGAGTGACTAGAGCAGAGTAACTATAGTAGAGTGACTAGAGAAGAGTGACTAGAGCAGAGTAACTATAGTAGAGTGACTAGAGAAGAGTGACTGGAACAGAGTGACCGGATCAAAGTGATTGGAGCAGAGTGACTGGAACAGAGTGACTGGAACAGAGTGACTGGAACAGAGTGACTGGAACAGAGTGACTGGAACAGAGTGACTGGAACAGAGTGACTGGAACAGAGTGACTGGAACAGAGTGACTGGAGCAAAGTGACTAGAGCAGAGTAACTAAAGTAGAGTGACTAGAGAAGAGTGACTAGAGCGGAGTGACTGGAACAGAGTGACTGCAACAGAGTGACTGCAACAGAGTGACTGGAACAGAGTGACTGCAACAGAGTGACTGGAACAGAGTGACTGGAACAGAGTGACTGGAACAGAGTGACTGGAACAGAGTGACTGGAACAGAGTGACTGGAACAGAGTGACTGGAACAGAGTGACTGGAACAGAGTGACTGGAACAGAGTGACTGGAACAGTGACTGGAACAGAGTGACTGGAACAGAGTGACTGGAACAGAGTGACTGGAACAGAGTGACTGGAACAGAGTGACTGGAACAGAGTGACTGGAACAGAGTGACTGGAACAGAGTGACTGGAACAGAGTGACTGGAACAGAGTGACTGGAACAGAGTGACTGGAACAGAGTGACTGGAACAGAGTGACTGGAACAGAGTGACTGGAACAGAGTGACTGGAACAGAGTGACTGGAACAGAGTGACTGGAACAGAGTGACTGGAACAGAGTGACTGGAACAGAGTGACTGGAACAGAGTGACTGGAACAGAGTGACTGGAACAGAGTGACTAGAGCAGAGTAACTAAAGTAGAGTGACTAAAGAAGAGTGACTAGAGCGGAGTGACTGGAACAGAGTGACTGCAACAGAGTGACTGGAACAGAGTGACTGGAACAGAGTGACTGGAACAGAGTGACTGGAACAGAGTGACTGGAACAGAGTGACTAGAGAAGAGTGACTAGAGCGGAGTGACTGGAACAGAGTGACTGCAACAGAGTGACTGGAACAGAGTGACTGGAACAGAGTGACTGGAACAGAGTGACTGGAACAGAGTGACTGGAACAGAGTGACTGGAACAGAGTGACTGGAACAGAGTGACTGGAACAGAGTGACTGGAACAGAGTGACTGGAACAGAGTGACTGGAACAGAGTGACTGGAACAGAGTGACTGGAACAGAGTGACTGGAACAGAGTGACTGGAACAGAGTGACTAGGGCAGAGTGACTGGGGCAGAGTGACTAAAGAGTGACTAAAGAGTGACTAGAACAGAGGACTGGAACAGAGTAGCTAGAGCAGACTGAATAATGGAAAGTGACTTGCGTAGAGAGACTAGAGCAGAGTGACTGGAACAGAGTGACTGCAACAGAGTGACTGGAACAGAGTGACTGGAACAGAGTGACTGGAACAGAGTGACTGGAACAGAGTGACTGGAACAGAGTGACTGGAACAGAGTGACTGGAACAGAGTGACTGGAACAGAGTGACTGGAACAGAGTGACTGGAACAGAGTGACTGGAACAGAGTGACTGGAACAGAGTGACTGGAACAGAGTGACTGGAACAGAGTGACTGGAACAGAGTGACTGGAACAGAGTGACTGGAACAGAGTGACTAGGGCAGAGTGACTGGGGCAGAGTGACTAAAGAGTGACTAAAGAGTGACTAGAACAGAGGACTGGAACAGAGTAGCTAGAGCAGACTGAATAATGGAAAGTGACTTGCGTAGAGAGACTAGAGCAGAGGGACTAAAGTAAAGTGACTAGGGCAGAGTGATTGAAGTAGAGTGACTTGTACAGAGTGAATTGACAAAAATTGAGTGAACAGAGTGAACAGAATGAAACAGAGTGAAACAGAGTGAAACAGAGTGAAACAGAGTGAAACAGAGTGAAACAGAGTGAAACAGAGTGAAACAGAGTGAAACAGAGTGAAACAGAGTGAAACAGAGTGAAACAGAGTGAAACAGAGTGAAACAGAGTGAAACAGAGTGAAACAGAGTGAAACAGAGTGAAACAGAGTGAAACAGAGTGAAACAGAGTGAAACAGAGTGAAACAAAGTGAAACAACAGAGTGAAACAAACAGAGTGAAACAGAGTGAAACAGAGTGAAACAGAGTGAAACAGAGTGAAACAGAGTGAAACAGAGTGAAACAGAGTGAAACAGAGTGAAACAGAGTGAAACAGAGTGAAACAGAGTGAAACAGAGTGAAACAGAGTGAAACAGAGTGAAACAGAGTGAAACAGAGTGAAACAGAGTGAAACAGAGTGAAACAGAGTGAAACAGAGTGAAACAGAGTGAAACAGAGTGAAACAGAGTGAAACAGAGTGAAACAGAGTGAAACAGAGTGAAACAGAGTGAAACAGAGTGAAACAGAGTGAAACAGAGTGAAACAGAGTGAAACAGAGTGAAACAGAGTGAAACAGAGTGAAACAGAGTGAAACAGAGTGAAACAGAGTGAAACAGAGTGAAACAGAGTGAAACAGAGTGAAACAGAGTGAAACAGAGTGAAACAGAGTGAACAGAGTGAAACAAAATTGAGTGAACAGAATGAATAGAACAGAGTGAACAGATAAGACTGAATATAGAAAATTAAAGTGATTAGGTCAGAGTGACTAACATAGTGACTAGATAAGAGTGAATAGATAAGAGTGACTAATCTGACTGGGTCGAGGCGACAGGCAGCTAAAAAAAGAGCTAACAAGTGTGACAAGAGGGACAGCTAACAAGTGTGACAAGAGTGACAGCTAACAAGTGTGACAAGAGTGACAGCTAACAAGTGTGACAAGAGTGACAGCTAACAAGTGTAACAAGAGTGACAGCTAACAAGTGTAACAAGAGTGACAGCTAACAAGTGTGACAAGAGTGACAGCTAACAAGTGTGACAAGAGTGACAGCTAACAAGTGTGACAAGAGTGACAGCTCAGGCAACGATAACCACCTACACCTCTCTTCACTTCCCCAGGTCTGTGCTGGAGAGCCATCACGTGTCTCTGTGCTTTCAGCTCACCACCAGAGACGATCGCATCAACATATTCAAGAACATGAGCCGCGAGGACTTCAAGACCCTCAGGCACAGCATGGTGGACATTGTGCTGGCTACAGAGATGGCCCGCCACTTTGAGCACGTCGGCAAATTCACCAACCAGATTGTCGCCCCTCTGATCGCCAAAGAAGGCGAGGAGGGCGCGGAGCAGATCACCGCCGAAGAGTCCTTTGAGATGCTCACTAAGCCAGAGAACCGGACCCTGATAAAACGCGTCCTGATCAAATGCTCGGACATCAGCAACCAGTGCAGGCCACTCAAGCTCTGCCGGGAATGGTCCAAGCGCATCTCGGAGGAATATTTCCAACAGGTGATTTTGCGGGTTCAGTTACTAGCGCAGATACTAGAATAACTAGATGGGCCACTCAGCACATTTGCATGTAAGCTACTTTCAGTTAAGTAGTAGGTTAGACAGAAGCATTTTAATGTATTTTAGAGCCAAAGCTCATTTATTGGCTCTTATCCCCCAACTGAAACCCTCCAACCGCGCCTTTCCACACTACCCCCCGCCCCGCCCCAATTTTTATTGCCTTTCTCGGAATTCCAGCCTAAAGCTGCCATGTACATTTCATTTTAGAGGGGCCGTAGCCCAGCGGTCTAGCGCAGGCTCTGGTGTGCCAGCGACCCAGGCTCGATTCCAAGTGCAGTCGCATTAATTTGGGGCTGAATTGGAATCTCGGCTTGGCTCTGCTCGTGCAATTAACGGCCTTGAGAGCCAACCCCCCAAGGCGCAGTGAAGTGTACATGCCTAACGATAATATAAAGTTAGGGCCGCTCTACACTCCTGTGTGAGTGTGTGCCTGCGTACGTATCCGCGCGCTTGTGTGCCTGCTCAGGGGAGTCGGCGGAATGGGCAGTAATGCCTCTCGCCGGTTGTGCCTATGTCGCTTAAAGTGCGCCAGGGTGCACACAACCCCCCTGCCTCTAATAATAAAAATAAATGCCATGTACATTTCAGTGGACTGGCTAATGTACATTATTGCTGAACCAATTAGCAAGTTGTTTACGCCTGCAAGCTTGGGCTTCTAAACTTATCAAAGTCATTTCAGCTGCCTTTATTTCTATAAAATAGCTTATGTATTCTTCTTTGCTACTGAACTGAAAGTAGAAAGCTGTTTTACTAAGTCTACAAGCTACATGCCTGAGTGGCCCATCCAGTAATTTTAGTATCTGTGGTTGCTAGTAGGTTAGTTTTAGCTGTCATTGCTTCGACTTCATTCCACTGACCCTTCAGCACGCACGCACAGGGTGTACAGCCGCCCTCGACTTTCTCATCGTCAGGCATGTACACTCTCTGTGGCTTGGGGGTTGGCGTAGTGCACGAGAACCAAATTAATGTTGCCGATTGTGACTAAATAAAAGTACACGATTAATTCTACAATGTTCGCATTAAACTATCAGCGTTGCCCAATCAGCACCCAATCTTTTCCGCTGAGCGCAGACGGACGAGGAGAAGCAGCGCGGCCTGCCCATAGTGATGCCGGTGTTTGACCGGGCCACCTGCAACTTGCCGCAGTCGCAGACCAGCTTCATCGACTTCTTCCTGCGAGAGATGTTCTCCGCTTGGCACGGTGAGCAGCTGGGGCTTCTCATTGCAATCCATTCTATTCCTGCATCCATGATGTAGGCTAGATTAGCAATCCATTCTGTTCCTGTATCCATGATGCAGGCTAGATTAGCAATCCATTCTGTTCCTGCATCCATGATGCAGGCTAGATTAGAAATCCATTCTGTTCCTGCATCCATGATGCAGGCTAGATTAGAAATCCATTCTATTCCTGCATCCATGATGTAGGCTAGATTAGCAATCCATTCTATTTCTTCATCCATGATGTAGGCTAGATTAGCAATCCATTCTATTCCTTCATCCATGATGTAGGCTAGATTAGCAATCCATTCTATTCCTGCATCCATGATGTAGGCTAGATTAGCAATCCATTCTGTTCCTTCATCCATGATGCAGGCTAGATTAGCAATCCATTCTATTCCTGCATCCATGATGTAGGCTAGATTAGCAATCCATTCTATTCCTGCATCCATGATGTAGGCTAGATTAGCAATCCATTCTGTTCTGCATCCATGATGTAGGCTAGATTAGCAATCCATTCTGTTCCTGCATCCATGATGTAGGCTAGATTAGCAATCCATTCTATTCCTGCATCCATGATGTAGGCTAGATCAGCAATCGACTCTATTCCTGCATCCATGATGTAGGCTAGATTAGCAATCCATTCTATTCCTGCATCCATGATGTAGGCTAGATTAGCAATCCATTCTATTCCTGCATCCTTGATGTAGGCTAGATTAGCAATCCATTCTATTCCTGCATCCATGATGTAGGCTAGATTAGCAATCCATTCTATTCCTGCATCCATGATGTAGGCTAGATTAGCAATCCATTCTATCCCTGCATCCATGATGTAGGCTAGATTAGCAATCCATTCTATTCCTGAATCCATGATGTAGGCTAGATTAGCAATCTATTCTATTCCTTCATCCATGATGTAGGCTAGATTAGCAATCCATTGTTCCTGCATCCATGATGTAGGCTAGATTAGCAATCCATTCTATTCCTTCATCCATGATGTAGGCTAGATTAGCAATCCATTCTATTTATACATCCATGATGTAGGCTAGATTAGCAATCCATTCTATTCCTGCATTCATGATGTAGGCTAGATTAGCAATCCATTCTATCCCTGCATCCATGATGTAGGCTAGATTAGCAATCTATTCTATTCCTGCATCCATGATGTAGGCTAGATTAGCAATCCATTCTGTTCCTGCATCCATGATGTAGGCTAGATTAGCAATCCATTCTATTCCTTCATCCATGATGTAGGCTAGATTAGCAATCCATTCTATTCCTGCATCCATGATGTAGGCTAGATTAGCAATCCATTCTATTCCTGCATCCATGATGTAGGCTAGATTAGCAATCCATTCTATTCCTGCATCCATGATGTAGGCTAGATTAGCAATCCATTCTATTCCTGCATCCATGATGTAGGCTAGATTAGCAATCCATTCTATTCCTGTATCCATGATGTAGGCTAGATTAGCAATCCATTCTATTCCTGTATCCATGATGTAGGCTAGATTAGCAATCCATTCTATTCCTGCATCCATGATGTAGGCTAGATTAGCAATCCATTCTATTCCTGCATCCATGATGTAGGCTAGATTAGCAATCCATTCTATTCCTGCATCCATGATGCAGGCTAGATTAGCAATCCATTCTATTCCTGCATCCATGATGTAGGCTAGATTAGCAATCCATTCTATTCCTTCATCCATGATGTAGGCTAGATTAGCAATCCATTCTATTCCTGCATCCATGATGTAGGCTAGATTAGCAATCCATTCTATTCCTGTATCCATGATGTAGGCTAGATTAGCAATCCATTCTATTCCTGTATCCATGATGTAGGCTAGATTAGCAATCCATTCTATTCCTTCATCCATGATGTAGGCTAGATTAGCAATCCATTCTATTCCTGCATCCATGATGTAGGCTAGATTAGCAATCCATTCTATTCCTGTATCCATGATGTAGGCTAGATTAGCAATCCATTCTATTCCTGTATCCATGATGTAGGCTAGATTAGCAATCCATTCTATTCCTTCATCCATGATGCTGACACCCTCGCACCGCAGCATTCTGTGACGTGCCCCAGCTGCTGGAGAACATGAACAACAATTACGCGTACTGGAAGCAGCTGGCCGACCAGGCCAAAAATGCTGCGCCTGAGGCGGCTTCGGTGTAGCCTTTGTGAGCGTTAATTTCAGCAGCCTCTGCTCATCATCAAGTCGCTATTCTATCAAAAAATCGTCCTTACTCTCAATTTAGTTTTTGTCAGGTCGCCAAAGTGTTATGAATATCAGATTTGATTTTAGAATAACTTGATGATTATATTCTTGCAATCATCTGTACTTAGTATTCTTATAAACAGTTGTGCCCCAGTCTAAACCAATCATCAAAGATAATGAACTATTTTGAAAGTTCGTAAGTTCACGCGATTAAACCCAATCATTGCAGTTTTTGCATATGTGCAAGCGCTTAATGCTACTAATAGTAATAATAATAGTTTTTGTAAATAAATTTGTCAATAATAATTTCGAGTTTTATCACTCAAGAATAGTATTCACATATTATTTGTTTTAATCTTCTAACGTTTAATAATAATATTCATGTAAAAATTGTATGTATTTTTAAACCGAAAACTAATTTTAGCCCTATTTGTTTTAATACTGCATATATCGAAATTAATATTGATCAAGTCTCAAAATAGTATAAATAGACGGGATCTGGCCAGAGAGCCACCAACTGGCTGATTGCTTGTTCCTAAATTAGTCTCAAGTCTCGCTACTTGTTGAGCCTTAAACTGTTACTTAGAAATCTTTTCAAGACTTAGTAAATTTTTCGATTCAAAGAGTGAAGTGGAAGTTAATCATATCACAGATACTACTGATACTCAGAATACCAAGGAGATTGAAGTAAAACAAAGTAGATCTCGGGAATACATATACAGTATTGAGAAGGCCGTGACCCTCTAATCTCGGGAACGCCTAAACGACTGGACTAGACGATCAGACACTTAAATAACTACAAAAGAATTACAAGGAAGATCATTCTGAGAAATACATTCCAGGCCAATAGTAGACCACTCGGCATATACTAAGAACGCTACCAATACATATACTAAGAACGCTACCAATAGAAGTAGATACTTAGACTAATCCTTAGACATATACCTAGACTTATTCTTAGACTTATACTTAGACTGATACTTAAAGACTTATACTCAGACCTATTCTAAGAAACATTTCTCAGATTATTCTAATATTGATAAACTCATAATTTATTAATCGAATAATCTTGGTGGCAGCTACCAACCTAAGAAGAACATTTAAGAGATTAGTAAATTAGCCCTGTGACAGCTTTTGGTGACAGTGTGAAATTATTATTAGAGACAGAAGTAACCCCTAGGACACATATTTAATGCAGCTCAGAAATAACTACTAAAACACTTTGATATGTAAATATTGTCGCTTACGTTTTACTTAGTTTATTTAGTTTGTATTTCGTTTGCTGTCCGCACTACTACCAGTAACTGCAGCGTATGTGTCGCTTTTAATTTTCACTTTGACACCCCATTCCAGTTTTTGTATTCTATCTATCTATGTATCTATGTATCTATCTATGTATCTATGTATCTATCTATGTATCTATCTATCTATCTATCTATCTATCTATCTATCTATCTATCTATCTATCTATCTATCTATCTATCTATCTATCTATCTATCTATCTATCTATCTATCTATCTATCTATCTATCTATCTATCTATCTATCTATCTATCTATCTATCTATCTATCTATCTATCTTCTATCTATCTATCTATCTATCTATCTATCTATCTATCTATCTATCTATCTATCTATCTATCTATCTATCTATCTATCTATCTATCTATCTATCTATCTATCTATCTATCTATCTATCTATCTATCTATCTATCTATCTATCTATCTATCTATCTATCTATCTATCTATCTATCATCTATCTCTATCTATCTATCTATCTATCTATCTATCTATCTATCTATCTATCTATCTATCTATCTATCTATCTATCTATCTATCTATCTATCTATCTATCTATCTATCTATCTATCTATCCATCTATCTATCTATCCATCTATCTATCTATCTATCTATCTATCTATCTATCTATCTATCTATCTATCTATCTATCTATCTATCTATCTATCTATCTATCTATGTATGTATCTATCTATCTATCTATCTATCTATCTATCTATCTATCTATCTATCTATCTATCTATCTATCTATCTATCTATCTATCTATCTATCTATCTATCTATCTATCTATCTATCTATCTATCTATCTATCTATCTATCTATCTATCTATCTATCTATCTATCTATCTATCTATCTATCTATCTATCCATCTATCTATCTATCTATCTATCTATCTATCTATCTATCTATCTATCTATCTATCTATCTATCTATCTATCTATCTATCTATCTATCTATCTATCTATGTATGTATCTATCTATCTATCTATCTATCTATCTATCTATCTATCTATCTATCTATCTATCTATCTATCTATCTATCTATCTATCTATCTATCTATCTATCTATCTATCTATCTATCTATCTATCTATCTATCTATCTATCTATCTATCTATCATCTATATATCATCTATCTATCTATCGATCGATCTATCTATCATCTATCTATCTATCTATCTATCATCTATATATCATCTATCTATCTATCGATCGATCTATCTATCATCTATCTAATCTATCTAGACTTATCACAATCAGGCATTCACAGGCAGAGTAAATAATTCACACCCACCCGCCCACCCCCAGACACTATAGGTCCTGTATAAAAATCGTTCTCTCACGTTTTTATACTTCATAGTCATGCAGATTACGCCGTTCTACTTGAATTTTTGTCCCAACTGAACTTGAATAGAACTGTGTTTGGCAATAGCTATGGGGTAAATGCTACGCTCGTAATTGATTTATTAAATTTTCATAGGCCAGCCCCAGATTATTTCTGTAAATCTAACTTGCTGCAAGTATTTAACAACCAATTCAGTAGACTGGCATTGCTCACAGGGTGCATTAAAGCAATTTTTTTCTGTTTGATGCTTTTCGAGTAGGAGATAAATACATTTGCTTGCATGGCAACAATGGGTTCAGCGCCAAGAAGTTTTAAAAAAACGACTTACTATATTGATTTCTATCCATCATTTGTAAGCACAACTTTAATGATGCCGAAAGAACTATAGGAGCATTATAAAGATGGTAATTTAGCTACAGTTTAAGCAAGCAGCAGCTATAGGGGAGTGATACAACTAGAGGCTAGATGTCCACACAGCTGTCTACAGGAGAGGGGGAGAGGGTGGGGGAGAAGGAGAGAAGAGGCGGAGAAGAGGAGAGAGCAGGAGGGGAGTGGCGGAGAGAGTAGAGAGATAAAGGGAGAGGGGGCAGAGGTAAGGGGAGCAGTGGAAGAGGGGAAAGGCAGGAAGAGAGGGGAAAAGGGGAGGAAGTGAGGGGGAAGGGGAGGAAGTGAGGGGGAAGGGGAGGAAGTGAGGGGGAAGGAGGAGGAAGTGAGGGGGAAGGGGAAGAAGAGAAGGGAAAGGGGGAATTAGTGACCAGCCAGACACGAAGAGACACATTGAGACAATTGGCGAGCAAGGCGAGCAACGCGCGGGAGGCGCACAGCGAAAAAGCGACCTCCAAGCTATGTATTTTACGAGTATAACGAGTTACAAGCAAAAAATTGAGATAAAAGCAGAAATTGAATTAAAAAAAAAAACTCAAGCGGAGAGCTGCGCGCAAATTGAGTCAGAAAACGCGGTGAGAGGCTCACCTAAAAAGGCTAGCAGGCGGAGGGGGGTGGGGGCTGGCCCACACAGATGCACAGAGACAGCAAAGGGGGCGGGCTGATCACTAAAGCCGGTTTGCACAGGCGCAAGCACCCATGCAAACCAAAGCAGAAGAGGGGGGAAAGGGGAGGAAGAGAGGGGGGAAGGGGAGGAAGAGGGGAAAGGGGGAAAGAAGGGAGGAGGGGGCAAGACAATAGAGGGGAGGGTGAGTGACAGGACACGGATATTGAGGAGGAATGGCCAGTGTCTACACGGCCGGAAAATGTAAGTCACAGTATAGAGTTCTCAACTATCAGATAATACCAGCTGGCAAGCTATTCTTCTGTGCAATGCTCATTCTCTCTCCCGTCCCCTCTGCATGCCAGTGCACCTGCTCGAAACCATTTGATCCGATCGCGTCCCCTCAGTCCCCACGTGTTTTCAACTCCGTCATATCAAAACTTAATACAAGTAGACAGGCTTCCAGTAACTAAAGCTAGTTTAGTTTAATTCCTGTTTCTGAGAAGAATGGGAGTCAATTGTACAGTAGTTATAACTGGCACAGCACACAGGCTTGCAGTTGAATAATACCGATATCGATTCTAGATTTCTTGAACAAAAACTCCTCCGAAGCTCTTGGCCAATCCCAGGGCTCAGCTGAAAACTGCTAGCTTAAATAATATAACGTCAGTAGAAGTCTGTTTGAAAACACAGATCACTGAACAGTTGCCGCCTAACTTTAAGGATATAATAACGAGAAACTCTTCTATAGTCGGTGAGTTAAAACTCGATTTGCTTAACTACATTTATAGGTCGCAGAAAATCTTCCCAACCCCCTCATACAACTCCGCTTGAGAACAGTGAGTCATCTAGCAGAATGGCCGATCTGTGCCCAGGCATTCTATGGTCCATCCTATGGTTCCTAGCCCTGATATTCCTAGGCTGGCCAATCGCGTTCCTGCTGGCCTGGATCTACATCTTCCTGCTGCCATTTGGAGCTTGCATCGATCCAATTAAAGACATTTGCGAGGCCATACTTAAAGTGATTAAACTGCCGTTCACCTTCGCCGAGAATATGATCAATATGAAGCCGCTATTCTGATTGATTTTTTCTGCCAATCATTTTAACATATTTTGTACCCATTCTTTACTCTAAGCTAAGCGAATATTAGAACTAAGCAATACATGTATTTTTATCCAATACTATCTTAGTCATATACGCCGGACTTAGTACTTACCAAATTCATATAGTCAGTAGCATACTTCGCCCCCATTTCAATAAACATAGACGACATTAAAATACTGTATGCTATTAATGAACTTTAATGAGCTCAATAGTGAAAATGAAGTCTATCGCTTTTAATTAATAAATCTCACTGTAAATTTTGAGCAAAATAAACTATTGCAAAACAACGCTTAAGAAATTACTATAATTACTTTGATTTTAATTGACTTTTGTAATTGTATGAATCAGTGACGGTGATAAAGCTGAGGATCAGTGACGGTGATGAAGCTGAGGATCAGTGATGGTGATGAAGCTGAGGATCAGTGACGGTGCTGAAGCTGAGGATCAGTGATGGTGATGAAGCTGAGGATCAGTGACGGTGCTGAAGCTGAGGATCAGTGATGGTGATGAAGCTGAGGATCAGTGACGGTGATGAAGCTGAGGATCAGTGATGGTGATGAAGCTGAGGATCAGTGACGGTGCTGAAGCTGAGGATCAGTGATGGTGATGAAGCTGAGGATCAGTGACGGTGATGAAGCTGAGGATCAGTGACGGGGATGAAGCTGAGGATTAGTGACGGTGATGAAGCTGAGGATCAGTGACGGTGATGAAGCTGAGGATCAGTGATGGTGATGAAGCTGAGGATTAGTGACGGTGATGAAGCTGAGGATCAGTGACGGTGATGAAGCTGAGGATCAGTGATGGTGATGAAGCTGAGGATTAGTGACGGTGATGAAGCTGAGGATTAGTGACGGTGATGAAGCTGAGGATCAGTGACGGTGATGAAGCTGAGGATCAGTGATGGTGATGAAGCTGAGGATCAGTGACGGTGATGAAGCTGAGGATTAGTGACGGTGATGAAGCTGAGGATCAGTGATGGTGATGAAGCTGAGGATCAGTGACGGTGATGAAGCTGAGGATCAGTGACGGGGATGAAGCTGAGATGATGAAGCTGGCAGTGACTAATAAAAGTATCTGGATCTCGGTAGTAAAAAATAGAAATATTGAAGCAAAATTCTCTCATATACCTTGCAAGTGTTGTGTCATTACAACATGAAAAGCAAATTGAAAAAAAATATGAGCGTACTTATAGAACAGTTTATATTTATTCAAATATACACATACTTGTTTTACAAGAGCTCTGTGTGTGTAACACTACGCGCGCTTGCAAAGGAAATTGCTAAATTTCTGGGCGCATTAAAGCTAATACAATATTGGATATCATGGGGATCTGAGTGGGTATTCAAATAGCTGATGGGGATCTGAAGGGGTATTCAAATAGCTGATGGGGATCTGAAGGGGTATTCAATGAGCTGATGGGGATCTGAAGAGGTATTCAAATAGCTAATGGGAATCTGAGTGGGTATTCAAATAGCTGATGGGGATCTGAAGGGGTATTCAATGAGCTGATGGGGATCTGAAGGGGTATTCAATGAGCTGATGGGGATCTGAAGGGGTATTCAATGAGCTGATGGGGATCTGAAGGGGTATTCAATGAGCTGATGGGGATCTGATGGAGTATTCAAATAGCTGATGGGGATCTGAGGGAGTATTCAAATAGCTGATGGGGATCTGAAGGTGTATTTAATGAGCTGATGGGGATCTGAAGGGGTATTCAAATAGCTAATGGGAATCTGAGTGGGTATTCAAATAGCTGATGGGGATCTGAAGGGGTATTCAATGAGCTGATGGGGATCTGAAGAGGTATTCAAATAGCTGATGGGGATCTGAAGGGGTATTCAATGAGCTGATGGGGATCTGAAGAGGTATTCAAATAGCTAATGGGAATCTGAGTGGGTATTCAAATAGCTGATGGGGATCTGAAGGGGTATTCAATGAGCTGATGGGGATCTGAAGGGGTATTCAATGAGCTGATGGGGATCTGAAGGGGTATTCAATGAGCTGATGGGGATCTGATGGAGTATTCAAATAGCTGATGGGGATCTGAGGGAGTATTCAAATAGCTGATGGGGATCTGAAGGTGTATTTAATGAGCTGATGGGGATCTGAAGGGGTATTCAAATAGCTAATGGGAATCTGAGTGGGTATTCAAATAGCTGATGGGGATCTGAAGGGGTATTCAATGACCTGATGGGGATCTGAAGGGGTATTCAATGAGCTGATGGGGATCTGAAGGGGTATTCAATGAGCTGATGGGGATCTGAGGGAGTATTCAAATAGCTGATGGGGATCTGAAGGGGTATTCAATGAGCTGATGGGGATCTGAAGGGGTATTCAAATAGCTAATGGGAATCTGAGTGGGTATTCAAATAGCTGATGGGGATCTGAAGGGGTATTCAATGAGCTGATGGGGATCTGAAGGGGTATTCAATGAGCTGATGGGGATCTGAAGGGGTATTCAATGAGCTGATGGGGATCTGAAGGGGTATTCAATGAGCTGATGGGGATCTGAGGGAGTATTCAAATAGCTGATGGGGATCTGAAGGGGTATTCAATGAGCTGATGGGGATCTGAAGGGGTATTCAATGAGCTGATGGGGATCTGAGGGAGTATTCAAATAGCTGATGGGGATCTGAAGGGGTATTCAATGAGCTGATGGGGATCTGAGGGAGTATTCAAATAGCTGATGGGGATCTGAAGGGGTATTCAATGAGCTGATGGGGATCTGAAGGGGTATTCAATGAGCTGATGGGGATCTGAGGGAGTATTCAAATAGCTGATGGGGATCTGAAGGGGGTATTCAATGTGCTGATGGGGATTTGATAGGGGAAGTCAACGAACTACCTAATCATTGGCAGCTGAAATAGATAATAAAACAGATGAAGCTGACAAACGAATACTCGTACAATAAATTTGTGAAGGCATTATTAATATAGCACAAAAATAACCCTAACGCAGAAGCAACAGAAACAAATAAAAAACTAAAAGACAAAATCGCGAAAGGCAATATACAAAGCAATTCTGTTGCTTTTTAGCAACAGAAAAAAAAATAAAGGATAGTTAGCCAGCAAAACTAGTAGTAGCTACTACTAGTACTATATGGGGGAGAAATGGTAAGGAAACAGCGAGTAAAAAATATACTAAAACACAACAGATTAACGCTGGGACTGTGTGACACATTGGCTTAGTTGAAGGCAGAAGTCAGCAAGTTTTTATTAGTTAAAAAAGTTATCGATATTTACTCCCAGGATTTAGAAGCAGAGAAGGTATAGCTTGTTCCATACGTCAGTAATTAATAGAAATTGTTTTTTTAAACACCTGATAGATCATTTCGCGAAACAACAGTCGCTTTGTCCATGAGCTCTTTAGTATGATGCAATGTACTGCTGCTCACTTCACGAGAAAAATGGGGAATCACGTTGTCTTAATGGGATCTGGGGATCTAAGAGAGCCAAGGGGATTCCAAATTCCCCAGTAGTGGGATCTGGGGATCTGAGAGACAGCCAAGGGGATTCCAAATTCCCCAGTAGTGGGATCTGGGGATCTGAGAGATAGCCAAGGGGATTCCAAATTCCCCAGTAGTGGGATCTGGGGATCTGAGAGACAGCCAAGGGGATTCCAAATTCCCCAGTAGTGGGATCTGGGGATCTGAGAGACAGCCAAGGGGATTCCAAATTCCCCAGTAGTGGGATCTGGGGATCCGAATGCATAACAGATGATATGCACAAATAACCAATATTTCTACTCAAGAGCAGGCAAAAGTGCATATTAGACAGACGATGGCTTCCTATGGCGCATCAGACTGCGTCCTCGGCTTCGCGCAGCGGTCGCAGCTCCTCTGCGGAGGCGGCAGCAGATGCTTCGTTGATAACAGCGGCTTGCGGCAGCTGCAGGCCTGCGGCGGGCGCCTGCTGATCGGCGAGCTGCTCCTCCTGCTGCCGACGTCTGGCTTCTTCGGCGGCCACGCTGACAGGCAGACGGCGCAGGGCTTTGCATCGTTCGGCTACGCAGGCGGCTGTCAATCGGGCCTCTGGCACGTGGTCCCAGCAGCAGCAGATGGTCTCGCGCAGGTAGGACAAGCCCTGATTATTCGATTAATTAGTTCAAGGTCGAACAGATAATCTGTAGCTTTTCACCACAGTTTTACTTTGAATGCGCTGTAATGGCTTTAGTTCTAAATGTACTCATAAAGTTACACGTAACAACTGAGTTTAAGGCAGCTAAAAAGCTGAATGGGGAGTTGCTGAGATGCCAATTGGCTCAATGGGGAGTTGCTGAGATGCCAATTGGCTCAATGGGGAGTTGCTGAGATGCCAATTGGCTCAATGGGGAGTTGCTGAGATGCCAATTGGCTCAATGGGGAGTTGCTGAGATGCCAATTGGCTCAATGGGGAGTTGCTGAGATGCCAATTGGCTCAATGGGGAGTTGCTGAGATGCCAATTGGCTCAATGGGGAGTTGCTGAGATGCCAATTGGCTCAATGGGGAGTTGCTGAGATGCCAATTGGCTCAATGGGGAGTTGCTGAGATGCCAATTGGCTCAATGGGGAGTTGCTGAGATGCCAATTGGCTCAATGGGGAGTTGCTGAGATGCCAATTGGCTCAATGGGGAGTTGCTGAGATGCCAATTGGCTCAATGGGGAGTTGCTAAGATGCCATGGCTTGAGGGGGGGCAGTTATAAGATGCCATGGCTTGATGGGGCAGTTATAAGATGCCATGGCTTGATGGGGCAGTTATAAGATGCCATGGCTTGATGGGGCAGTTATAAGATGCCATGGCTTGATGGGGCAGTTATAAGATGCCATGGCTTGAGGGGGCAGTTATAAGATGCCATGGCTTGATGGGGCAGTTATAAGATGCCATGGCTTGAGGGGGCAGTTATAAGATGCCATGGCTTGATGGGGCAGTTATAAGATGCCATGGCTTGAGGGGGCAGTTATAAGATGCCATGGCTTGATGGGGCAGTTATAAGATGCCATGGCTTGATGGGGCAGTTATAAGATGCCATGGCTTGATGGGGCAGTTATAAGATGCCATGGCTTGATGGGGCAGTTATAAGATGCCATGGCTTGATGGGGCAGTTATAAGATGCCATGGCTTGATGGGGCAGTTATAAGATGCCATGGCTTGATGGGGCAGTTATAAGATGCCATGGCTTGATGGGGCAGTTATAAGATGCCATGGCTTGATGGGGCAGTTATAAGATGCCATGGCTTGAGGGGGCAGTTATAAGATGCCATGGCTTGAGGGGGCAGTTATAAGATGCCATGGCTTGATGGGGGCAGTTATAAGATGCCATGGCTTGAGGGGCAGTTATAAGATGCCATGGTTTCAAGGCAAATGCTGATATTAGGCTGAAAGCTTGCTATCAAAAGGCAATGAATTTTCGCTTCCAAGCATGTAAATTATAGGAAGCCAACAATAGTAATTATACAAGGTGTAATGGTGGGTTAAACTAGGCAATACTCGAAGACACCATTTTTGCAAAAAGGGGGGCATTTGACCTTCTTGACTCTCTCTGCCAGAGGTCTGCTAAGATACTGTCTGTTTTAATGGCAAGCTAAAAAGCGCAGTTCCTATTGCCTTGGCCATAATACTCACCTGATGCGACTGGCACTCGGCCGGGAACTCCGGCCGCCTGCGTTCAATAACAACAGCTGCCTGCATCTGCGACAGGCTGGGGTTGCTGGAGCCCGTCTCCGCCTCGAATGGCAGCCTGTAGGCTGGCACGCCTTCGGCTCCGTACGCGTCCGTACAGCGGGTGAGCATCTCCCACAGCACCAGGCCCAGAGAGTAGACATCAACGCGTAGGAAACTGTCCTTGTAGAAACTCATCGCGCCTTCAAGGACTTCCGGCGACATGTAGCGCCTGGTACCAACCTGCAGTGATTTATTGTTCTGTGATCTGAAACTACCGTTAGATAACTGCTATGCAATCTGACGCTACTGACAGATAATTGTTCTGTGATCTGAAACTACTGTCAGATAATTGGTCTGCGATCTGAAACTACTGTCAGATAATTGGTCTGTGATCTGAAACTACTGTCAGATAATTGGTCTGCGATCTGAAACTACTGTCAGATAATTGGTCTGCGACCTGAAACTACTGTCAGATAATTGGTCTGCGATCTGAAAGTACTGTTAGATAACTGCTATGCAATCCGAAACTACTGTTAGATAACTGCTATGCAATCCGAAACTACTGTCAGATAATTGGTCTGCGATCTGAAACTACTGTTAGATAACTGCTATGCAATCCGAAACTACTGTCAGATAGTTGGTCTGTGACCTGAAACTACTGTTAGATAACTGCTATGCAATCCGAAACTACTGTCAGATAGTTGGTCTGTGACCTGAAACTACTGTTAGATAACTGCTATGCAATCCGAAACTACTGTCAGATAATTGGTCTGTGACCTGAAACTACTGTTAGATAACTGCTATGCAATCCGAAACTACTGTCAGATAATTGGTCTGTGACCTGAAACTACTGTTAGATAACTGCTATGCAATCCGAAACTACTGTCAGATAATTGGTCTGCGATCTGAAACTACTGTCAGATAATTAATTGGTCTGCGATCTGAAACTACTGTCAGATAATTGGTCTGCGATCTGAAACTACTGTCAGATAATTGGTCTGCGATCTGAAACTACTGTCAGATAGTTGGTCTGCGATCTGAAACTATTGTCAGATAGTTGGTCTGCGATCTGAAACTACTGTCAGATAGTTGGTCTGCGATCTGAAACTATTGTCAGATAATTGTTCTGTGATCTGAAAGTACTGTCAGATAGTTGGTCTGCGATCTGAAAGTACTGACCAATATCTGCACTGACATTCTGAGACACAACTATCAAATAAAAGTACAAACCTGCGGATGAACGTCGCCGATAGACTCGCCCTGAAAAAACTTCTTAGCCAATCCCAGATCGGCAATGCAGCAGCTTAGGTCCGACCTAATTAACACGTTTCGACTTTTGATATCCCGATGAGCAATAGCGGGTTTCTCGCTGCTGCTCTCGTGCAGGAATGCCAGGCCGCGGCTGAGGGACTCGGCTAGATCGAGCAGCTGGATCCAGGAGACCGTGTGGCCGGCCAGGTAGTCGTGAGCACTGCCCAGCGGGTGGTACTCGGTGACTAACCATAGGCGCAGGTCGGGACCTTGGCCGCACTGATCGGCCCCGATAAAGCAGAGTATGTTGGGGTGACTCATCTCCGGCAGGCTGTACAGCTCCTGCTCAACTAGCCAGCTGCCCCGCTCCTGCGGCGGGAACACCTTTACGGCTACTCGCTGATCCGTCTCGGCGTCTTCGCCAATGTACACGCAGCCGAATTTGCCGGTTGCCAGGCGCTCCTTTAGCCGGATATGGCTGGACAGGTGGCCCACCTTAGAACAGGTAATTAATGGGTCGTAAAGTAGATCTTTATTAATAAAGCGGCTAAAACTGAGATGCAAATCCTTTAAGCTGCAGCTGGCACAAATGCTAACTACAGCTGGAATAGGGTGGCACAAATACCACTACAGCTGGAATAGGGTGGCACAAATGCTAACTACAGCTGGAATAGGGTGGCACAAATACTACTACAGCTGGAATAGGGTGGCACAAATGCTAACTACAGCTGGAATAGGGTGGCACAAATACTACTACAGCTGGAATAGGGTGGCACAAATGCTAACTACAGCTGGAATAGGGTGGCACAAATACTACTACAGCTGGAATAGGGTGGCACAAATGCTAACTACAGCTGGAATAGGGTGGCACAAATACTACTACAGCTGGAATAGGGTGGCACAAATACCACTACAGCTGGAATAGGGTGGCACAAATGCTAACTACAGCTGGAATAGGGTGGCACAAATACCACTATAGCTGGAATAGGGTGGCACAAATGCTAACTACAGCTGGAATAGGGTGGCACAAATACTACTACAGCTGGAATAGGGTGGCACAAATGCTAACTACAGCTGGAATAGGGTGGCACAAATACCACTACAGCTGGAATAGGGTGGCACAAATACCACTACAGCTGGAATAGGGTGGCACAAATACTACTACAGCTGGAATAGGGTGGCACAAATGCTACTACAGCTGGAATAGGGTGGCACAAATGCTAACTACAGCTAAAATAAAGTGGCACAAATGCTAACTACAGCTGGAATAGGGTGGCACAAATGCTAACTACAGCTAAAATAAAGTGGCACAAATGCTAACTACAGCTGGAATAGGGTGGCACAAATGCTAACTACAGCTGGAATAGGGTGGCACAAATACTACTACAGCTGGAATAGGGTGGCACAAATACCACTACAGCTGGAATAGGGTGGCACAAATACTACTACAGCTGGAATAGGGTGGCACAAATACCACTACAGCTGGAATAGGGTGGCACAAATACCACTACAGCTGAAATAGGGTGGCACAAATACTAACTACAGCTAAAATAAAGTGGCACAAATGCTAACTACAGCTGGAATAGGGTGGCACAAATACCACTACAGCTGGAATAGGGTGGCACAAATACCACTACAGCTGGAATAGGGTGGCACAAATACCACTACAGCTGGAATAGGGTGGCACAAATACTAACTACAGCTAAAATAAAGTGGCACAAATGCTAACTACAGCTAAAATAAAGTGGCACAAATACCACTACAGCTGGAATAGGGTGGCACAAATACTACTACAGCTAGAATAGTGGCATAAACAAAGCTACATCTGAAAAATGAATTTGGCACAAGGTCTCACCGGAAACGGGTGATTATCAACAGGATAGCTGGCCAATCCAACGGACTCTGAGCGACTCTTGCGCCGCTCCCGATGCCTCGTATAGAGGAAGAATCCGAGCACCACAGTGACGCAGATAGCCAGCACGGGAGCCAAACTGAACAGCAGCACTGAAGCGGCCTGATCCGAGCCGCCTTTGGCAAACAATCCGCCCTCGCTGCCGCTGTCATTCGAACTCGATTTAGATGTTGAATTTCGATTGCCTTGGCTACTGCCGCCTTTAGACGGCATAGTGGTAGCTGTAGGCGGCGAGGTGACCAGTCGAAGATTCTCCATAAGGTTGCAACCGTCCGTCCTGCAGCAGCACGAGCCATGGTCTTCAATGCGACTGTGCGGCGTGTACAGACAGTCGGCAATGCCGCATTTGTCATTCAGATTCCAGCAATTGGAGAGGCCGCGATGACGGGCTCCAGTTGATTTGTCAATGCGAAAGTGCAGGACGCAGCTGATTTTGTCTGGACTGCAGCCTTCTAATGTTAAATTGCTGGCTTCGGAATCGGTTTTGTAGCATTTCAATGCTTTGGGATGAGGGTGCAGCCAATTGAGCAGCAGCAGCAGCAGCAACGCCAACAGTTGCAGCCGAATAAATGGCAGCATTGACAGAAAGTCAAGGTTACATCAATTATATAGACTGTAACGTAATCTCAGGATTATAATTAAACTACTCATGCTGACCCCAGAATCATGCCTGATTTAAGATTAGATAATGTTATTAAATTTACCTAAAAAAGTTTGCTACCCATAGTTGAAGTCTTCTAAAATTAGGATTTGCAAATTTAAACAATTCAAACATAATCAAGCAAGCTAAATGATAGGATAGTCATAATATAGAGTCAAAGAGACTATAGGGAAACATAATATAACTTTTCTAAGTGGCCCCTTGTTTAAAGAGTGTTCAAAACTTCAATAAATCTGTTATTCAAACAAAAGTTATTTTAAATTTTTTGCCAAACATTGCTGATCTAAAAAGAACCTTAATGGACTAAATCCTATATATTATATTCAGTGTTACTGCCAAGCTAATAAAATAAATTAGTATTGCACAGCAAGGGAAAAAAATCAAGGGATTATAGGTAAAATAGCACTTGAAATTTGCATTTTTACAAGAATATAACAAATTTTATTTGACATAATGCATTCTATATAAAATAATTCCCTTTAAATTTTACATTAGTTTACAGGCCTATAAATTTAATAGGTTTATTTTTAACCTTGTTAGCAAATTTTTATAATAAAAATATAGAACTTTTGAAATTATTTTTTATACCATTCTTATAGTCAACTATAAAATTGTAAATATATCAATACTTCTGGCTTAATGAAACCTCTCCACTTGACAAATGCTGAATTTTGATCTTATTTAGAGCTTATAAAAGTGTAGTAGTGGTTATTGTTTCTAAGAAATGCTAGTTTTAAAATGTTACGCGAAAATTATATGTTTGTTTTACTTTACAAAATATTCCCAAATATTTGATGTTTGTTTAAATACATGCAAAAAGAATAGTATAAATAGGAGCGAGGTTTGAGTTTAGGAGGATAACTCGTTCGCTAGCTATAAGCTTAAAACGTGTTTGATAAATCTTTCTCAGATCATTGCTTAATTTCTAAAGAGTATTGCAGAGAAGGTTGAAAGTTAGGAATTAAGAATTCATGCAAAAGTAGTACTAAGAGTAATCACTGTGAGTCCTGTGACCCTCTAATCACGGTAACGCCCAGACTAGAGAGAGAAAGTACATATACCAATAAGACTGCTCAGGCCATACAAGACACTACCAGACCATATACTAAGAACACTACCAGAACACTACAAGAATGCTACCTAGAAATATATGAGATTCTAAGAAACAGCTAGAAACATTAATACAAAATTTAGTGTCAGCAGTAGAAACTTAATAGAGGGAAATTAAAAACCTGTAACAACTGTGGTGGCAATTAGTGGGATAGTTGGAGGACAGAAATACTCCTGTGACAACTTGGTTGCTTAACAATGGGATATTCAATAATAGGAATTAGAAAAGTAGCCCTACAATAGCTGGTGACTCAGCGGTGGGATAATTTCAGTGAGAGCAATCACCCCTACAACAGAAGTGCTGCAAGTCACAAGGATTGACACAAAGGTGGCCCACATGAATAACAATGTCCTCTCTGGAGGTGCCACATCCCATAAGTGGACAACTATACATATCATTATGATTCTAAAGAAGCCAAGCATGACATAACAGGAGGAGCACAGGGGGATCTCAACTATGTTCTATGCAGCAAAGCTGTTCAACCATGTGCTATTAGCTTAGTTGTAGCCTTTGCTAGACTAGTTTCTATGCCTTGAGTAAAATGGGTTCTGCCCATATTGCATTACATTGATATAGATCCTAGCTCTCTGATGCATCATCAAGGAGGCGCACATCTATCTGGCAAGTCTCATGATAATCTTCATTTACTTCTTCAAGGCTTTTAATTTATTTGTTTATAGTGTGCTACCTCTTATGCTTTGCATGTATAACATAGCAGAGCAATTTATTTCTACTATCATGGCAATGCACTAGGATATAACCACTTTAGTGATGATATCAAATAGATTATTAGACCAATTAAGAATGTCATTAGGTGTGCTACAGGGTGATACTGTAGTATCTTTCTTGTTTGTGCTTGGCCTATTGAGGACTAGCTTGCCTACCTAGATAATGGCTTCTTGCTAAGAAGATGCATAAGTTGATAGCACCAAAAGAAGTAAAGCCTTGTATTACTATCACTGATAGCTAAATATACCTAGTAGCTACTGGATAGCCTAAGCTAATGGCAGCAACATCACAAGTTGGCCTTAAGCTAAATATGTAGAAAAAAGTAGTCTTCATGGTGACCTCTGGGTCTGACCTACCTACTGAGATCAATTACTAAGATATTGCCTAAGACATAATCATGTTTACTTGATTGCCAATGGTTCTTATACCTTGGCAGCCTTATGCCAAAGATTGAAATGACAATAAGGATTGGCATAGGCCACTTATTGTTCTATGCACTATGTAAAGGCATGCAAAGGCCTATGTAAAGGCCTATTCTATGTAAAGACATGCATGATATAGCCTTCTGAACTATTACATGGGCAAAAACTTTATTTGACTAGCCATATCATCTAGTCAAAGGCTTGTTGCCCTAAGCTAGGCCTAGGCCCTACTAAAAGCTACAAGGACCCTATAGGCTAGAGTTTTGCTATAGCTAGGCCTATGGATATATAGATAATATAGATATAGATACAAAGTATATAAATATAGGCAAAGTATATAGATACAGAAAGGTATCCACGCTTTTTGGTGCCTGTGCTTTTCGGTGCCGATCATTTCAGTGCCCCAGCTTGCTTTTCGGTGCCCAAATTATATATTAGAATTGGACACAAAATATAGAGATTGAGCTCTAATTTAGCAATAAGTGCTTTGTCTTTGCAGTACTTATTTACTTTAAAAAGAAGGTATTATTCATTTAGTTAAACTGACCTGCTGTTTTAATGAATTCAAAAAATGGTTTTCGATTAGGCCAGTTGACTCGATTCAATTTACTTCCATGTCACTATAGCTGCGCATCTCAGCTGCGTCAAAATTTTAAACTAATGCCCCAAATGCGCTTATAATAAAATCTTATAGAATATGGTCCAATATTTATGCCCAAAAAAATTTCAGTTCATTAAATAATACTTGCTTCATTTCTTAGGCAGTTTTATGAAATAAAACATGATCGGGTGATTTAAAAAATCAATACTAACTAAAATACATATATTTCACATTGTCACATTTCATAATTTTAATCAAAACTATATATAGCATTGTTGATAGATTTTAACTTTCCTAACTAAGTCTTCATAGCACTAGCATGCTTGCTGAGTGCAGCCAGCTTATATTATATGTACAGAATTCAGAATACAGCAAATGTATGCAATTAAATTGAATGGATTTTTCCAATTTAAAGAAACGTGCCAACTTCACAAAATTATTTTTGCTTTCATTAAAAATATCAAACGTTTTGTAAAGTTTTTATTATATTTGTTATAGGATTTCTTTTTTATTATCACCATTTTGGCATAATATAAACTGGGGCACCGAAAGGCAATCTAGGGCACCGAAATGCCAGGCACCAAAAAGCACAGGCACCGAAATGCATGGAAACCTAGAGAAATGTGGCTATCCTCTAGTTTTACACATTTAACTATTTTACAAAATTTTAATATAGTTTTACCAACAGAGAACAATAGAAAGTTTATTATTCTACTAGGCCTAAATGGAAAGTTTTGGATATCATATTTTGAGCTATTGCTTTGATACAGTTAGGGTAGTAGCCTAGTTCAAATAAATGAATATTGCCAGTTTCAAAGTGAGTACTAAGGGCCAAGGGGCACTCTTAATTAAGTCCCTGGAATTTAGGACTCAAGCATCAACATAGATGGTCAATGCTATGTTCACATTGTGGTTGGGTGGTAGGGGCTAAAGTTGAGATGAATTTTTTCATCACTCTCAAAGTGGAGCTCTAAGTTCCTGCATGGATTTGGGGACTTAGCAACAGAGTTGAGTTTCGATGCTGGTAATGGCTAGAGTTTCGGCACCGGGACCCGTTTTCTAACAGCTATGGATCCGGCAGTGCCGTATAAAAGCATACCAAAACACTCATACATGCGCAACAGTCGGCCGAGTCGGCCGATCCGGCCGACCGATTTGGCGGCCAACCAAGGTAAGTCGCAAAAATGCCCACCCGAAAGAATCATACGTAGTACTAATTAGATGACGAGGCATTTAGCCCTTATAAGACAGTCATAGTTACTCCTGCCGTTTACCCAAAATTGCGTTAATTTTCTTTCACAGGTAAGTCGCATTTTTTGTTAAAACTAAGTCGCACGGCCGACCAAATTTTGAAGGTTGCGCATGTATGAAAACACTACTAAGAACATATCTTAACAAGTCTGAACATTAGAAGCATCTTGTTGTTTCGAATCTTATCATATCGTCTTGAATCTTATTTAGAACAAAATCTCAATATCAATACCTGTAGAAAGAAAATTATAATGTTCTGTCTATATTATAATGCACTGCCGGATCCATAGCCGTTAGAAAACAGGTTCCGGTACGGTGCCGAGCTCTAGTCATTGCATGCCTTCGATGCCAACAACGCCTCGTCCCCTCAAATTAGTGACCCATTCTAAGAAAGCAAGGAGTATTATTCACAGGAAAACATACTTGAGAAAAATATTGCGTTGTGTGAAAAAGTCGATAAAATTCACTAAGCAACAATAAAGTCGTAAAATCTTCTTAACGAATGAGCTGTTATAAGCAGCTTTGTTTAATGTCAGTTTTAAAATAAAAACATTTTTAAATTCCGCATGAAATCGGAATCAACTGTTCAGTCCTCCTCGGAATTCCCTCCGATCGTACGTGCGCGTGCGACTAAAAAGAAATGCGATTAAATAACAATATCGTCTTTAATAACTGTCAAATATGATATTAAAAATTTCTGATGTGAAATGTCCAGTTTCAAATTGAATACGATTTAGTGTTTTCACAATCAGGACAATAATATCGATTGTTATCAATGTTTAAATAAATACAATATGTTTGTAGACATTGAAACTTTTCATTTCCTTTCCATTGTCGTTAGGCCTAGTCAATTAGGCAATTCCCAATTTAAATTAGACGTTTTTACCTGCAAAATAACAGCTGATTACAATTACAACTAGGGTCTACCGGTCTATATGTGGGTGCTTGAATTTTATGCAGATTTTCTATGCTCTTTGGAGAAGTTTCATCCCAGATAACAGATTGGCATTTGTCATTTGATTTAAGGACATATGAATTTGCACTTACTTGTCTTACAATATTATTGTGCTGATTTTGATGTTAGTGGCCCTAATGATAATGTTTTTGTTTTGAAATTGAAACATTACAAAAGAAAAAGTAACTTGAAATCCTAGGCTATAGTCTAGCTAGAAATCAGCATATAATCCTTATTTATGATTAGGAGTAGGACTCAATGGGAGTCAGGATAAGCCCCCTCTAGGTAGCTAGGCCTAGTATTTAATATAAGCCAAACATTTTTAAGTATAGGTAGGCCTATAATAGGCCTATAAAAGGTTTTGCTTAAGAAATCTAAATTTACTAAAAACAAAATAACAAACAATTATAATATTAGGGCATTCTTTTGTTTTAGAAGACCCTCTATGTATTAAATAGGAAGCTGGCAGTTTCAAAAAAGAAGACCCGCCTAATACATAAGAAGCTACTCATATATTGTTGTCTATTATTTTGTTTGTTTATTCTTAATGGCTTTGTGTGTCCTTTATTATAGTTTATATTACAGTTTCGTTTTAGAAGACCGTCAAGCTACTATTTCATTGAAGGTCTTCCAAAACGAAGGTAGTAGGGGTGGCAGCAACAAAAGCTGCAGAAACGTAGGGTTTGTTTTCCTGTGTCGGCCTTGGGTACATTTTCTATGATATATACAGTTTTGTTTTAAAAGACTGACAATGTTAAGCATCCATTAAAGGTCTTCTGAAACAAAAGTAGGGGATATGGAAGCTTTTATTTTTAAGAGAGGTCAAAGCTGCACCCAATGGACATCACGATGTTCATTGTCGGTTACCTGTTGGAAATTCTGCAGAAGTAAGTTTAACATTAAGGTCTCTTACTTTCGTAATGCAAGACCTCAGTGTTGTAAATACTTAGGTGAAATGAGTTGGGTCTTCTTTTTTGAAGGTGAGGGAGGGTGCCAGGCTGGGTATGAGATTGGTGGAATAAACGCTTGCAATTACAGTATAACAACTTTGTGTGAAATTAAGCACTGTCAATTAAAGCATCAACTTTGTGTGGAATTAACTTTTGCTACGCTTTCATTTTGTTAGTGAATGCTCGTTTTTCGATTGATTTCTTCCCCTTTTCCATGGGTCTTCCATTATAAAAGTCACGCATTTTTGGGTCTTCTATAATGAAAGTATGCCAATATTAGGCCCCTATGCTTAGGCCCTAGTTTCTATGCATTTTGGTGCCTATGCATTTTGGTGCCCTGCATTTTGGTGCCTCAGATTGCTTTTCAGCATCTTTATCTATAATGCAAAAATGATAATAATAAAAAATCCTATAACAAACATAATGAATAATTTTTTAAATGTTTAATATTTTTAATAAGATTAGTATTTATTTTGATAAACTAGTATGTTTTTTTAGTTTTAAAAAATCCAATCAATTTAATTGCACACATTTGCTATATCATTTATACAAATATAAGGCTATACCTAGCAAGCATGCTATGAAGACTTAGTTAGGTAAAGATAAAATCTATTAATAATGCTACATGTAGTTTTGATTGAAATCCATATAACTTGTCTATTTTAGTATTGATTTTTTTTAATCATATCTTTTTTTTAGAATTGAATGCAAGACTAGAGAAAAAATTAAATGAAATAAAACTATTTTTTTAATTAAAATACCAGGTCAGTTAACAAACTAAATAATACCTTCGTTTTTTAAAGTAAATAAGTACTGCAAAAGCAAAGCACTTATTGCTAAATTAGGGCTCACTGTCTATATTTTTGTGTCCAATTCTAAATTATAATTTAGGCACTAAAAAGCAAGCTGGGGTACTTAAACACTAGGCACCAAAAAGCACAAGCACCAAAATGTGGATACCTAGGCCCCTAGCTTAGCTAATTCTTTTCAAATGATATTACCTTTTATAGCTTCTAGATTGTAGTCTAGTCAATCTAGCAATAAGAGAATTTGGCAATATATTGATCAGGTAATAATCAAAGCAGCAATAGACAATCTATAAGAGGTGTCTGGAAAGTAAGTAGTGTTACTTTTACTTGTAGCAAACGTTTGGTAAGTTGCATTGACATAAGTTTGGTATCGTTTGAAAGCAGCATGCCTCTTCTTTAAAATGACTTAAACCAGGATTGATTTGGATTTGGATTTTAAGAGATATGTGCACTTAAGTAGAGGGATACATACTTTCTATGTAGTCTTTCTATATATATATTCTTATTTATGTATAAGTTGTATTTACTTAAGTAAGTCTTATAATTTATAGCAATATCACTGATTTGATTGAGGCTATTACTAACTAGTCTAAACCTTGTCATTGAAGTAGTTGTTACCAAAAATCTTTTTCAATAAGCTAACTAGTAATAACTTTTTTAAAAATATGACCTAAAAGCCTAATGCTTTGCAGGTAAATATAGAATAAGATTGTTACATGGGGCATCTAGAGCAATTCAAACTCTGGCTGCAATAGGGCTATTAGCTGCTTTGTTGCTTTGTTAGCTTAAAGGCCTAGATTTTCCTAAATATAGCCTATGTTCAATGGAAATTGCAATGAACACAATGAATTTAGAGAAATACTTGACATGTTACATTTTATATTGCAGCTTTTATTATCTATAATAAAGGTAAATAGCTGTCTTAGGCTAATGCAAGTTTATTAGTGTTAGCAATATCAGCTGTTTCATTAACAGCTTTATTGGCAGCTCTTCATCAACAGCTTTATTAGGAACTTTATCAATAGCTTTATAAAGCTACCCACTCAGGCCATCGACTTAACAATGATGTAAATAATTCACAAAAGCACAAAAAATATAATTGAGCATAAACTCAAATAATAAAACATTGCATGTGCAGCCATTGTATTTATTTTCCTTTGGAATGTCGTCATCAAACAAGCTAAAGCGCAAAGCTGCACCGCCATCGTCTGGTTCCTCGGCTCCAGCCTCTGCCCCATCGTCTTCATCAGGTTCCACCGAGCCGCCTCCATTAGTGCCGGCATCGAAACGCTTAGAAGCTGATGTTGATTTCGTCTGCTCAGCAATTGAAACCCGCTCTAGCCAAGGTGATTATCAGCTAGCCAGGTGTCATCTGGCACTGGCTAAATGCCTTTGGCGAGACAGTTTCAAAGTTCGCCGCTGGGCCTATCAGTTAGCCAGAGATGAAGCCGATTGGGACGCGGCGGCGGCCGCTTTCATGCAAATGTACGCCGAAAATCCCAACGAGGCGCTGTTTTATCAGGAGCTCAGCCGAGTACTGGAAGGCGTGACTAAAGCTGATGGAGATGCCGCCTCAACCGCACTGTTTGGCCGCCTGCCTGGCCGGCTGCAATGCGAGCTGTTGCTGAAATATGGCCAATCAGTTGGCAGCGCCCTAGAGCAGGCTGGCCTATTGCTCTACGCTATTCAACAATATCCGTCTGTGGCTGCACAGCAAGGCTCGTCGCTTGTTGAAGCTCTGCTAGCGGCTGAACAGGTTCGTTCCTTGCAATCCAAACCGTTCAAGCACTTAAATCTATATCTAGGCTGCTTCGATGTGTCTGTATTGATTGTTTTCAGCTATTCAGGTTTGAAGAGATGCCATTTCAGTGTGGAGAGATTCCATTTCAGTGTGGAGAGATTCCATATCAGTGTGGAGAGATGCCATTTCAGTGTGGAGAGATGCCATTTCAGTGTGGAGAGATGCCATTTCACTGTGGAGAGATTCCATTTCAGTGTGGAGAGATGCCATTTCAGTGTGGAGAGATTCCATTTCAGTGTGGAGAAATGCCATTTCAGTGTGGAGAGATGCCATTTCAGTGTGGAGAGATTCCATTTCAGTGTGGAGAGATTCCATTTCAGTGTGGAGAGATTCCATTTCAGTGTGGAGAGATGCCATTTCAGTGTGGAGAGATTCCATTTCAGTGTGGAGAGATGTCATTTCAGTATGTAGAGGTGCCATGTCTGTTTAGAGATGGCATTTCAATGTGGAGAGATTCCACTTCAGTGTGGAGAGATTCCACTTCAGTGTGGAGAGATGCCATGTCTGTTTAGAGATGGCATTTCAATGTGGAGAGGTGCCATGTCTGTTTAGAGATGGCATTTCAGTTTGGAAAGATTCAATTTCAGTGTGGAGAGATGCCACTTCAGTGTGGAGAGATGCCATGTCTGTTTAGAGATGGCATTTCAATGTGGAGAGATTCCACTTCAGTGTGGAGAGATGCCATGTCTGTTTAGAGATGGCATTTCAGTTTGGAAAGATTCCATTTCAGTGTGGAGAGATGCCGCTTCAGTGTGGAGAGATGCCATGTCTGTTTTGAGATGGCATTTCAATGTGGAGAGATTCCACTTCAGTGTGGAGAGATGCCATGTCTGTTTAGGGATGGCATTTCTCTATGGAGAGGTGCCATGTCTGTTTAGAGATGGCATTTCAGTTTGGAAAGATTCCATTTCAGTGTGGAGAGATGCCGCTTCAGTGTAGAGAGATGCCACTTCAGTGTGGAGAGATTCATTTCATTTTCATTCATTCATTCATTCATTTCATTCATTTCAATGTGGAGAGATTCCACTTCAGTGTGGAGAGGTGCCATGTCTGTTTAGAGATAGCATTTCTATGTGGAGAGATTCCACTTCAGTGTGGAGAGATGCCATGTCTGTTTAGAGATAGCATTTCTATGTGGAGAGATTCCACTTCAGTGTGGAGAGATGCCATGTCTGTTTAGAGATGGCATTTCAATGTGGAGAGATTCCACTTCAGTGTGGAGAGGTGCCATGTCTGTTTAGAGATGGCATTTCAATGTGGAGAGATTCCACTTCAGTGTGGAGAGATGCCATGTCTGTTTAGAGATGCCATTTTAGTGTGGAGAGATGCCATGTCTGTTTAGAGATGCCATTTCAGTGTGGAGAGGTGCCATGTCTGTTTAGAGATGGCATTTCAGTTTGGAAAGATTCCACTTCAGTGTGGAGAGTGCCATTTCAGTGTGGAGTCGTGGAGAGATGCCATGTCTGTTTAGAGATGCCATTTTAGTGTGGAGAGATGCCATGTCTGTTTAGAGATGCCATTTTAGTGTGGAGAGATGCCATGTCTGTTTAGAGATGCCATTTCAGTGTGGAGAGGTGCCATGTCTGTTTAGAGATGGCATTTCAGTTTGGAAAGATTCCACTTCAGTGTGGAGAGTGCCATTTCAGTGTGGAGTCGTGGAGAGATGCCATGTCTGTTTAGAGATGCCATTTTAGTGTGGAGAGATGCCATGTCTGTTTAGAGATGCCATTTCAGTGTGGAGAGGTGCCATGTCTGTTTAGAGATGGCATTTCAGTTTGGAAAGATTCCACTTCAGTGTGGAGAGTGCCATTTCAGTGTGGAGTCGTGGAGAGATGCCATGTCTGTTTAGAGATGCCATTTTAGTGTGGAGAGATGCCATGTCTGTTTAGAGATGCCATTTCAGTGTGGAGAGGTGCCATGTCTGTTTAGAGATGGCATTTCAGTTTGGAAAGATTCCACTTCAGTGTGGAGAGATGCCATTTCAGTGTGGAGAGATGCAATTGTAGTGTAAAGAGGTGCCATTTCGGTCTGGGGAGATGCCATTCCAGTGCCGGTTTAGTTGATTCAGTTGACGTAGTTGGCATTTTGATATAACTCAAAACTCGACCAGTTTTTTAATGCCTGCGATCTATAACCTATCCCCATCGCTCTACTTTTGTAGGACTCTTGCGAAGACACAGTGCTCAACAAGCATCGAAAATGCCTAGTTGTGGATGTGCTTCCCGTACTACTAGACGGCGCCAATGCAAGTAGTGGCAGCGTGCAATTAAGTTCAAAATTACTTCGAAAGTTGTTAACAATGTCTATGGAATTTTACGTTGCTGTGGGCTCTGCACAGCAGCAGCAGCAAGCACTGCTGGACAGCTGGCAACTATCTGGCAATTCTTGGCCGGTAGCTGGCCGCCAACTGGCTGATAGGCTGTGCCACCAGCTGGGCCTGCAGTTGCATCAGCTGGCCAGAGGGCAGCCGGATTCTGTACTATCGGCTGCAGCTAGTTCAGAATTGGATTCTAATCAGGTGCTTAAACTTTACATTTATTTATTTACTCGAGAACTGACGGACATTAATGTAGTCATAGTATTAAGAAGAATTTAGTATTGGTAGAAGATTTGTTATCGCTAGATGTCATTTTTTATCGCTAGATGGCATTTGTTATCGCTAGGTGTCATTTGTAATCGCTAGGTGCCATTTGTAATCGCTAGATGCCATTTGTTATCGCTAGGTGTCATTTGTTATCGCTAGGTGCCATTTGTTATCGCTAGGTGCCATTTGTTATCGCTAGGTGCCATTTGTTTTTACCAGGTGCCATTTGTTATCGCTAGGTGCCATTTGTTATCGGTTGCACCATTTTTTCCTACCAGTACCATTTGTTATCGCTAGGTGCCATTTGCTATCGCTAGGTGCCATTTGCTATCGCTAGGTGCCATTTGTAATCGCTAGGTGCCATTTGTAATCGCTAGGTGCCATTTGCTATCGCTAGGACGTGCCATTTGTAATCGCTAGGTGCCATTTGTTATCGCTAGATGTCGTTTAGATTGGGTTTATTATGCATAAAAGAGATGCCATTTTGCGTCTGGACAAAGACATGATTAGATGCGATTTCCAAATATTTTCCTCCACTAGATCAAGTCTCTGGCCGCAGTTAGTCTGCTTCTTCTAGCGGAAGCCGCCAATCGATTTTACCGTCTGGCCCGGCAGCAGTCGGGTTCAACATCGCCAACGCCTCCAACGTCGCCACAGTCAGTCACGTCGGCAACTGCTCACCAGGGCATCGACGCGTCCAACTTGGAGAGCGCTTCGTCCAGTCACGCCATCCTACTGTTGCACTGCCTTCGCCCAGTAGCCGACAAACTGCAAATGCCAACAGTTTCAATTGCTCGCCGCGAAGCCTCTAAAGCTTTTTTATCGGCCAGCAATATTGTTTGGCTAATACGGGATTGGCCGGAATTGCAGCGAAGAATTGATTCGATCAAGGATCGACTGCAGCGTCGGGGCGCTGTCAGGCTGCTTGGTTAGATAGCATCGTGTCTGAGCACCTGCTGTACATTGGACAGCCGGCTGCCTGCTTGAAGGAGCTGCGCCTGCTTGCGTCAGGGCCGGGGCTTGGCCTACTGAGCACAGGCTCTATTATGAGGCTCAGTGCCTTCAGCTGCAGGGAGCTATGGTTTGTTAACACCATCTCTGATGATCCCACACATGTTCCTGTTAGATATTTAGCGGCGTAGATAGTCTGTAGCCTAGTGATTAGAGCATCGAGCTCACGACTAAAAGGTCGGGGTTCGATTCTCGACCCCACTGGAACAATTTGTGTCCTTGAGCAAGACACTTAACTCTGCATTGCTTCAGTTCACCCATGAGCTGTAACTGTAAAATGGGTGCCAGAATTAGCTGGGGTAATTGAGGTGTGTGTGGCGACCCTCAACCCGTCCTTGGACTGAACAGCCGTACGCAGCCTCAGGTGCGCTGCGCAATAGCTGCGGCTGAGCTGTCGGTTGCACATCTGCCCATTTGGGCAGGTAAAAAGTTACTCACCTCTGCTAATCCTCAATCTGATCCTGTTAGATATTTAGTCTCACCAGAATCCTGTTTGATCCATAGTTACACCTGTCTAATGATCCCCTATTAGTCCCTGTTAGACACAATTACATATTTTTGCAGCGTCTATCTATCTATCATCAGTTTTACTCAGTTGTGCACTTTAAAACTGTGTACTTTTATCTATCGCACAGGCCGCCTCAGTCCGCCCGCTCCTGGCCTGCTGCCAAGCCCTGTCGCCGTCCGATGGCAGCCTGATATCTCTCTCGTCACCGGCGCCCGCCATCTCGCTAGCCGACGCTCAACCTCCGGCCGCGGCGCCGTGCCTCGCGCCGCTAACCTGCGGCCTGGCGCTGCGCCTGCTGGTGGCCACCTTGGCGGATCTTCTAGTTGGCTTAGCCAGCCGGGCTGACAGCTCTAGCGATGCGCCAGACTGCCTCATCGGCCACTGTCTGGTGCTGCTGCAGCGGGACTGCCAGACGAAGAAACCGAGGGACAGCAGCAGCGCC
>NIVC01001870.1:0-175797 GCA_002269645.1 Macrostomum lignano | reverse complement strand
ACTGCTCTTGCAGCGGAGATATCGCAGATCGATCCGGAATAATAATAGAAAATGATTGGTTTTATAAATGTTTTTCCCAAGCTCAACTAACTGTTAATGGTGCTGAGGTTGAGACATCATCAAACCCCGCAGAGATTAATGGAGTTTTGAAACATTTAAATTATACTTATTTATCAAAACAAGTTGGTGATAATGTTGGGTGGATGCCGGATAAAGTAACGGGTCAAGCAGTAGTTTTACCTAATGTACAAAACGCAGCCGGTGCAGATACTGCAGCGCTAATTGTTTACCTTAATACAAACATAGTTCCAGTTGTAACCACTATGACTAATACAAAAGATATTAATACTGGTTTTATAGATCGTCAGAATAAATTCCCAGTCGCGGTTTTAACCACAGCAACAGCATATGAGCAGGACTTTTCAATCTTTCCACTATTTGGGTTTTTCTCACCAAATCGGGTATGGAAAGGATTAAAATTTGGGATACAGTTGCAAATATCTGGTGGATATCAGCCTAGGATACTTTATGGAACCTCAATTTCAACCGATATAGCAGTTCGTATAGATTCAATTCAATTAGTCGTACCAACTATTGAGGTAACAGCCCCACTTTTAAAACACATCGATAATCAGTTAACGCATGATCAGGAAATATTTTATTTGAATCGTCGACATTTTATGCGAACCATTAATAATAACCAGGATTCATTCCAGTGGCAAATACTGACATCAAAACGTCGGGTGAGATATATTTTGTTTGGTTTAAGATAACAAATAGAAGGAGTAAAAGAGCAAATGGGGATTTATATTGGCTTCAATCCGGTGCCATAGCAGAACAAGCAGCCACCGCAACAGACAATGCGGCTGCAGCTATTAACGAGTTTAATGTTCAGAATATCCGCCTGCAGGTTGATGATCAATATTATCCGGTTAAAGACCCCCTAAATTTAAATATAGCAAATAATAATGTTAATGATTTTATAAAATATTATCAAGATTATGCTAAAAATGAAGCGTATGCCGTCCCTCAGTACACACCCACAGAGTTTCTAAACATTCATCCAGTGGTTGTTTATGATCTAACGGCACAGAAAGAAAACGTAGCCAATATTGGACTTAATTATATGTTAGAGATTAATAAAACCGGTAATCAGCACTTGACGCCCACGTATTGTTTCTAGAGGAATATATGTCAATTGCTAAAGCTGATGGCACGATTGTTCGGACGCACCATTGTAAAATGAGTGCAGTGCAAAGCACGTCGCACCACTTTAGTGTCGCAGGTCTCCGACCGTCGCGCCTATTTAAATTATTTCTTTAAAAATGGTAAAGGCAAAACACAATAAATATTTCCAAATGATCCTTTTCTTTGTTTAGTAATCGGAGGATCAGGTAAAGGAAAAACACACTTTGTTTACGATTTATTAACAACAGATGGAATGTTAGACTATAATAATTTAATAATTTATACTAATAAACCTAGAATAAAATATTATGAATTTCTTAAACATGGATTAAAAAACAAATTAAAAAAGATGTCTTGTTTAGAATGTTAAGAGCATATGAGCAATATGAGGATGATGACGAACCGCGATTTAATCTAGCAGACATTGAGGATTTATGTAAAACAATGGCACAACAGCCAGAAAACATCACCGATCGCCCCGAAGGGTCGCGGACTTCGTCCGATCGCGCCCCAACTGTTAGAGTATCAACCCGATTAGCCTATGATCAAATTCCAAAACATGATAAAACACTAATTATTTTTGATGATTGTATTAATGACGGTGATCAAGAATTGCAAAAGGAAATTTTTGTTAGTGGTAGAGGAGATGGAATTGGAGCTTTTTATCTTACTCAATCCTTTAGAGAATTAGAATCGATTATAAAAAAGAATGCTAGCTGTTGTGTAATGTTTGATTTAGATAACTATGATCTACAAAATATTCACGCTAGATTTAATCCCGGATTGGATGCAAAACCATTTAAAAGTATGTGTAAAAAAATTTGGGATGATAGCCAATACAAACATATTTATATCAATCCGAGGTTAGAAAGGAAACATAGAATTTTAACAAATTTGATAAAAGAAGATAATGAGGAAGAAGAGACATAGCACAATTTCCCACTATAAAAATGACTACAAATTTAAATACTATAAAACAATTGGTAGATCGAACTAATTCAAAATTTAGTACAACATTACAGTTTATAATGACAACCAGCGAGCAACGGATTCAATTGCGCGATCCATTACAACTTGATCAAAGCCTAAGTTATCAAATAGGTTTAATTCTATTTTCGGTTTTCAACATGCCTCAATTAATTAATGCAACAAATAATCAATTTAGATATTCTAAAGATTCCGGAGCCAATTGGACAACATTTAGCATTAACCCAGGAGCGTATAGCTATACTGATTTGAATGCTTATATAGAAGGAGAATTAACAACTAATGGTGATTGGGTAACAGGAGCAATTGTTATAGGTGTTGATTTACCGTCTGGCAGATTCACACTATCACTAGGATCCGGATATCAGGTTGATTTCACAATTGCAAATTCACTCAGAACCATACTTGGATTTAATTCCCGAATAGTTACCACATCAAGCACCGGAGATACAGTGGGAAATATTGAGGGTGGAGTTAATACAATTAATATAACAACCGACATATCAAACGGTGGTTATATAACAGATAATAACGGAGTTTTGGTTCAACGTGGAATTATTTATTCAATCCCATTTCTTGCTGTTCCAATTGGAGAGAAAATGATTGTTGCACCCCAAACCCCAATATATTATCCTTTAAATCAATATAGCGTTCAATCAATTTATATTAGGATTGTAGATGAAAGCGATAGATTAATAAGTTTTGGTGGGCAATCAATAACAATAATTTTACGTATAAAACAGGTTTGATCGAACCTTTGGTTCACGGACTTTGTCCGTTTCCTATAGTAAAAATGGGTAATCGAACAACATGTTCGCGTGCAAAGCACGATAATAATTTAATAAAAAAACAATCAGAAAAAGTTAAAAAAGCTGAAGATAATTACGAACTAGAACTAGCAAAATTAAGGCAGTTACAAGCTGATAAAATAAGAAAGGAATTGTTAAAACCCACACCTACGAAACTAACTAAAACCAAGAGTTTTTCAGGAACATAAAATGACCATGACGTGGGATGATTTTAAACAAAGATATGGAACGGACACAACAAGCAATATCGAATTAACAAATTGGGCGAGGCAGTTAAAAATAAAACCATTCAGATGTGTTATGCGGGATGAGATAAAAGACTTACCACAATATGGATGTTTCATTGTTAATATTGAAACAACAAAAGAAAATGGTGTTCATTGGTCAGCAGTTTATTCAAACCTAAACTTGTTTATTTTTTTGATTCATACGCGCTTCCTCCGTTACAGGAAATAAAAGACAAATTTAATCATACTAAAAATCGTTTATGTGGAGATCATCACGAACAATTTCAAACCTTTGATAAAAGTTATTGCGGGCAAGCGGCGTTGTATTTTTTATATCGACTTTCGAATGAAGCTCGTGTAAACCCGAAGTATTTAAGATGATTTTAGACTCTATAAAATAGACAGTAAAAAATGTTATTTTCTGGAACACCCTCATGGAACGGAACATCAAGTACTGGTGGTGGTACTTCTGGTGGAATAAGTGTTACATTCGGAGATAACCGATATATTAATGAAGATGAAGGTTATAAAAAAAGTGAAGTTGATACTAAACTAAATTTAAAAAGAAATGTTGCAGATTCCTATACCAAAACTCAAATAGATAATTCCCTAAATTTAAAACGGAACGTAGCCGATTCATATACAAAAACAGAGGTTGACAATGGGTTAAATTTAAAAAGAGATATAACTGATTCTTATTCTCGAACTCAAATAGATGATTCATTAAATTTAAAACGCAATACGGCCGATTCTTATACCAAAACCGAAGTTGATAATTCCCTAAATTTAAAACGGAATGTTGCTGATTCCTATACCAAAACTGAAGTTGATAATTCCCTAAATTTAAAAAGAGATATAACTGATTCCTATACCAAAACCGAAGTTGATAATTCCCTAAATTTAAAAAGAGATATAACTGATTCTTATAGCAAAACTGAAGTTGATAATTCCTTAAATTTAAAAAGAGATATAACTGATTCCTATACCAAAACGGAGGTTGATAATTTAGTTGGGGGTGGAGCCCAAAACAGATCGATTCCAAACGGTTGAAACTGGTCACATACCTACCATGGCAGATTGGAGTGGAAATGGTTTTGCAATAACCGCAAGCACTGCATTTAATACAACTGATTTTGCAAGTTGGAAAGCGTTTGATGGAAATGATTCAACAGATTGGGCAACAAATAATACTCAAACCGATTATTGGATTCAAGTCCAATGCCCTTCCGCAATAATGTGTTATAAAATTGATTTACGTGGTAGGCCATCACCTTCAACCGAGCACCCAGCATCATGGCGATTTGAGGGAAGTAATGACAATACAAGTTGGGACGTATTAATACCTGCGGATAGTTCTGTAGCAATAAATAACTCAACTCAAACAATTAATGTCACACAAAATTTTGATAAAACATATTCATATTTCAGATTGTTCTGTCTTACATCAACTCGGGTTCAACCAACCCGGGTCTGTCAACCTTCCAGATTTATAGACAGACGTTTACAATTCTTGATTTAAATTTGGGAGTGGTTAATCAATCAATTGATATGGGAGGTAATACAATTACTAATATCTCTACTATAAACAATAACAGTTCTGTTGTTACTAAAGGTTATGTTGATACGCGAGTAACACAAACGGCGGATGGCCGAATGTCTTTTAACGATAAAATAAAATTGGATGGAATACCTGCAATCGATGCCGCTTTGTACGAGCCTGTAATTTGCAATTGGACTGGATATCAAAACCCAACCACAGCCGGTGATATTTTTCCAACTGGAAGTTTTGTTGGTAGCGCTACTTATATTGATTATCAAAATGGAGCTAGAATTACTGATGAAGCAAGTGGTCAGTCTGGAGCGTTGCAATTTAATTTCACCCATTTTCGTAATATCTCCGCCTCCTTCTATTTCCGAGTTGCTAATGCTACAGGAAGTGGTGCTGATGCGGTTTGGTTTTATGCATATTGTCACGAACGTCCAACAAGTGAATTTGGATCCGGGTTAACAACCCGCGCCGGCTTGATTGTGTTTGCGAGTGAATGGCATGATAGAGTTGGGGTTGTTTGGAGCAATATAAAATCAGACGGTGCAACAGCTCGTAATGATGTTCTTAATGACGCAGATCAAACTATAACCTATGCTAATATTGATAACGGCGATTGGCATCTTTTTGAAATTAATATTTTAAATCAAAGAGTTTGGTATCAAATAAGCACATACAATGTATCAGCTAATACATATACGCTAATTGGGCAAAACTTTTTTACATATGATAGTGGAACTTGGGGAGATTTAGATAAAACGGGAACTCTTATGGGTTTTGGTGCTCGAACTGGAGGAGCAGATGCCGCACATTTTATTCGTGGTGCAGCCGTTTGTGGTAGCACATCAGCAGGATATGATTTTGCTGCGACCGCATATTTGGAACGGCCACAAACCGAAATACTTAAATATTTCTATATAAAATGGCTTTTAGTAGAACTCCATCGATGCGGCAAAATAATGTTATTATTCCTATTCCTAAACAAGAATCAAATATAAAAACATTCAAATCTCATACCAAATTTTTATTTAGTACTGTAAATGTTCAGGATAATAAGAAGCTTCAAGAATTAATTAAGTTATTAAAAAATCATATTATACTTCAAGAGTTTTGGAAAATAGGATTTAAATGGGAGAAAAAAGAAAGAATAACTCCAATACAATACCTATTAAGCTCGGGACAAATCCCCAAAGAGCGTGGGGAATTCATTTTGGTGCTATTAAAAATAGACGAGAATGTCGGTATCTGAAGCAGATAAATGGGAACGCGACCGGTTCAACCAACGTAAAGGTCAGATGTTAGTAATGTTGATCGAATAAATTATGATTATGATTTATATGCTAAAAAAGTAAGAAGAGTTTCAAACCATATAAGAAATATGGATTTTTCAATATTGGATTTGGAAGCTTATCAATGTTATGTGTAATCGTTTTAGGTATTTTACAATCTATTCCAACTCTTAATTTATCTCAATTATTTTTAGGTATTTCAATTGGCTCAATATCAGGTTTTGAATGATCAGAACTTATCAATACTTTTAGCAATTAAATTATATCTTAAAAAAGAAAGGAAAAATATAAATCTTTAAGAGATGTTGCCAAGCAATATAAAAATCAATTATATTTATATGTGCAAAAAATATTGGATGACGGAGAGATAACGATTCATGAATTATCAACCGCGGTTGAATTATATGAAAAATATTTAAAAGATAGAAATAGAATTTTAGATGTTGAAACTTTTACCGATATGGAATTAAAAGAGTTGAGACTCGATAAACCCAAAGCTCCACCTATAGAAACATTAGGCATTTACGAACCTGAAACTATTGCTACTGGGGCACAAAGCCCGCGGTCAGGAAGTGCGGTAGAACTTCAGGTTGTTTAGTTTTTCTAATGCATATGTTATATATTCTTCCCAAAGTGGTAACTCTCTTCTGATCTAGGTTTAAATTTTTTATCAATACATAAAAATTCCAATGACTTTTTCAATAACATTTCGTTAGGTATGTTACCTATCCTTATAAACTTTGTATTCTCTCGAATAAGAAAATTGAAATAATATCCAACTAAAATTAAAATCCTTTCAGAGTCTTTCGAACTTAATCCCTTTCCTTTATTTAAATGGAAAAAGTTATTATATAAATAAACATTATTTCCGGGAATTAAAATTGGATCAGAAATGTCTCTTGTAAGATTTCTTAAAATTGTGTTTTTAAAATAGTAATATGAGTTTTCAATCTTTTTTGTTTTTTCAAATTGATATATTTTAGAACATGAATAACACATATGATATATATCTCCGTTTGCTGTTTGCCCTCTGTGCATAGTCACATTACATTTATTACAAACATAAATGTCTTTCATTTTTTTTGTTATTTTTTTAGATTAAAAATGGAGAGCTGGTTCAAAACCGATTCTAATGTGATTAATTATCTCACACCCAATATGTTGGAGAATAAAGAATATAATATTATATGTTTGAGACAGGTTAAATTTATTGGGCTTCAATCAATATTTTTACAATTAGATGGGCAAAAAATTTTATGTCTAAGCGGAGATGATGTTAAAAATTTTCCTGTTTTAGTTATTAATAAACCTAAAGCGTTTGTTATGAAATACTGCAACGAGGGTGGATTGCAATTTAAACTAAAACAAAAAATAATAAAAAGAGTGATAGGACTGTAAAATTGGCGGCTGTTTGGGAGGATGACGACGAAGACTAAATTTTTTATAAGAAAATGGATACGATAAAAATCCTTATCACTAAAGAGCGTGAACTTAATGATATTAATAAAAAAATAAATATAATTATATCTCAGAAATATCATGAGTATGGGGACGATATGTTTCCCATCCGATATGAGATAGATAAAAGAAAACGTTTTTTAAGACAAGATATTGTTTATGCTGAAATAGTAATTGAAATTGAAATAGATAGATTGGTTAGAAAAATAAAAAAACTTAGGAAAAAAATAAAGGATTGTTTAAGTTACCCTGCCGACTGTGAGGATAATTGGTGCTCAATAATATATGAAATTGAAGTTAATGATTTGCTCAAACAATTACATGCTTTAGTTTTTTACAGACCCGATAAGTAATTTTTCTGTTAATCTCTTCCAGTTATTCAAGACTTTTTCCTTATTTAATTTTTTAAGTTCTTTTGGAAATGTTGAATAATAATTATCTATATCTTTTTCATATTCTAGAAATGTATTATATTCACAATCACATTCGGATTCACAATCACAATCGTAATAATAATTATTTATTGCCGCTTTGTATTCATTATATTTACTTATTATATCTTCTTTTTGTTTTTTATCTTTTATCATATTTTTTATCTCTTCTTTTAAACCATATGGATATGTTTTAATTTTATCATCTAAATATCTTTTATCATCAAATGGACTTAATGTTTTTTTATCTGTCTCGATGACAAACATCTGATGCTTATCTGAATTTAATCGATATTGTGGAGCATGATAATTTTCAATTGTATTAAGGTAATCTAAAAGTACGTTTTTATAATCATCAAATGTTATCTTTTTTACTGCTGCTCTTGATACCCCTTTTATTTTTTTTACCTCTCCCTCCTGTCCTAAAACTTTAAATGCATAGCATTTTGATCTTATTGCTATAAACTCGGTTATGATTTTGCTATTTAATTCATCTTTCATTTTAAGTACAACTTTTTTATTTTGATCTGATTTTAAAGGATGGTTATCCGGATAGTCGGAGGTATCCAGTGTATCCTTAATTTTTTCCATATCTTTATAGACATCGAACCTTTGGTTCGCGGGCTTTGCCCGATCCTCTGTTTCAACCTTAAATACCAAACTGTCGGTGTCTGCATATATTGGATAGTTATCTGGCCATGTTTTATTTATAACATCATAATAATATTCATACATTACCAGCTTTGCATAATCTAAAACAACCATTCCAATAAATATTGGTTTAAGAAATTTTGTTGTTTTATTTCTCATATGAATACCCATAAAGTTATCATCAAATTTTATAAAGTCTTTAAAGTTAGGTTTTGAGAAATATTTCTTTGCTTTATCAATATCCTTTTCTAAATGGAATTGGGTTCTATCTCTAATATTTTCAACCGTTTTTCCATAAAAAGCATTATTCATTAATTTCCAATAATCTTTCTCAAAATTTGTTTTTGACATCTGTCTCTGATTTGAATTAAAGTCAATATATTTAGCTAACCAATCTTCCTCAATAAACGATATTGTTCGATGTACTTTAGACACTTTTAATCCCTGCTTTTCATAAAATTGTAGAAGCTTATAATGCACTACATAGTTTTTCTTATCATGTAAATTTAATATTAATTTTTTTGTTGCTAGATGTTTTGCATTATCTGCTTTAAGATAATCTTTTTGTGTTTGTGATAAATCATCTTCATTAACTGAACAATGCTCTGGAGCTAAAGGATATTTATATGTTTTTGCTTTTGCTTCCCGAGTATATTGCAAATCCACCTCTACAATACAGCCCCTTCCTTCGGGAATATTTTTGTAATAATCGGGGTCATCTTCCCATTGGAAATCAGCTATTGGTAATTTTTGTTTCATACAACCACCGTATAAATTGTTTGCATCTAGATATAATACATATGATGATTTTTCTTTTTTATTATAATTTGGTAGATATTTATTATTTACTTTAGTATATCTATCTCCTAGTACACCCGAGAATCCACCGCGAATTCCTCTCTCAATCATTAACAACATATCATGATCAGTTAGTAAATCAATCTTAACATCTGTATGTTTCAAACCACAAGCCCATGTTAATCCCGGTGCACTGAAACAATATGCGGGATCAATTTTAAAATTCTCATATGTATGATTCCTAAAGTTTTCAAATGCATCAGCTAATAGGAGAACATCTGCTTTAAGATATAGATTATGATAATCTTTAAATGTTTTACAATTAAAGTATTTCCATACTTTTTGAGCGTGTTCATAATCCGATTCACTTATGTTTGTTTGTGATAATGTTGAATAAAACTTTTCAATTGGGGGTAATTCGGTATGAAAAAATACGTCTTCAGATGTTACATATTCATATGGGTAGATGCCCTTACGAGTTAATAGCATTAGTTCTTCCTCGGATAGTTTTTCTTTTTGAAACGATTCAATAAGATTGGAAAGTTTTTCTTTACTATTTCTAAATCCCATGGTTTTGGAACTAATGATGAAACAACATTTGCTAAAGATGTTGATAAGAATCTCAAGGAATCTAGAAAAACTAGATGGGAGTATTTCTTACCATATGTTATTGATATGTAATTTTCTGATGTTTTAGGTAATATATTTATTTCATATTCATCCTTTCCTAAATGAAGCAATTCTCGAACTAAGAAATGAAAATCATATCCGGAACCATTATGAAAAAATACTGGTATTTCCTTACATCCTTTTCCTTCTTTTGCATTACATGATCTACATGCTGCCCCTCGATAATTTCCTGTTAGATGACAATGTTCTCGTATCTTATTATTCTTACTTAAATGTCTTTTGCACATAAAACAATTTGTTGCATTTTTATAATTGTCTCTATCCTTATTTGTCATATTAATATTTTTTGATAATTTATCATATTGATTTTGAATATATTCAAATACATTTACTAATGATTCTGCCATGTGCTTAGCTGCATCATTACCGTGGTAAGTAATCATCCTTGATTTAAATATATGATCAGCTACGGAGTGTACATATATACAATAACTATTCGGAAACTGTTGTGCCAATTTTTTTGTGCATTCACCGTCATCAGATACTGTTTGTGGTTCTTTTAAGGGAACATTTGTTGCTTCAAAATCAGCATATATTACTATTGGTTTTTTAATTGCCATATAATGTTGTTGGAACTTTAGGGTTGCATCTTCAGATGCTGGCATTATAGCATTAGTAAATTTGTGATCTAAACAAAATCGTTGGTGGTTTTTAAGAGCTGTTTCATCCTTTTTAAATGTAAAACAATTTCTACATAGTGGATATCTATTTCTATTTTCTCTTAAAAAAGAACTAATATCTTTTATGTATATATAATGTGTTTCATTTTCGCGCTGCATGTACAAAAGATCGATTTGATCTGGTGCTGTTATATCAGTTGCTGGCTTAACAAGATAACACCTTTTCTTATACCATTCTGGATCGGTTAAAATTTCTTCTAGATCTTTTGGTTCTTCAATTGTAAACACATTAATATTTAAACCATTCATTTTTTCAATCTTATATATATCATCTATTGCTACTGGGTATGATATGTTTTTCATTATTATTTCATCCTCATATTGTCTATAATTATATATTTTATTAATGTGTGATTCTACTTGATTGTGATATTTATGAATTAATAAACACCATAATAAACATTTATTATCTTTATTGTCTGGATTTATAATCATAGGTGATTTAAATTTGAGCTTCATATGTGATCGTCCTTTAAGAATTTCTATGGGTGCAATCTTTACTGTTGCTGAATTGCATGAAACAAATATAAACCCAGATCCGTTTTCTGTCATCTTATCTATCCATTCATCAAACTCAGCTTCTATTTGATCGAATTGATTGTTGTAATTTCCCATTGATAATAATGTTTTATATGATTCTTGTGAAAAGTTATTTATTACTTCAATTTCTGAATTTGCATTAAGAATATTTGGTTTTTTAAATTCTGTTTCAACTTCTATTTTATACTTAATTGGCTGTCGTTTGTTATTTGGCCTTATAGTATAATTGTTTAATATAGTCTTTAATTTATCTTTCATTTGTTTAAAATATTCTTTATAATTTGTATTTATATCTATATCTATATATATTACTTCAGCTCCATTTTGTCCTTGTGGTTGGGGGTTATTAATATCATTTAATTGTCTTTCTAAACGTATCTCATTTTCTGCCCTAATTCTTGCTTCTATTTCAGCCCTATCGGCAATTCGTTGTGCATCGATTTGAGCTATTAATTGTGCTCTAAGTTCGGGTTGTCGATTTGAGCTAAAATTGCTTCCATTTTATAGAATAAAATTTATATAATGTTTGAATTATTGATTTTTTAATTTTGTGTTTTTGGTGTCCAGACCCTCCCCCCAGGAGCCTATTCGAGATCTGCTTTTGGTAATAGCAATCCATTGCCCATAACGTTTGAATTTAAGAAAATTCCTGAACCTGCTTTTGGTCTCATTTCGAGATATAATCCGCTTCCGTCGTGTTTTTCAATGATATTAAAATCTTTTCCTAACTTAGTAAAAATCTTCTGAACTGCTGGCCTAAAATTGGATCCAATATTGTCAAAAAATCCTTTAGCTTTCTCACCCGTTTTTTCTAAAGTTTGACCAAATTCATGTAGTTTATCTGCTACAACTCCACTTCCTTGGGTTGTTCCTTGTAAAAGTAAACCATTGCCATGATTTGATCCTTTTAGTATTAACCCTTTTCCAGCTGATAACCTAGCTTCTGCATTTCTTTTTTGCTCAGCTGTTGCTGAACTACTATTAATTGTATCGATAAGTTTTTGTTTAAATTGTGCGTCCTGCGTTATTTGCTGTCTTTGAAATTCGGCCTCTCTTTTAGCTTTTTCGTCCGCAGCTTTTTTGTCATTTACTGCTTTTGCAATTCCAGCTGCTCCGCCAGCAACTCCTCCAGCTGCTCCAATTCCTGCAAAAATTATTGGGAGCAAAGCTGCAAGGGGTAAGATTCCCCCCTGTTTCGCTCTTAACTCTCCTAGCTGTTTTACATTATCATGAATTCTTTTTCCGGCTAAACCGACTGCTCCAGCTGCACCAAGTCCTAAAAGAAGCGGTAGAATGGGTAGTAATCCGCCGTCCTTTTTAGTGTGAGTCTCCATTAAAAATTTCACATCGGAGTCTGTCAACCTATAATTTCTGCCGCGATTCTTAAAGGATATTGGCCTTCCTTCTTGTGCATATTTTGCTGCGAGTTTAAATGTATCGATGTCGTAGTCAAACTTTTTACCTAATCGATCCAATCTTTTTAACATTGTGTGGCTATGTTTATTATCATCTAGATCTAAAGTATCTACAATTTCTCCTATAAAATATAAGCGGTCGTTATCTGTGTCCATTTTTATATTGTTAAAATTTCTTTAATCCTTTTCCACCTTTAATAGTATTTAACATTTTATTAAAATCCTGAATATCTTTATTACTTATTGGTGCGCTTTTCGTGGGGGTTTCTGTTGGTTGTGCGGCTTGTGCCAGCTTTAAATCTTTTATTGCATTTATTTGTGAGAGGGTGTCGTTAAAATCTCTCAATTTCTTTAGTTCTTCTGCCGCTCTAGCTGCTTCAATTCCTCCTTTTACAGCATTTGTTATAGAGCCTGCTGCAGAGCCAGCTTGCCCTATAAGCCCCATATTGTCTTTAACAAAATTTGCTGCTGTTCCAACCACATCAAAAAGCCCCTCACCTCGGTATTCAACTGGGTCTCCTACCTGCAATTCATTCAGATTTTGCATATGTGTAACGTGTGTCATTTTTTGTTCTATTTTTAGTAACAGAAAAAGATTGTCTGCATTCCATTTAGACCAGATTTTAGACCAAATTTTTGAAAACGAAAACCAAAACGATAGTCTAGTTTTGTTTGGTCTAAAATCTGGTCTAAATGGAATGTTGGGTGGGTAGGTGAGCTGACTATAAATAGCTTCTATTCTTTCCGACCCTTCGCGCCTGCGGCGCGGGCAAGGGGTTATAGAGTAGTAGTATAGAAAAAGACGCTTCTAGATCAGACCTTATTTTAATGGCCGTTTGTAAGGTCTTAAGAGGGGGGACGCGAGGGGGGTGTTGGGGAGTGTTTGGAAGTGTTTGGAAGTGATTTTTATTGTTAGGGGTGATTATGGGTGATTAGATGTATTAATGGTGTTTAGATGTGTTTTTTTATTTACCCCCCGTGTCCCCCCTCTAGACCCTTAAAACGGTCATTAAAAAAGTGCTCTGGGTCTAGAAGCGTCTTTTTATATACTACTGAGACACCATGCCACACATATGGGAGCCACAGAAAGTAGCTTTTTTTCATCATTTTGATTATACGAGTATATAATTGCATTTGACCACAGCAGACATAGAAACTTTGAAACTGGAAGCATATGCCAGTATTTTGGTAAAGCGCAAACGCAAAATTTAATCTTAAAGAAAAGTAAAAGTACGGCCAAAAACCGTACAAAGTTGAAAAAAATGTTTGGTTACGTAAGAAGAATAAAACATTTGAGAGGGGTGGAGTGCGCGACTAAAAAGAGAGGTGAGAATGGAGAGCCAATCAGAAGGCAGCAAGGGAGAGAGAGATAAGAATAACAAGATTGTCAGAGCTAGACAGAGAGAGAAAACAGAGTAAACAGAGACAAGTGAAGGTGAACTAAAGAAATGACTAGGAAAGTCGCGACAAAGAGACAATATGCAAAAGTGTTAGAATCAAGTATATCAGAATTGCATGCGGTGGAGACACTGATTAATAGGCTGTGTACCTTGATAGATATTGGGTCAATGAAGGTAGAGGTTGGCGGATTCGGATTTGCTCAGATTCGCGGGGTTGATGTGTGCATTAAAAGTTGGTTTCTTGCTAACTGCTTCTGTAGGGGTATGGATGACGTAATCAGAGATGAGGGTTTTGCTGAATGATGTTTAATATAGGGTCCGTGCTGTGGAAAGATCTGTCTGTACACTGAAAATGGAGAGAGGGTCGAAATTCCTTGGCATTTAGAAGGGGGACAGAGAGAACAGCTGGACGAGCGTTAATTTAGCTCGATTTGCTATGGGGTCTGCGCTGTGAAGACGAGTTTGGTGAACATCAGAGGGGTGGCTGTTTTCGAACAGTCTTGGGGTTGAATTTTGACTATGATCCGAGTTAAAGGGTGATTAAACGTTCAGTATAGGAGCTTCGAGGGGATATTAAAGCGCGACGAAGCGTCTTTTATAATACCCACTGTCAATAGAAATATAAAGCACTGCTTCAACACAGTCTTGTATTTGGGGGGCAGACTTGGGGAGAGACTTGGATGACGCAACCTCCACCCCATCGCTTGGCGAGAGTTTGTACGCACGAACCCGGCTCTATACGAATGCATATGTATTGTATAAGTGATTTCGAAAAAAATTATTCAATGCATATGACGTGTTTAATAAAATTTGGGGGGTTAGTTGACTCATTTGGCAGTACATGTAGATGGGATTGTACATCGCGCGCGCGCACCGACCCACCTCTGCGCATGTACTGCGCTGTACACGTAGCAATTAGTGTTTCGAGTTTGAATTGTACATATAATCTTGTGGGGTTGACAATTCAAATACGCAGAGCGGAGGCCGTCGTGTAGATTGGGGATTATTTATATAGACACTGAACATATAGAAATTGTCATAGAAGTAGATTAATGCGCAAGTCTACATGTAGAAGTATGCACTGTACAAGTAGGCAATGTACATATAGAATTGGGGATAGACATAGAAGTAGACAATGTACACATACAATTTGAGATAGATAGGGATTAATGTACATATGCGAGTACATATAGAAGTATGCTATGTATACATATATTACGCTTAGGATAACGTTTTCATATACTACTTACTTAATTCAGATAGTAGTATAATTTGCGTTTTTTGCGTCAAAACATCTGAAAATCGATACTTAAAAGCGCGATAAGTAGTAATAAATACCCATAATATCCATATCGCTCACAGTCCGATTGTTAGCCAGCCCTTCTGCTTCCTCCAAGAGGTCTTGCACCGCATCCAGCAGACTGGAGACCAGCTTGGTCTCAGCTCTCGGGTGAGGACTCGGCCTTGCAGGAATCTTCAGTCCAATTCTTAATTCTGGACATGGGATTCACAAGCTGGCTGAAATTCAAAGCTTTTCTTCCATTCAGTGGGTCGCTGAAAATGATTTCTTTTAGCGGCAGTCCGTTGGCTCCATACGTGACGGAAAGGTCTTTGGCCAGGCAGATGTAGCAGGAAACACGGCACACTGGCTGTCTCTAGCATATAGAGCCTGTTGTCCTGGATAGCCGTCTGAAAACCAGCTAGTTTGACTGGGCGAGGCTTCCCTGTCTGTTACTCACCCCTTTTCTCGGCCCAAGCCGGTTTGGTGATACTTATGCGTCTCACTATACCTAGAACAAGCTCATCTCACCGCTCTCGGCCCTTTTCCTTGCTGCGGTTGTATTCCTGCATCTGGAGTTCTGCGCGAGCTGCCGGAACAATTCGGATGAAAAGTGTTGCCAGAGCTTTTGTTTGGGTGCCAGGAATAGATGCCGACATCGAGTTGGTTGCCAGTAGCTGCCAAGACTGCCAATCCATTAAGCTGCATCCGGTGCTGGCTCCACTGCACCCCTGGGTGTGGCCAGACAAGCCCTGGGACCGCATCCACTTTGACTTTGCCGAACCGGTCCGAGGGCGCCAGTTTCCTCGTAGTGGACGCGCACTCAAAGTGGCCGCATGTGGAGGCCGTGTCAACACTCAAATCGGCCGAGCTGGTCCGCAAGCTGCGAGCGTTGTTTGCACAATGGGGCCTCGTATCGAGAACTCGTATCGGACAACGGTCCAGCATTCATCAGCCTGGGGTTTAGCGATGTCTGAAAGGCAAATTTAATTCGCCATGCAAGAAGCAGTCCATAGCTCGTATCACGCCAAGACCCACGGACTGGTGGAACGGCTGGTGAAGTCGTTCAAGATGACCATGGAGGCGTCACGGAGCAGTCAGCCGGACCTCGACATCCGCCTGTGCAGCTGGCTGCTGGGCTACCGAGATAGCCCGCACCCAACGACCGGTCGGACACCAGCGGAGCTCTTCCTGAAGCGGCAGCTCCGGACTCGAATGGATCTGCTGCGGCCGTCAGCCCAGGATCGAGTACTGCGAGAGCAATCGGCCCAGAAACGACAGCACGATGGGCGGGCGCGAGAGCTGCCGGAGCAGTGGTCGGAGGCCAGGGACTACCGGCCTAATGCGGCGGCCTGGCAGCCAGCAAAAGTTCTCGAGCAGACGGGGCCGCTGAGCTTCCGAGTCTAAACGAGCGACGGGCTGACCTGGCGCCGTCATGCCGACCAACTGCAGAGCCGATCAGTCGAGAGCGACGAACCTGACGGTCCAGCAGCCGGGACCGAGCCAGCTGAAGCTGCGGACTCGACCGGGACCAGCGCGGACATTTGGTGGATTTTTAGAAAAAAACGGCTCAACCGATTTTCTTCAAGCTTAATTGCACCGTTCGATCAGAAATTTTTTTCACGGTACACGTGCCTTGGCTAAGAAACTTCTCAATGCTAAAGGGATCAAATATTCGAAAAACATGCTTATATGCAAAGGTCAAGCAGACTTTCCGATTTGAAATGCATTGTAAGAATGCCAGATAAAAAACTGACTGGCTGAATTCCGGATTCGAATCTCAGTAGTGTAAAGTTTTTTATTTAAACCTTTTATTAAACGTCAAACATAAAAGTTTCGTCATGTAAAACATGCAAGAAGCCTCAAATCAAACATATAAAAAACGTAATTTAAGAAATGTTTATGTCTTGAGATGTCAACCTTAGGAGGAATTGCTGAGATGGCAAGGCTTACTGGGGGGGGGATTGCTGAGATTTCAAGGCTGAGAAGTCAGAAGCAGCATGTAGTTTTTTTTTTTTTATTCCATTTTTGGAACAATTTACACGAAAAAGGTGACTTTAAAACTGAAATATGCTCTTAAGAGAATGAGCTTTCTTATAAATAAGTTTATTCTCTTGCTTATTGGGCGCCCATGAAGCTTATTGGGAACTAGATTGCTAGTCCTACATACGTACTAGCAGCAGTTTTAGCCATATAAACTCGGTTTTAAGTTTTCGGCTGCAGCAGAAGTGGCTGTTTTTCCGGTATTCTGGACATCCGTCGGTTTATCATTGAAGGATTTTCGTCTTCTGCTTATTGGGCGCCCCCCGAAGGGGGCACTAGATTGCTAGTTAAATATATATAACCAAATTAATTTAAGTTGTAGAATCCTCTTTGACCAAGTTTGGTTATAAATGCTATTAAAACCGTACAATACATGTATGTGAATATATTTAGGTCGCATTTTTAAGCGACTTGCGCTTGATTGACAAGTCATTCTTTAACCAAGCAACTCAGTCCGCTTCTTGCTGGATCGGCTCCGCTTCGGCCGCCAATCTGGCCAGGAGGTCGCGAGTTCGAGGCTCGAATTCGTCGTACAATATTCGCAAACACAGGGAGCAGGTCTGGCACTGCAGCAGTGGCAAGCGGGACAGCATCTGGGCTGCGTGAATACCCACCGGTGCAATTGCGGGTGGCTGTTGTGAGTTGTCTGCCTTTCTGTATGTCTGTCTGTCTGTCTGTCTGTCTGCTTTTCTGTCTGTCTGTCTGTCTGTCAGCCTTTCGCAGTCTGTTAAGCGGAGCAGTTGTCAATCGGAATCAATCTTCCGAAGAAATTGACTAGACTAGACCTAGAAACTGGAAGAGTTCCGTCTTGTTTTTCGGTACGCATACATGGCGAATCTTCTCTACGAGACGCTCGTCTGGCTGGATTCCGGCGGTGGAAATCCGGAAGCCTAGAAATGACACAGAGTCAGAATAGTTGATGCACTTCAATTCGTTTATAGTCACTCGCTTCTCGGTGAGGCGCTTCCTGACTGCCGCTAGTCGCTTCTCCAAGACGACTGCGTCCAGTGCGTGTACGAGAATATCATCTTGGTAGATGAGTAGACCTTTAATATCACCCAAAATGGACTCCATTGTGCGCTGGAAAATGAAGGAAGCGTTCTTCATCCCCATTTGAAGCCTGTTGACGCTGTAGAGCCCCCGGGATGTGTTTATTACGGATAAATCCCGAGCGGAATCATCCAATTCAATCTGCCAATCGGCAGAACTCAAATCCACAGTAGCGAATGTCTTTGAATTCTTGAGCCAAGAGAACATCGTCACGTTTGAAATGGGGTAGGAATCTGATTGGATCTTTGTGTTAACGTGTACGCTATAGTCGGAACACATTCTCAAGGAGCCATCCTTCTTCTCCACCCACACGACGGGCGATGCGTTGTTGACAGGGCCCTCAATGGGCTCGATGAAGCCTAACATTTGCAATCGATCCAGCTCCGCGTTGATTTTGGCCTCCAGTGCGATTGGTACGGACCGAGCCCTACAAAACTGTGGCCTTGCTCCGTCCACGAGCTCCATTTTGGCTTTCACGCCCTTAATTGTCGGCAGAGGTTCCACAGCCTGCTGGTTGTCGGATGGCAAGGCCGTGGCGTGAAAGAGTTTATCTGACTGTGGTAGATCACGGTCGATATGACCATGAGCCTTGCTTGAGGCAACAACCATAAGCTCTGCTGGGTGCAAACGTCCTCGGAGCTGTGCAGCGGTGCACAATTTGCCCAGTGTACGCATGACGTGACCATCAAAGGCCTCAAGGCGGCGAAAGCATTTTTGCAGCTGCGGGCGACCCAGCAAAATCCACTGCGCGCTTGAAATCACTGAGACAGACGCCCCAGTATCAACTTGCATCCTCAGGCTTCTGCCGTCGACGACCACCGTTTCGATAGTCTCGCTTATAGCATGCACAGAACTGGCGTCGGTGAGGTGCATGATGGATCCCGGTAAATGAGATGGCTCTTTGCCCTCGTCACCTTGGTCTGCCGTCGTGTGGTGCAGCGAACGAGTAGCTCCAGACCTGCAGACGTTGCTAAAATGATTCTTTTTTCCGCACTTCATACAGGTCTTTCCGTAGGCCGGACATTTACCTTCGTCCTTCGAGGTGGGACCTACCGCAGTAACGACAGGTAGAATTTGCTTACTGCAAATCTTAAGACTTTTGGAGGTCAACTAAAATGCAACGCAAAATTCACGATTACGCAAAATTAACGGAATTAACGATGGCGCAAATGGAAGGCAAATTGTGTCACCATTAGGTGTTTAATAGTAAGGCATTGTTGACTATTACTCTTACTAACTTTTTTGTTAAATAAATGGATGCATTCGAGCTTTGAAAAAAAAATTATATTTGCACGCTTAATTGACTTTTGTTAGTTAACCTTGCTAGCCTTACTGTATTTTTGACACACTGTATTCGTTAAGTATTACGAGTGACATGGTATAAAATATTACAGTTCTGCATATCATTTGAGTCATACCGTTCAACGATGCATGTAAACTGTAATTCAGTCATTCAAATTCCGTCTTTTTCGTGTCCCCGCTGTAACTGTTCCTTCTGTCCCCTAAAACTGCATGCATGCCTATTTATTTACGCGCTATATTCATCCCATTACTGCTAAGATTTCACCATTGATTCACTTGTCTACAATTCCAGCAATTTTCAGTATGTTGTATTCTCTCCATATTCTGCACTTTGAGTCACTTCATAATTTTTTCTGTCTAACACTAAAATATATAGGAATGTACGCTCGTACATGTTAGAAAATGCAAAAGAGCTCGCTAGCTTTGCAAAATCAACGAAACATTTACCCATGAGCGGGCGGATGGCCCGATTTCGGGTCATCCCGCCAGCACCGAAGCGAACGGCTGCGCGTTTGTAAAAGTCTATGGCAAATCAATCATCATCTCAGCACACCCGTTCCCGACGGAAATGGCCCGATTTCGGGTCAGTGTCTAAGAATGTTGCAAATAGTAGATGACGCAAAAATGAGAATTATTAGCTTAGATATGTCATACCTGTAATTTTAATAACTCGTTTATAATAAAACTACTGTGGAAGTTTTCAACAAAACTGTAAAAATTGCTTGTACGAAATAAGATTGTTAATCCCAATGAAGCCGGAATAGTCAGCTAATTACATGACTTATAAGGGACAATTTCCAATTAAGAAAAGATGTAAACACTGGAGCATCTGTAATATACGAGTAAGCAGGATGGTACAATGAGTAGGTAGGTAGGTAGTTAGGTAGGTGGTTTGGTACATGTGGGTAGGTGATGAAAGGGAACGGCCAGTTAAGGGATTGTGCCTGAATAGGAGACTCAGAACTGTGGTACATGCACTTGCATGAGGCTGCAATAGAGCCGAAAATATTCATACACGAATATTGCAACGCATAACAATTCAGTTGAATAAGGAACATTAACACCAACAAAAATTCGATTTCGTAATAACGGTTTTGATTCATGTAATGGTTTAAAGGTAATAAAGCTAATAGCTAATAGTTAGTGCGAGTGCCAGTGTGAAAAAACAGGCACCTAGGCAAAGGGCTGGAACTCCCGGGCAGGCTTCGCAAACGAATAAAGTCTTCTTGACCTGGCCAGCTGCATAGCACACACGACATCTCCGATTCTTGGAGCCTTTGGCGCAGGCGAATGGGCGTCAGCACGAGCGCCCAATAGCAAGAGCGCCAGCACCACCTGGTGTAGGTCCACGTCTCCTGGCAACCCCAGCGTCCTCCACAAGACTCTTTATTGCCAGCCTCAGAAACTGCAGAAAGGTCTTTGTGCCATCTGACTGTCGGTAGATCACCCACGAGTTCCGCACAAGCATCGCAAGAAGATGAAATCCCAGCTTGTGGAACCATTGGCGCCTTCGATAACGTCCTCTTTGAGGCGTTCCGAAGAGCTCTTCGTGAGAGACAAACGCACTCACATCTCACCAGATGGATCATGTACATGATCAGCCATCGCACGGCCACCGCCAGTCTGCTGGGCTACCAGAGGACGGTCCCCGTCTGCAAAGGTAGCCCGCAAGGTGGGGTGCTGTCTCCAGTTCTCTGGAATATGGTCATCGATGAGCTCCTCCGGGATGTTCGGCCTGACCCCATTCTGAAAGTTGGATATGCGGACGATGTCACCGCGGTGGCATCTGGTCCGTCCCCTGATACCCTCAGGGACCTTCTTCAGAACTTTATCTACGCCGCTGAGCAATGGGCGGACCGCTGTGGTTTAAGGCTCTCTGAGACTAAGACCGCAGCGATCATGTTCACCAGCAGGACCAAGTGGCAGATTCGACCGCTCACGCTTTACGGAAGGGAAATCCCCTTCTGCAAGCAGACTAAATGTCTGGGTATTACCCTGGACCACAGGCTGAACTGGTCACCCCACGTTCAAACAAAAGCCAAAAAGGCCTTCGCAGTCCTCGCGCAATTGCGCAGGGCTGTCGGCACCACCTGGGGGCTCACCCCCAAGCGCCTTTGGTGGATCTACACTGCAATGGTTAGGCCCGCTATCTCGTATGGCGGCCTGATCTGGGCTAGCGCCCTGCAGATAAAGACCTGTCTAGAGGCTCTCAGGAGAGCGTAAGGGCGCGCATGTCGCACGATCATGAGCGCCCCTCCGTCTGCTCCTTACGATGGCCTCAACGCCTTCCTCAACATTCCTCCGCTGGACATCTTTGTCCGCAGGGAAGCGGCTAAGACTGCCCGTCGTCTAGCTGACGCTGGCATTCGAATCCAGCCCCATAGGGCCATGGCTAAGCGCAAGCTTCTGCCCCACGCCGACCTCTGCCTCAAGGACTTGAGAGACAGCGGCGGGCTCCACGTCTTATCTGACGGCGAACCCCGCACTCTCAACCTCTTTCAGCGCTACAAGGTCACCATCCCCTCTAGGGATGCTGCCAATGACCACTGGAATTTCCAGGAGGTCCATTGCTACACGGACGGATCCATCAAAGACGGTCACGCCGGCTTTGGGGTCTGCATCATCATCAACGGCCGCGTCATTGCCACGCATGCCCAGCACACTGGTAGACTCTCCACAGTCTTCCAGAACGAAGTCCTTGCCATCAGCTCTTGCGCTGCAGAGCTGAACGCCAAGGTTACGAGAGGAAAGACTATTGTCATCCACTCCGACAGCAGTACACCCGGGGCTAGCGGGTAGCGGAATCAGGGGCTAGCGGAATGGGCGACCCTCACCTCCCCGCTGTGTCTACGGACCACCCTGCAGCTAAGTCAAGTAAGTCAAGTCAGCTTGTGGAACCAGCTCATGCTCTTTCGGTTCGCGAGATACGGGTGCATTGAGGCGTCCAAATGGTCAATCCCGCTCATACTGGAAGAATAGGCAAGCACGCTAGCAGGCTTTTGCACCACCTGCATTGCACCACCGCGACGGTTGCGTTGAACCTGAATGCATTCTGCCTTGCCCGCCGTGTCCAGCGAATACAGAGTCTTGGTGCCGCTTTGCTTCCTGTCGACAAATTTACACGCTAAGAGGTCACCTGAACGTGCGAATACAGATGAAGTTGGGTGGATGTTGAGAGCCTGCAAATCAGCGGGAATGCCGCGATCCTTCCGCACCGTCCCGGTCAGCAGCGTATCGTGTTGCAGCAACCAATCGGCCAGCCGGCGTGATGTAAACCAACTATCAGTGAACACATGATGTCTGAGATGGAGAAGACCCTGGCACAGCTCTGCCACAACTCTCGCTCATACTCAAGCCTTGACATCCGAGTCGTTCACCAAACTGTTGATTAACCTCAGGAGACGTGTGCATGACGAAGTTCCATAAATATGAACTCTCAGTCTCGCAGAGGCAGTACAGCTTTATTCCATACTTGCTTCGCTTCGACGGGATATATTGCTTGAAAGCAAAACTCCCTTTGTTAAAGCACCAGCGTCTCATCAATTGAAAGTCGCTGTCGGGGCATGTAGTTATTGCTGCAGAGGTGCCTCACACGATCGAGAAAGGGCTTCATCTTTGCCAATGGACCAGCACCAAAAGCCTCGGAGCAGTCGTAGAAACGGAGACACGACAGGAGCTGCTTAAATCGGTCTCTTGATAGAGAGAAAGGCTTGGAAAGAAACGGGCAGTGAAAGATCAGGTCGGTTGACCAGTAGCTGGGCTATTTCTGGCTTCTTGTCGACTCCCATGAGCAGCACAATGCCCACCAACTTTCGAGCTTCATTAGTGGAGCAATCACGCCAGTTTAACACCAGCTTCGGTACAGCATCCTGAGTCTCTGCCTCCTGAAAGATCTTCCAAGCTTTTACGTTGTTCCATCGGCTAATATCTTCAAACAGTTGATCCGTCAGAAATAGCTTCAGGAAAGCTTCTTCGTTTCCATCCGCAGCATGTGGAGAATGCCAATCAGGTCGTGCACCGGGGGTACCGAGGAATTCAGGCAAGGCTGATGGTCGATTGTGTCAGCTTGAACCATGTGCCACTCACCAACGTGTTCGACTCCTGGGTTCTCTACCTCATCTTCAAACTCATCAACAGTCTCGTCAGCAGTTGAGTAATAGCTAGACGAATCAGATGAATCCGAACTCGCATCAGAATCCATGGTTTGTTGATAAACGATTAGTTTGAATGGATCCTGGAAACTCTATGCTAGAACTCTATGGAATGCATTTGACTTTAACAGCTCCCTACGGGTGTGAAAGTTAGACTAAGAAAATTTGTCTAATTTGTCTTTGGCCCGATTTCGGACCAAGCCGTCGGGAACGGGTATGCTAGCAGGCAAAGCCAGTCTTGTAGTGGTATGTAATACATGTCACTCATTCAAAATGACGGGCTTTCAGTGGGAAACTATATATATATTTAATACAATTTTTTGTACTGAAAATGAAGTTCTCGTGCACACCCACCTACTCTGATAGCACGAGACACTTCGTCCAGGAGGCCGTCCTGGAAATCAGGGACGCGGCTGACAACCTGCAGGCTCAGAGCCACCTGGAGAGGCATCAATAACCTGACTGGCCGGAAACCGAGGCAGTGCACTGTCATCGGTGCCGACTCTTTCGAGGACAGGAAAGCTAAGCCCGCGGAACAAAACCGCTGTGTGCTCAACGCCCCTGCCCCAACCTCGGTGCTCCTGCCTGTGCCTGGCTTCTCCCCTGCTCGCAGTGAGGATTTCAACACCAGTCCCATCACGAACTACGAGGTTCGCAGCGCCCTCAAAATCAAGAAGCCTGATGCTGCTCATGGGCGTCATGGCGTCGATGGAGTCACCCCCCCCCCTCCCCAAGGGTCCTAAGCTACTTCAGAGCTCAACAAGTCTACTTCAGAGCTCAACTCGATCATCACCGTACGCTCCTCAATAAATATTTCGTTCTTGGAGGCGATGCTGGCGCCGAAGCCCCATCCATTTGCGCATCTCCCAAGATTATCTCATTGCCGAAAAAAGGCCTGTCCACCAGCTTGGACAACCAGAGAGGTGTATCGCTCTGGAATGTACCCTCCCTAAGCTTCTCATTCGATCCTGAGGAACAGACTGCTGCCGGTCATCAATCCGCTTCTGCTGGACGCTCAGAGTGGTTTCCGCCAAGGCAGATCTACCGGCGAACAGATCGCTACCGACCGCAGCATCATCGAGTCCTGCGTGACGCGGTAGAAGTTGGCGACCCTCGTGTTCGTCGACTTCCGCAAAGCCTTTGACTCGATCTTCGCTCTGCCATCGAGTGGCTCCTTTCCTACTACGGTGTTCCGCCGACTCTGGTGGCGGCCATGATCATCGATCTCTACTCTGACACCCGCACTTTTGTCGAGATGAAGAAAGATGTAACCGAGGCCTTCACTACCAGCTCCGGCGTCCTGGAAGGGGAAACTCTGGCCTCGTTCATCTTTATCATTATCATCGTCTATGTCCTGCGCCGCACCCTCTCCACTGAAGACGATGGCTTCGTTGTCGTCCGACCTTCAGAGCTATCCTGCGGCTTGCTGTTGATCTCCGCTACCCTGAAAGGCTGTCAAACCGCGCGCTCGCTGCTCGCTCCGGCGTACCGCCAGTGCAGTTCGAGCTCAATCCTCAGAACGCGGAGACAGCGACTTCTCGGCCATATGCTTCGCAGCTACGGACGCGGGGAAATAAACCCTCTCGCAGTTGTCGTGCTCAATCCGCCGTGCGATCACCCATATCGTCACGCGCGGACATGCGCACACTGAGACGCTTCTAAGACCTTTGCTAGTGACCTTCAGGCCATCCAAACCTCACCCCGCTTGAAGCCACTTCCTCCCCCCTCTGAGCTTTTTTTGCGAGCGTGTGAGCGCTAAGAGTCTCCGATTCTTCAGCATCTTTCTATGTATCTTTCTATCTTTCTATCTATGATATGTATTACAGTAATTCATAACCGAACGCATCATGAATTGAACATCGCGTTTATAGTGTAAAATCGCAGCTAGAAGTGCAGCCTTCAAAAATTGTTCTAAGATCGAATTAAACGTCTAGTGCCCACCAAGTTTTTCCCACTGAGATATTTTACAGCAGAGCAATTTTCCCTCGAGTGCATGCAATAGATTTTGCCAGTTTGCCTTGCATTTTTGCCACTCCCCAAGTTTTGGTATTAGTTTAATAAGAGATTTACCCAATCAAAAACGTTTCGGTGGTAAAAAATGGATATTAAATTTCGCCCATTCGCCTAAATTTGCGGAGTTAGGTGCAGAATTTTTCCTGTCGCAGAGGTTTTTTGCATTGTAAGGGATACACATCCAAGGACCGCACTAGAAGTTACCCGGCCCCGCAGTTGTAACGGTATCTTCTAAGTATAGTACGTACGTGTGGTCCTTGGGTACATCAGTGAGGTATTAATACATGATATGCTTATGTTATGTCACCATGTCCCTCTCAATCTGAGAGATTATTGAGACAGACAATCGGTATGATGGCAATTCTCATGGGCTGAAAACTGTTTTACCCATTTTAGGCTCGTTACGCCACACATATGGCTGGTTGCACAACATGCCATAGACTCGAGACCACAGAACTTACACAGAATGCTCAATCAGCGATTTAATGAAATTAAACTGCGTAGAAATAGATATGCGTACAAACTACTAATCCGGTGAAGAAACATAAGTAGCCATAGACTATTACTCAAGTGTGTAGCACAAGATATATTCATTTAATAGAATTACTTGCAGCAGCATTGTCTTTTCACAAAGAATTTGGATGTTCGGTTTTGCTGCAGTGAAGTATGCCTTCTGCAAAATCGCGAAAACAGTGTGCTGCCCATGGCTGTCCAAATTATTCCTATCGTTGTCCACCAGAAACCAGGTTTCACAGCTTTCCTTCAAACCGTGCCCGGTAAGCTTAGTCGAATCGTGACTAATATTATTTGCATGAAAACTTGTGTACGATTTATGTTGAATTTTACGCTTTAGGTGTGAAGACTGGGCTCGTCGCATCTTCCGTGCTGACCTTCTGGGGAAGAAGTATGAGCACAAATGGGCGACTGCAGTGGTGTGCAGTCAGCACTTCGCTGATCACATGTATATGTGCACGAAAGACCGTCATGAGCCGCACAGTCGACTTGTCTGGAATGCGCATCCAACACTGAAGCTGTATAAAGACACGGCTCAGGAGCAGAAGACCCGCTCGCCTCCAAAGCCAAGAGCCTGTGTCTCAGAAGAGCCGTCAGGATCATGGAGCAAATCTTTCTTGGCAGTGACAAATCCTATTTCCAACAGAAAGGCGTTGGCAAAGACCTTCAGCGAAAATTTGCTGCAGCGATTCAGCCCGCTCTCAATCTGCACATTGAGTCCCATTCGGTAAGTTGTGCAATCAGCTTTGAAGCGCTGTATTGCCGCCTACGGCTGCACCATTGGTGCAGCAATCAGCGACGGGAAACTCAAAGGCAAAGGAAGAGGAAGCAAGTGTTCGGCGCAGACGCAGTGAGCAAGAAATTTTTGCGAATGAACGTTGGCAACTAATGGCAGTGCTTTAATGACACTTTTCCGTTTTTTATCCAACTTTTTGAGTTGCATCACTTCAAAACTTTTTGTGCTCCAGTTTAACTGGTTTCTACGTTTCGATTGCTGTATGGTTTCTGGTTACTGACTTAATAAATCAGGCGGTCTTGTGCTACACACTTGAGTAATAGTCTATGGCTACTTATGTTTCTTCACCGGATTAGTAGTTTGTACGCATATCTATTTCTACGCAGTTTAATTTCATTAAATCGCTGATTGAGCATTCTGTGTAAGTTCTGTGCTCGAGACTACTCTAGATTAACTTTTTTATGTACGCAGCCAATAGGCTGTTAATTGTTAATAAATTAATTTTTTTAAAATAAAGGCCTTACTTTATTTTGTTAAAATTAAAACACAACTATATGCCAGTAAATCAAACTGATCAAGGAAAACGATTTTCTGAAGCGGTCGCGAGCGATCTTTTGGTTTCCCACTCTTGCAGAGTCCCAAAATTAAAGCGACGAAAACGAAATCCAGAAGTCCGACAAATCCAACAGAGTCCATGCCGGCACGCGGCGCTGGAGTGACATAGCAATGTCACACGTCTCACAAGTCCTGCTATTAGCGAGCAGGTGGTGCTTCGCCATCCATCGCATGGCTTATCGTCGACATCAGGCACCAGCGCAACTGTCACGTTATTGGCGTAGAGGCTATGACCCTTAGAAGGGCCGTTTTACGAGAGTTGTCGTAAGTCGTAGTCCTAAAATGAATCGAGTCAAGTCTTGAGAAGCGGATTGTGTAGCGGAGCACTTGGCGTACAAGGAAGGGAACTGCCGTAGTTGATTTATTGTTGAGATCAATATTCAAATTGGTTAATGTCAATACAGAACTTAAAAAATATGGTGCTTTGGGACACTGGCGGCTGCAACAATGGTTTTGAATTGAAGGTGAGTTAGAAATTGCAGTCGAGTGGCAGGCGAGTGATGCAAGGCGATGCAACGTGGTGAGTAACGGCGATGAGCACAGCAGAGGCAGATGCGTAGTGGTGAGATTGGCGTTAGCCGTGGCAGACAGTGGCAGGCAGTGTAAACAGGCTGGCCCAGACAGAGGAGCCGTGGCGAGAGATAAGGAGGCTCGAGACAGAAGGCAGGAGAAGTGAGGAGCCCGCCGCCAGGCGGGGGGTTGATAAAGAGCGCAGTCGAGGGCTAGCAATATACACGCGGAGATTTTTCATTGGCTGGCGAGAGAACTTGAAATTATCGATCGTGCCAAAATTCCCAGGCGATCAGCGCAAGGCCTACCAAATACACAGTGAATTAGCAGTTGATACAGATTATTTGCACGCTACTACAAGTAAACGTTAAAATAAACTATTGGAGAAATTAATATGAGAAATTGCGAGGGAAACTATAGTCCAACGGCCCTTTTGCGGGACCACTTAAACTAGCAACGTCACACAACAACCAAATCCACGATGGTTCACAAAGAAGGTCGCACAGCACGATGCTGTTGACGACTTCGATTGCAAGGAACGATAGATTGCGGCGCTCGAGGTCGGCCAGCCATACTACATGTATACATGTACGCCGGAAAATTCCAGTGTACAAATGACCCCCTTCAAAGTTGAAACCAGTATTTTAGAGGCTTGCAAGAGAACGGTGCGAGAGAAGGGTACTGTTTATTGGTCAGACAGTTCTTATATACCGTTGCATTGTAATGGGAAATCGGGCATACGGAGGTGCGCACACAGAAGCGTGAATCATTTTCCCCAGACACATCCAAGCTGGCTGGCTGGGTGGAGTCACCCTACAAGCCAGGCGTGCTGGGGCCTGCGTGCGAATGCCCTAAGTTCTCGATCCCGGCTGTGCACCGCCACAGTATGCAAATTTCAGCATAAAAATTTATGCTATTTTTTACAAATTTTAATGAACAAATTCATGCCATGCATGAAAAATTTAATCTAAATAAACGTTTACATAAAATAAAGAAAATTTGTATACTCTTGAAAGTCTATAATAAACCTTGAACCTAATAGTAAATGAAACTAGTAAAAACTATCGCGAAAAACAAAAATTAGATATATATTTTTAAATTTGATTTATTTTTGTTTAAAATTGAAATATTTGTACTCTTTTAAGAAGATTTTTACGAAACCTTTTATCAGAATTAGAAATAGCCTTTTTACTAAGTCTACTCCAGAACCAGATTCGCTAGTAAAATGAAAAGCATCGAGTAGATTTTATTTTTTGTCAAAAATTGCTTATCATTTTTAATAATTTTATTTTTTTCTAAGTTACTTATTTTTTTACCCTTTAAGTTATATTTGGAGTTAAATTGACTTTAAATATTTTTCATTGTTTCCAAAAAAAGGGGAAAAGAATCGAGAAATTTTGTCGAACCCAATTTCAGAACCGGTGTAAGGTTCCGGAACCGATTCTGAAAATGGAATCGGCAAAATGAAAAGTATCAAACCGGTTCTAAAAACGAAATTGGGAATATGAAAAGCCTCAAAACTGAACTAGGCCTAGTGAAAACCAAAGAACTATTTTAGGAAAAAAGTTTAGCATACAATTTATTGAAATTTTACATTTTTGGCGTATACTGGCATACATTTAGCTGAGATAGGATTCTTGTTCCAGCGTACACTATTACACAATCTAGAGCCTGGTGAAAATGAGGCTTTAAAGGAAAATAGGTTATGTTTCTAACTTTCTCATAACATATATATGATATAATATGAGATTGCAGTTTCAATTTCAATTCAATTTTTGGGTGAATTTTAAAATGCACACTATGCACAAAAAACCTAGGTTCTAATACCTAAATTCTTTAAAAAAGCACTAACTACAATAACATATTCAATTCATATTTTCATTTTTCATTTGCACTCTTTTCACCTTTGAATGACTAGGGCCTACCTTTTTCTTTGAAATGTACTATCTTTGTTTCAAAAACTAAAAGGTACTTAAACCAGTTTATATATGTTGAATATGTTCCATGCATGCCATGCCACAAAACTTTTTGACCCTGCATGCTACATACTAAGATTATTTGGAAATCTCATGTGCACTGCAAGTTGCACATCAGGGGCCTTATCTACATTATGTACCACATGCAAGATTAGCAAAAGATATTGAATTGAAAACAAAAATGTGCTAGGCCCCTAGTATTTTTTGAGCAATTTGCAATTTGCTTAAGTAAAAGCAGCAAAGCCTGTTTGTAATAGGCTTTTTGATTCCCCATGAGAATTCTACCGTTATGCCACCAAAGTTGTCCCAGGGGAGACTTACTTCTTAATAATATCCCACCGCTGAGTCACCAAAGTTGTGGTAGGGGGTTTTCCTGTACGATATTAGATCCCACTTCTGACATCAAAGTTGTTACAGAGGTTATTCTTCTGTCTCTATAAATGTCTCAATGTTGGTAGCTGCCACCAGGATTATCCTATTAATAAATTATGAGTTTATCAATTGAGGTGGGGGCAATTTTGACTTGGGGGTGGTCGGGATTGTCCGGTGTTCACTTGATCTAATGTCGAATTTGAGCGGCTCAGGCCTTCGATTGGGCGCCGTTGTTATTTCGCACGAATTAAATCCGGAAAGTTTGCGTGAACAGATCCCGATGTAAACAACTCGTAGATACTCCGTCTGCCGGGGTCCTCAATCCCGGGGGGAGGGTAGTTTTGGTCGTAGGCGAGCGGCCTTCATTTGGCGCGAGCATTCAGATGGCGGGTCCTCAGACACCGTAAATTGAATGTGTCTCGTATTCTTATTGTGTTACTAACAGTAGAGTAGCGCTGCCACCACCGTAATTTGCGTATTACGGAACGTTGGAAAAGTCTCAGAGCTTGCTTCGAGGTGAGACTGGGTTATTTTACGCCCCACGGGCAAATGAATTAAGTTAAGCTATGGCTTTTATCGAAGAACGGATTGCAGCAAATTAATGCGAGTTTATTGCTTATCGAGTTGGTACAAAAAAAACTAAAATATTAAACTAGGCCTCACGCGCGTAAAATAAGAGACCACCGACGACAGATGAATCAGGGGTGCCGCAGTGCGGGCTTACTTAAATAAAACTAAGTTAGGTTTTCTTTCCTTCAAGTATTAGACTACTACGTTAACTAAACGTTATTAAGTTAAGGGGCATGTTGGAAAGAGTAGAAGAAAGGGGAAGAGAGCAAAAGAGAGGGAGAGAGGAGGAAAAAAAACTGAGGGGAGGACAGGCGCAAGGGGCGGGAATAAATACACAGGAAACAGGTCACAAAAAGGCTTGCGAGGCCCAGAAACTTGGGAAGGGCAAAAACTCAAAAGGCCAAAAAGGGGATTCAACAAAATTACCGCAGAAATACATAGTAAAACAAAAGGAAAACACAATTTGGTCATATAGCGCCAGAAAATGGGGCAAAGGGGAACAGGAAGAGGGCAGAAATACGTCATGACTTGCGCCAGGGAGTGGACTAACGGGGACCAGAATAGGGTACGCATAATTTTATTGTCCAAAAACTGTAATGTTATTAAGAAACCATAAGAGCCAATAATCAATCGGTGGTACCCAACTACCACATGCGCCGGCGGGCCGTGGGCGACTGGACGAAACCGAAGCGCTCCCGCGCTATGGGTGTCAGCCGCGGTTGGTGGTGGCCCGGCCGCCACGGTTGGCTTGGCGAGTACCGCGGGCCGCGCCGCGGGTGGCGCCGCGTCTGGCGCCAGACAAGTCCCCATGGCCGCTGGCCACGTTCGGCTGTTCTTCGCCGCTGTCCCCACTCTCACCGTCGTCGTAGTCCTGATTGATGACATAGATCCGGCCATCCTGGTAGTGTAGTCTCTCGGGACGCTTCTCGACTGCCGCGTCCCAGAAGGCGCAGAGCCGAGGCGTCCACCCGCCACTCAGGAGGCCGGCCTCCCCGAAGGCGATGGCGACAAAAAGAGCCATCGCCGGGCGGGGGTGGCCTCGTCGCTGTCGTAGACAGTCTTCAGCCTTCCAGAGAATCTCCTCCACAATGTCTCGGACGTTCTCCGGCTCCATCATTCGGCATAACAGGCGCCAGGGCCGGTCAATTCTTAGTCTCCCCCGCCGGGCCACCTGATGTAATTCATTCTCGAGCTCGTCTTTGAGCCGGGTCCTCGCCGGGGCGGTCCCAGTGGCAGTGGCCACGTAGGCCCGGAGCGTCTCGGCCTCGCCGGGGCGGAGCCAATAGGCGGCGGTCGGAGCTGCCAGAGCCTCGAGGTTGACTTGGGCGGAGCCGTTATTCACTGCTGGCGGCTGGTGCTCATTAAACATCTCGGCTTGACTTGTTGTTGGCAGTTGCTCTAGGTGATTAGTCCGTAGTCAATTGAAGTGGCGACTTGAGCTGGCGATAAATTTTCTTAATAGGAGACCAATGGCCTGATGATTTGCTAGTCAAAATCCAATTCGGAGAAATTTAGCGCAGAGAAAATTTTATCGCTTATATACTTCTATGATTAGGCCAGATAATGAACAAAGGGGGCCAGAAAATGGTCAATGAAAAAATACACACACACCTTCCACCGCGCATTGCCAAGTGGCTTGGAGATTGGGGGGGAGAAAATTAAGGGGCAATAAAATGATAACTTCTAGAGAGGGGTTGCGGTGCCGCCTGTTTAGGGTTTAGGCTGGATGCCAGAGGAATTGAAAACGAGAAGGCCCCAAATGGGCTCACACGAATGGGGGGGTAGCACAGGGGCGGCGCATCAGAGTTTGCAAATACAAGTTAGAAATTTAGACAACTGACTGACCATTAGTAACAAACTGAGGTTCTTAACCAGCTTTAATAAAAGGAAAGTAGCTGAATAATAGTTTAACCGAAATAGTAGGTAGATCTCCATGAGAAGCTATACAAACAAAAGGAAAAAGACACTGGGAGAATTTTCCCAGGCTTGACTCAATCTGAACAGAGATCTGGAGCCTCGAGTCACCTTAGATGCCCCCACTGGGAACAGAGCCTCGAACAAGTGGGCCTGACCCGGGTGCGGCAGGGCAGTCAAAATGGCGGGTTGAACAAAATTACCTTCAGCTTTAATCAAGGAGCTGAGAAGGTTTACAAAATAACGAAAATTTAGCATGCGAATATATATTACAGAAAAGAGCATGCTCGTACCACTTTCAGCACTTTGGGCATGAACAGAAAATTACAGCAAAATTTCGCAGATCACACGGGAAAATTCACGCCAAAATATTGTATCGCATGGGGATAAATAACGCACTTGTGCAGGCTTTTACCAGAAAGCCTAAGGCTAAATAGGAAACGCGAGGGTGCAGCTTATTGTAACGCATCGCATAAGCATAAGCACGTAGAAATAGATAGATGCTGCTTTTAACTGGAAAGCTTTAGGACAAATTAGATAAACTGCCTTTATCCCTCAGGCATAAGGTAAAATTACAGAGAAACTGCCTTTATCCCTCAGGCATAAGGTAAAATTACAGAGCAACTGCCTTTATCCCTCAGGCATAAGGTAAAATTACAGAGAAACTGCCTTTATCCCTCAGGCATAAGGTAAAATTACAGAGAAACTGCCTTTATCCCTCAGGCATAAGGTAAAATTACAAAGAAAAACTGCCTTTATCCCTCAGGCATAAGGTAAAATTACAAAGAAAAACTGCCTTTATCCCTCAGGCATAAGGTAAAATTACAAAGAAAAGCTGCCTTTATCCCTCAGGCATAAGGTCAAATTAGAAAAACACTAACCTTCAGCACATTAGCAGGTGCAGAGAAGGTTTTACAGCAGCAGGGAAATAAACACATTCGCAAACGTGGCTACTGGCAGTAATGCGCAAGTAAAATTCGCGGAAAGCGCACATATATAAATTTCGCGGTTAATTACCTTGAATTTCGACCTCCATTCCGATGTCTGGCAGGTCCGGGTCGTCTTCTTCTAGCACTTCAGGATGGCGCAGGCTGGGTTCAAATAATTGGCTGCCTTGAAGATCAGGCTGAGCTGCGGCCTGCGGCTCTAGTGCGGGCTGATTAATTGAATCCGTTTCGCTTTCCTCGCTCGACTCGCAGGGCAACATCAGCCGCTCAGTCAGTTGCGGTGGCTCCTGTGGTCATTCAGCCATTGATTGCGGCACTTTGATAATATTGTTCCGGTGTACGAGTACTTCGGCTGGGCGTCCTCGTCGTGCTGTGGCAGGTTTAATCCAATAAGCGACTTCGCCGACTTTCTTAACAATCTTATACATGCTCTTATACGGCCGGTGGAATTTTGGCAGCTCTCCCAACTCGAGCTTCGGGTTGGCCAGGCAGACCAAATCTCCGGGCTGCAGTTCTACTGGCTTCAGCCGGTTTTCATAGTACTCTTCTCAGCGTTGGATCTCTGCTCTCAGTTGCTGGCAAACAATGCGCTCAGTCTCGGCTAGTCTGTGCTGATGTTTAGCGATGTACTCCGGGAGGTCAGCTGATATGTCTAGGCGGTCTAGGGTGTTGTCGATAGGGTATCGATAAGGCACTCCGTAGACTACATAGTGCGGCGAGAACCCGGTGGTACGGTTGACGGCGGATCTTAGTGCAGTCAAAGCAGCTGGCAACATTTTGTCCCACTGTTGGTGGTCTTCAAGGAGACAGGTGAGCACTTTCTTAATATTCTTATTGCACGATTCGGCTTGTCCGTTCGCCCAGGGCGAGTATGGTGGCGTCGTTGTCTGCCTGATACCGTAGACTTTGCAGAAGTGTCGGAACTCATGCCCTGTAAATTGCTTGCCTTGATCCGAGTGAATCCAAGCGGGAATTTCGGTGATCGGAAAGACTTGCTCTTGCAGGAGCGTGATTATCGTCTTAGCGCGCTGGTTCTTCATGGCAAAAGCGAATGGGTACTTCGACGTCGTGTCGACATAGGTGAGGATGTACTTATTGCCTCGATCTGTCGGATCTCCAGTGGGGCCCAAGATGTCAATAGCGCATCGCCCATAGATTTTGCAGACCGGGAACGACTGTACATGCGCCGGAATTCTCCGCCGTCCTTTGCTTAAAGTGCAGGTCTGGCAGGAAGCGACATAGTTGGACACTGCCTTGGCCAGGACAGGTCGCCAGAAACGCTCGCGCACCTTAGCGATGGTAAGGTCTCAGCCCATGTGTCCGCAGTAGGGCGAACCATGCAGGTCAGCGAACACGGTGGCATCGAGACTCTTTGGCAAGACGATTCGCGCTTCGTACTCTTCTCCGACATCGTCGAGATGTATAACTAATAGTCCATCGTCTCGGACTTCTAATTGTTCGTAAAACGCTAACAGGTTCCGTTCATTTCTCGTCATGTTCAGACGTTGGTTCATCGGCGGTTTCGGTTGTCGGGTTTCCAATAGATTGATCACCATGGTGATGGCGGAGTCAGCACGCTGATGGGTCTGGAGCTCCTCGCGAGTGACTGGCCTCGGGATGTGATCTGTTAGATTCAGAGTACGGCGTCTGTCAGTAGGATTTGCTGGCGCGGCATCGGCTGTGGCGGCATGGTTCGGGGTCGGGAGCTCCCTACGCATGGTCGCTACTTGGACTGGTGGCCGGGCCATTGCTGTCTTTGAAGGCCGATCCGTGTCGGTGGCTTTGGCGTCATTGTTATTGAAATTTGAATCATCAGCAGATAATGATGAGTCAGCGGAGCTGTTGGCATCGCTGCTGAATCTCACCTTCTTGAACTTAGGGCAGCAAGCGGGTTGGCAGCGGTCATCTCTGGCTGCACTGTGGTCGCTGTCCTCGTCACCTTCAGCTAGTAGTCGGTGGCTCCTAATGGGGCAACATGTCGAACTGCTAAAGCTGGTAGGCGACCTCTGTGAGTCCCGGTAACGACTGGCAGATGGCCTCGACTTCGTCGCTGGCGGATGCAGCTCTGTCAGCGGCTTGCTGTCGGCTGTCGGTGTTGCGGGCGGCGTAGTCTCGCCGTTGGACTCAGTTGATTTCGTCGGCGGCTTTTGTCGGTGACGGCGGGTCGGTCGCTTCTTGCTTGGTGGAGGACTAGGGTGGCTGCTGTCGTGGACCTTCGGCGCCGCTATGCCAGTTATCGCGGCTGGCTGCTTACTTTGGTCCTCGACTGCGGCTGCCTCGCGCTGAGCCTCCTCCATGCATTCAGTGTCGTCCTCAGGCCGTCTCGAGAGGCCGTCAGCGTTTTGATGCTAACTCGACTTTCGGTGCTGGATCTCGAACTCGAATTCGCTTAGGCGTTGTAGCCATCTTCCAAAAAATTCCAACCTGTTGAGTTCGTCTCAGGATCCAGGTTAGTGCGGCATGGTCGGTTCGGCAGATGAACTTTTTGGCCAGCAGGTAGAAGCGGAAGTGTTGCATTCCGTCTACGACTGCCAATAGTTCCTGCTTCGTAATCGGATAGCGGGCTTCGGCTGGCTTGAGTCGCCGGGAGAAATAGCCAATTGGGCGCTTGATTCCATCAGCTTGGCGTTGGCTCAGGCAGGCTCCGATCCTGGTCGCAAAAGCATCCGTGTCCAAGATAAACATTACTTCAGGATCCTCGCTGAACTGCGGAAATGCGAGCACTGATGTCGAAGTCATAGCTGCCTTGAGCTGGTCGAACGCGTCTTGCTGGGCTTTTCCCCATAGACAATTGAAATTCCGAATTTTCTTTTCTTTGATCAAATCATGGAGCGGAGCTGCAAGTTCTGCGTAGCCGGGTACAAATTTAGCATAATAAGCGCACGTGCAAACAAAGCTTTTAAGTTGCCGGGCTGTTCTTGGTCTTGGCCAGGTTTGGATTGCTTCAATTTTCGCCGGATCGGTCTTGATGCCGTCCTTAGTTACTAGGTATCCCAAATAATTTAGACTTTCCCGAAATAAATGGCACTTCTTGCCTTTGAACTTTAAGTTGGCGTCTTGCACTCGTTTGAAAACTTCTTCCATATGTTGAAGATGGTCGTTGAACTTCTTGGAGTAGACGATGACATCATCTAAATAGGCAATTGCACTTTTGTAGGCTATCCCGTTGAGCACAGCATTCATAAGTCTCATGAAGCTGGCTGGAGCTGAGCTGAGTCCCATAGGCATAACATTATAGGCGAATTGTCCGCGGTGCAGCGTAGCGAATGCAGTCAGATCTTGATCTTCTGGACGCAGAGGAATCTGATAGTAGCCGCTATTTAAATCGAATGTACTAAACAGCTGGCTTCCTTTGAGGCTGGCGAACGCTTCTTGAATATTAGGAATCGGGTATGGAAAGTACTCACATTTCTGATTCAAACTCCGAAAGTCTTGTACAATCCTCAGGCTGCCGTCCTTCTTCGGGATGATCACCAGCGGGGTGTTGTAGCTAGAAAAGCTTGGTCTGATCACACCTTTGGCAAGAAGATCGTCTAGCAGCTGATCCACCTTCGGTAACAGATGTGGCGGAATCCTTCGCATCGGCAGGTGTACCGGATCCTTGTCCCTTAGTACGATGTTATGGGTGACCAGGTGAGTTCGGCCGAGATCGTGTGGCCCCTGGGAAAAGATGTTCTTGTACTTCATTAGCAGCTCGATGACTTGAGCGCGCTAGTCACTGGTCAAATCCTCGCCGATGTCGATCTCCTTGATCTAAGCATCAGGATCTTCGTCTTGGATTTGGTTTACAAAGTCTTCTGGCTTCGGCAGTGGAAAGAAATGTAACTCGGGCAGTCTGATTGGTCTCGCAATCCCGACTAGGGCGTTCGCTCGCACTTTGATGGCTGTAGTGCCTCGATTGATCATCTCAATTGCGCCTTCTCCATTCGCCATTGATATCAGGGCAGGCGCGGCGTCCAGGTGCTGTACATCGTCTTCGCGCCGAGCCAGTTTCAGCGGCTTGATCACAGCTAGTGTCCCTTGGTTTTCTTCGCGTCCTTTTGCTAATTTGATTTTGATTCGTGCTGAAGATAATGGTGGCACAGTAGTGCTCTCGGCTGTATAAATTCTGCACGTGGTAGCTTCAGTTCGCGTGTAGCGAAGCAGTGCGGCAGTGCCGTCCTTGAAGAACAGCATCCCGGCGGCGAGATCTAGTGAGGTGCTGTACTTCTCTAGAAACTCGAAGCCTAGGATGTTGTCATGTGATCCCTTTGCTAGCAGAAACTTAACTGTCAGCTCAAAACTTCCGATTTTAACTTTCATAGTTAGTTGGCCTGCCATCTGGATTGGTTCGCCATTGTAGGTCACAATGCATTGTTGGCAGGGCTCAATTTGGCCACGCAGGGTTGGGTCATCAGTACATAGACGGTGCCAGGTGCTGAATCCTAAGACTTCGCACTTGGAGCCGGTGTCAAGTAGAAAAGCAAAATAGCGGCCTTGAATCTCACCAGTCAGAAATGGATCCCTTCAAGGTCGCTTGGGTGCAGAGTTCTGTACAGGCGCAGAGGCGGTCTCAGCAGTGGCCTGCTGAGCGACTAAAGTCCTCGGCGGGGACTTTAGTGCTGGCTCAGCTGCTGGATGGCGCTGCCCCCGATGGCGCGTCCAGCCGTCCCATTTCCCGAGCTGCCGTTTTGCTGGGGCACGGTGCTGGCCGACCGTCAATGCGGGCACTCTTTGCTGCAATGCTCACGATTGCACCTGTAGCACATGGCGCTCTGCCGCCGCAGCTGATAGGGCGGCGGGCGCAAACTCTTCTGCTGCTGCAACTGCTGCGGCTGCTGATGTTGTCAACGTTGACCTCCTGCTGGCGGTGTCCTTGGCGGCGGGTTGCTGCCATCTCGTGGTTGCTGAAGTCGATGGAACGGTTGATGCTGCACATGGCATGTGCCGGGTGTCGTAAATAGGGCGCTTCCATCGGCGCTGCGGCGAGGAGTCGGAGGTACCAAACATCTGGAGCGTTGGCCCCACGAGTCCCGCGGCTGATGGCGAGCTGGTTCCCATGGCTCCGGGGTGTCATTGTCGCGCGATCCCCGCGAGTAGAACTCTCGCATTTCGTTGCTTAATGTTTCCAGAATTCGTCGCTGCTCTTGCAGAGTTTCCGTTTGTTGCTCCATCACTTCCCGCAACCAGTTCTCCTCGGGCCGAGATGACTTGGCGTCGTGTTGCACCGCAGTGGGCGTCTGACTGTCGTCATCCTCGAGAACCCGTACATGTCTCGCTGCTGGCGGTGGAGCTACTCGCTGAGCCAGGCTAGCCGTTGTCTCCAGGCGTAGCACGGGCAAATGACTTAAGTTAAGCTATGGCTTTTATCGAAGAATGGATTGCAGCAAATTAATGCGAGTTTATTGCTTATCGAGTTGGTACAAAAAAACTAAAATATTAAACTAGGCCTCACGCGCGTAAAATAAGAGACCACCGACGACAGATGAATCAGGGGTGCCGCACATACATGCGCAACAGTCGGCCGAGTCGGCCAATCCGGCCGACCGATTTGGCAGCCAATCAAGGAAGTCGCAAAAATGCCCACCCGAAAAATACCAAAGTAGTATTACTAAGTAGCTGACGAGGCATTTTTACCTAATAAGACAGTCATAGTTACTCCTTCCGTTTACCCAAAGTTGCGTTAATTTTGCTTTAGGGTTTTTATTACATGTAAGTCGCATTTTTGGCCAAAAACTACGTCGCATTTTTGTTAAAACTAAGTCGCATGGCCGACCGAATTTTGGAGGTTGCGCATGTATGGTGCCGCAGTGCGGGCTTACTTAAATAAAACTAAGTTAGGTTTTCTTTCCTTCAAGTATTAGACTACGTTAACTAAATGTTATTAAGTTAAGGGGCGTGTCGGAAAGAGTAGAAGAAAGGGGAAGAGAGCAAAAGAGAGGGAGAGAGGAGGAAAAAAAACTGAGGGGAGGACAGGCGCAAGGGGCGGGAATAAATACACAGGAAACAGGTCACAAAAAGGCTTGCGAGGCCCAGAAACTTGGGAAGGGCGAAAACTCAAAAGGCCAAAAAGGGGATTCAACAAAATTACCGCAGAAATACATAGTAAAACAAAAGGAAAACACAATTTGGTCATATAGCGCCAGAAAATGGGGCAAAGGGGAACAGGAAGAGGGCAGAAATATGTCATGACTTGCACCAGGGAGTGGACTAACGGGGACCAGAATAGGGTACGCATAATTTTATTGTCCAGAAACTGTAATGTTATTAAGAAACCATAAGAGCCAATAATCAATCGGTGGTACCCACAATCTTAGAATAATCCGAGAAATGTTTCTTAGAATTGATCTGAGTATATATCCTAGTATTTAGTCTGAGTATTTAGTCTGAGTAATTAGTCTGAGTATTTAGTCTGAGTATTATTCTTAGAAAACTATTAGCCCTTAAAGATTTTATTCCTTTGTTATTCTGGTAGCGTTCTGTTATTCTAGTAGCGTTTTGTTTAATAATTTGGCCTGAGCAGTATTTTGGCTTACTGGTAAATGTATTTCATGTACTTTGCAAATCCTTGGGCGTTACCGAGATCAGAGGGTCACAGCCTCCGGTTATTCTTACACTTATTACTTCGGAACTACTTCGTATTTCTTACTACTCAATGCTGCTGCTTTTCAATAGTATATACTGTATACACTTCAGTCTATTTTGCTCTTATGTTTGCAAATGAATAACTCGGAAAACACTGCAGATATATTTAGTTGGAACACTGATTATTTCTTAGTACCTTCAATTCTTGAACTGCACGCCGCAAGCAAGTTGCCTCTTCTCTCGTCTGAATCGCTTGTATTTATACTAAATTTTACAACAATTTATAACAAAATTAGTTCGCGTGAAATATTATTGAAAATATATTCATTTTAACAAAAAGTGTTTCTTAGTTTTTAGCGCAGTTTTAAAATACATGATAATAGTTGAATAAAATGAGAGGGGCCTTCCTCGTGTTTAAACAAAGTAAATTCATTTTTTCCATGGATTAAATTACTTTTTTTGTTTTATTTTGCTGCAAAAGTATTAAAAAATATAAAATATTATATTACAATTATTTAAAAAAACATAGTAGGCCTTACTAAAATTATTAAAAAATACTTAAATTGACATTACTGATTAAGAATTTCCATGGTCCAGCCAAATCCAAACCCATGTTTTATTTCCAAATCCATTTTGCATATGGTTGCAAGCCAAAAATTATTTTTCTGCCAATATTATTGCACGCAATAATGTATGCAGCATAAGGGCCAAAACCTCTTATGCATGCTGCAAATTTATAGATAAAACAGCATCTTTGGGAGAGTGGCAATTAACTATGAAGGGCTAGGCCTAATATATACTAGTAAATTCTAGCATATAAGACACCTATATAGGCCTAGTCAATAATATTTTTTTTTAGAAAAAAATACTAAACTTTCCTTTTAGCATTATAGGCCTAGGCCTAACCTAATTTATGATGTAGGATTTCTATTTCCTTTGAATATCTAAATAAGTTATTAAAATAGTATAGGCCTATCTAGATGAGTGGAACTCCTCCTTTGGAGGAGAAAGGGGAAGAACTCCCATCACCAGAATTCCATTCCTTGGAATCCATCAGTTGAAATTCTATGATTTGAATCCCATCGTCTAAATTCTCTATAAAGCCTTTTAAATACTTGTGCCCTGTGCTCTCATTTTTTATCCTCTTCTTTCTCCTCACTTATTTCTCTTCACTAATTTCTTCTCTCCACTCTCATCTCTCTTATCTCTGATCTTTCATCACTCTATTCTCTTCTCTCTCCCTTCTCTTGCTTTTCTTTCCTCTCTACTCCCTTATTTATCTCTTCTCCTTTGTCTTTCGTGTCTACTCTCTTCTGTCTCCTCTCTCCCCTCTTCTCTCCTCTCTCCTCTCTTATCTAGGCCTACTCTTTCATCTCTCTACTCACTTATCCATCATCTTTCCTCTACCCTCTATCTCTTTTTTTTCTCTCCTTTCGTATCTCCCATCTTTCTTCTCTCCTTTCTATCATCTCCTTTCTCCTCTCCACTCTCTTTTCTCTCCTCTCCATTCTCTTCTCTCCTCTCCTTTCTCCTCTTATATTCTCCCTTCTTTTCTCTAATCTCTAATCTCTTCTCTCACTTATTTTCTCACTCATCTTTTTTCTCATTGCATCTCTCATCTCTCCTCTCTGCACTCTCATCTTTAGCCTCTTCTTTCTCGTCACTACTTTCTTTTGTTACCTCTCTCATCTCTGATATTTTATCTCTTTCCTCTCTCATCTCTCTTCTCATTTCTCTCTCCTCTCTACCCTGTCATCTCTACTCCTCTATTTATTTCTTCTCTTTCGTCTTTCATCTCTACTCTTTCCTCTCTTTTATTTCCTCTGTATGCTATTATCCCCCTGTCTTTTCTCCTCTCGTATCTCCTCTGCTATCTTATATCTCCTCTCTCATTTCCTCTCTCTTCTTCTCTTCTTTCTCCCTTTTCATTCCCGCCTTACTTCCCTCTTCTCTCTCATCTCTAATCTTTCCTCTCTTGTATATACTCTCTTTTCTATCATATATCTTCTCTGACTAAATGAAGGTGCAAAATCCATTGACTCTCTGCAAAACAGGACTCTATTAATATCCTCTCTGTGAAACAGAAATGCTTCAAGGTTTTCTTCATTGAACAAAACTCCATCAAAAGCCTATTCATTGAACAGAACACAATCAAAAGCCTCTTTGTCAAGCTGACAGAGAGGCTAATGGAGAGGCTCTCTATCAAACAGAAATTCATCAAAATTCTCTCTGTGAACCAGAAATCTATCAAAATTTTCTTTAGGAAACTGTAAGCCACCAAAATTGTCTCTGTGAAATAGAACTTTATCAAATTCTTTTCATGAAATTGAATTCTATCAAAATCCTCTCCTTTCAAAGTCAGTCTATCAATATCATCTCCAACAAGCTGCGATTCATCAATTTTTAATCATAATATCCAACATCATCAAATTCTTGATTGAAAATCAAGACTACTAAATAGAGATCCAAATGATGCTTTCTATACTTAAAAATATTCAAGTTAGAGGTGTCAGTGGTTAGGGTTAGAGTTAGGGTTAGGGTTAGAATCATTTCATCATTCTTTCATTTCATTGCTATCTGTAGCCTCTACTGGGAATTCACTGTGTATACTGAACCCTTATCGCTGCCACCCCCCAACATGGGGGTTTAATTGAATTGTACGCAGAACACATGTCAGAAAATTTAAAGAATGGATTTTTTCTTGAATCCTGTGCTTTTTGTTCCCATGTTTAAAGCAAGAAACTTATATCCCCAAACTCAGCATTGCAAGCTCTTTCCAGCAATAAAAGTCTCTCCTCTCAAATTTTAAAACAAGGAACAGTTAGCATTAAAATTAAATTTTTCAATTTCCCAACTGCTTGCCTGAGAAGCTCGCAACTTTGCAAGTTTGTTCATTGAATTTCATCACCCAGCTAATACACAGGGCCAATAACAAAACCAATTGAATCTTAACACTGTCCTATCCATCTGTTTACTCTATATATTGCTATGTACACTCAGCCCAAGCCCAACCCCCCATTCCGGTGGAATCATTAAATTAATTGCACCCCTAACACACAGGGGTTTTATTTGCATTGAATGCAGAACACGCGCACCCTTCCAATACACAGGACCCGCGAGTGGAGGTTGGGGTGGTCAACTAGTTGCAGCCCTAGGCAGAGGGGCCAAAGAAGGTTATTGAGGGTTAAAAAAGCAGTTTTCTGCTGTTTTAGGAATGTTTAAATGTGAAAATTAAAAATTAAAATAGGCTAAAGCCTGATCCAGAAATTTTACAGTTTTCCTATATAAGTTTCGAAGCTGACTTGCCAGTACTGTAGGAGTTCACTTACAACATACACACAAACATCACTAGAGTTGTAGTATATTGAAAAAAATATAAAATATTATAGCTGATAAAACTTACTATCAACCTTCTAAATCTAATTAAGCCCTAGCATTAAAACTAAGTATTTGCAACAAGGCTTGACTATACGTGTGCTTTTAATCTTATCTAGGCCTATACTAATAAGATCTATAATAAAATTTCTAATTATATACTCTTAGATAAGCCTATTACCTACTATATTAAATTATCTAAAACCAGCCTAATTGAAAGGGCTAGTTATATAAAATGAAATGAACTTTCTTTTATAAGATGATATTAGTTTTTAAGTAAATACATAATTGATAGGTATATAATTTATATTTGTTATCATATTTATTAATAATATCATCAATAAGATATATATATTGTTAAGCAATATAAATTATATGATTATATAAACAGTCCAAGAAACAAATGCTTTAAAAAGTGTAAAAGTTTCATTTTTAATTATTTTGCTTCACAAGCACTTAAAAATTAACAAATTAGGACTGAAACTGATTTGCATTATATTACTAGGCTATCTAATCAATATCTTTAAAATTAATATTATTACTCAACTAATATATAGGTCTATGACTCTTCTAAGTTTTATACTACCAAAGTTACTCTGATTATTCTTATCTTGCTATATATACTTCAAATTTGCTCAACTACTTGTTATTTTGATTATTTTTTCATTTATTTGCTGTGTATTAATAAAGCTGCATTAGCCAATTTCTACTCCATAAATTCTATTATATTTTACCTATATTTCTGCTCTCCAAAAATGCAAGGTGTAGCAGCTTCTGTTTCAGAAAGTCTTGGAAATATAAGGTAAACCTTTTTTTAGAGATTTAAACCTGTATTTGTTTTTCTAGCTAGCATTTTTTATTAATTTGCAGGCCATGGCTTCAAAAAGTAACAACACAGGCCAAAACGACTGACTCAAAGTATTTTACTACAACGAGAAAGGGTTTGTATTGTTTATTTTTTTTTATTGCTAATACTGCTAAGACACAACTTATTTTCTGAATCCTGTCTGCCTGTAGCTGCTATCAAATACCCTACAATTTACAATTATCTACTATCCAATACCCTACAATTTAAAACTATCTACTATCCAATACCCTACAATTTACAATTATCTACTATCAAATACCCTACAATCTGCCATTATCTACTATTAAATACCCTACAATCTGCCATTATCTACTATTAAATACCCTACAATCTGCCAGTATCTGCTGTCATATATCTTACAATCTGCCGCAATGTGCCATTTCTCACCAACTAATCTGCCATTATCTACTATTAAACACAATACAATCTGCCGCAATGTGCAGACACTGATAGCCATGTCTCACCAACCAATCTGCCCACTGTTTCACGCAGGCGAAATATTCGAACTAAAAGCCGAACTAAACAGCGAACGAAAGGACAAACGCAAAGAGGCAGTGAAGAAGGTGATCGCCAGCATGACTGTTGGCAAAGATGTCAGCACTCTGTTCCCTGACGTGGTCAACTGCATGCAGGCTGACAACCTGGAGCTGAAGAAGCTGGTGTATCTGTACCTGATGAACTACGCCAAGACCCAGCCGGATAAAGCTATCATGGCCGTGAACACTTTTGTGCGCGACTGCGAAGATCCTAATCCGTTAATCCGGGCTCTGGCCGTTCGCACCATCGGCTGCATTCGGGTTGACGAAATCACCGCCTACCTGTGCGACCCGTTGCGCAAATGCTTGAAAGATGAGGACCCGTACGTGCGCAAGACTGCGGCTGTGTGCGTTGCTAAGCTGCACGATATTGATCCGCTGCTGGTTGAGGAGCAGGTCTGTTGGGGTGTTGTAATACCCTTGCATAGTCTATGGGATATTGTGTCTGTGAGCTTGTATAGTCTATGGGATATTGTGTTTGTGAGATTGTATAGTCTATGAAATATTGTGTCTGTGAGATTGTATAATCTATGGGGTATTGTGTATAGACGTGATATATATGATATTAGGCTAGTTGGTATAAATGCTCACAGTAATCTACATAGACAATCCGTAGGATTAATGCAATCCACCGCACCGTGCAGGGCTTCCTAGACGCTCTGAAGGAGCTCCTGGCCGACAGCAATCCCATGGTGGTAGCTAACGCTGTGGCCGCAATCACTGAGATTTCCGACTCTGCCCAGACTGACACGGCTGCTGATATGCTCTGCTGGAGTGGCCAGTTGATTAATAAACTGCTCACTGCGCTAAACGAATGCACTGAGTAAGTCTTACAAAGATTCTTAGAAAATCAGAATACTCAGGTGGGACAGATTCTTAGAAAATGCGAATACTCAGGTAGAACAGATTTTTAGAAAATCAGAATACTCAGATGGGACAGATTCTTAGAAAATCGGAATATTCAAGTAGAACAGATTCTTAGAAAATCAGAATACTAAGGTGGAAAAGATTCTTAGAAAATCCGAATACTCAGGTAGAACAGATTCTTAGAAAATCGGAATATTCAAGTAGAACAGATTCTTAGAAAATCAGAATACTAAGGTGGAACAGATTCTTAGAAAATCAGAATACTCAGATGGGACAGATTCTTAGAAAATCGGAATATTCAAGTAGAACAGATTCTTAGAAAATCAGAATACTCAGGTGGAACAGATTCTTAGAAAATCAGAATACTCAGGTGGAACAGATTCTTAGAAAATCAGAATACTCAGATGGAACAGATTCTTAGAAAATCAGAATACTCAGATGGAACAGATTCTTAGAAAATCAGAATACTCAGGTAGAACAGATTCTTAGAAAATCAGAATACTCAGATGGGACAGATTCTTAGAAAATCAGAATACTCAGGTGGAACAGATTCTTAGAAAATCAGAATACTCAGGTAGAACAGATTCTTAGAAAATCAGAATACTCAGATGGGACAGATTCTTAGAAAATCGGAATATTCAAGTAGAACAGATTCTTAGAAAATCAGAACACTCAGGTGGAACAGATTCTTAGAAAATCAGAATACTCAGGTGGAACAGATTCTTAGAAAATCAGAATACTCAGGTGGAACAGATTCTTAGAAAATCAGAATACTCAGATGGAACAGATTCTTAGAAAATCAAAACACTCAGGTGGAACAGATTCTTAGAAACTCAGAATACTCAGGTGAAACAGATTCTTAGAAAATCAAAATGCTCAGGTGGAACAGATTCTTAGAAAATCAAAACACTCAGGTGGAACAGATTCTCAATTAAACCTGCTGTTTCCAATTAAAACTTTCAGATGGGGCCAGGTCTTCATCCTGGATGCTGTTGCTAATTACACGCCTACTGAAAATAACGAAGCGCAAAAGTAAGCATTTCATCATTCACATTGGTCTTTGTCCCGCAATGAGCGCTTGTCTTTGTCGATCGACGCTTTCAGGCACAATGTCGGTGACGAGGCGGGAGAGTGGCTGGGTCTGTTTGACCTTCTGTGCACCTCCGGCCTGCTTTTTGTCCCATACAGTTAGTGTTATTATATTCTCTAATTTAATGCTAAAGGTTGTTAAGTGACTCAAGACGACTCTAAAATGACGAGATGTCGCGGTATAAGTCGTTAAAAAGTCGTCAAACAGTTGCCTAAGAGTCAAATTGAGGCGCTTTTCTGTTTGCGACTCTGAAACCACTCTGGGGCGCTTCTATAATGACTCTGGTGCCGTACTTCTGTACTTTGGTACAGATCAGTAACGGGACTTTTGTACAGATCAGTAACGGGACTTTTGTACAGATCAGTAACGAGACTTTTTCAATGGTCAATAAATTATTTTTTTCATCCTAAACCCCCAGCATGATCGAGCGAGTTTCACCCCGGCTGGCTCATGCTAACGCTGCCGTTGTACTTAGCGCTGTCAAGGTGATCATGAAGCTACTCGAGATGCTGGATCCCAACTCCGATTTCGTTGTTAGCACCATCAAGAAGCTCTCTGCACCGTTAGTCACGCTGCTGTCTAGCGAACCCGAGATTCAGTACGTTGCTCTGCGCAATATCAATCTGATTGTGCAGAAGCGGCCTGACATTCTCAAGCAGGAATTGAAAGTGTTCTTCGTCAAATACAACGATCCGATCTACGTGAAACTCGAGAAGCTGGACATCCTCATCAGGCTGACCTCTGCTGCTAATATTGCTAATGTGCTGGCCGAATTGAAGGAATACGCCACGGAAGTTGATGTTGACTTTGTGCGCAAGGCGGTGAGTTTAAGGGCTGCATTATTAAAGAAATGGTTACCTTAATAAGTATTGGAGTCTTAAAACCTGCCTTTTCAATTGCGTAATACGCTCATAATGTAATCTATCGTAATTACGTAATCACTTTTCTTTGTTGTGTTAAAAAGAAGTATTGCGGAACTAAAACTATGCTTGATTGCGTAAGCGTAACAACAACTTAATTGCATAGCAACGCACCTAGCTACTGATAGTTGCATAGCAACGCACCTAGCTACTGATAGTTGCATAGCAACGCACCTAGCTACTGATAGTGACATAGCAACGCACCTAGCTACTGATAGTGACATAGCAACGCACCTAGCTACTGATAGTGGCATAGCAACGCACCTAGCTACTGATAGTGGCATAGCAACGCACCTAGCTACTGATAGTTGCATAGCAACGCACCTAGCGACTGATAGTTGCATAGCAACGCACTTCAACTACTGATAGTCTTATTAGAGGGGGTTGTAGCCTAGTGATCAGAGCCTCGGACTCACGACTTAAAGGCCGAGGGTTCGATTCCCGATCCCACTGAAACAATTTGTGTCCTTGAGCAAGACATTTAACTCTGCATGGCTTCAGTTCACCCAGCTGTAAAATGGGTGCCAGCATTAGCTGGGGTAATTGAGGCTGTGTGTGGCGACTCCCCAGTCCTAACAACACGCTTTGCTACTGTCAGCTGCATATCAATCCCTAATTATATAAAACATTTTCTCCAGGTTCGCGCCATCGGTCGTTGCGCGATCAAAGTCGAGTCGGCTGCCGAGCGCTGCGTGAGCACCCTGCTGGATCTCATCCAGACCAAGGTGAACTACGTTGTCCAAGAGGCCATCGTAGTCATCAAAGACATTTTCCGCAAGTATCCCAACAAATACGAGTCCGTCATTGGCACGCTGTGCGAAAACTTGGACACCCTCGACGAGCCGGAGGCCCGCGCCTCCATGATCTGGATCATCGGCGAATACGCCGAACGCATCGACAACGCCGACGAGCTGCTTGAATCGTTTTTAGAAGGCTTCGCCGACGAGCAGACTGCCGTGCAGCTGCAGCTGCTCACGTCAGTTGTGAAGCTGTTTCTAAAACGGCCCACGGATACGCAGGAGCTGGTACAGCAGGCGCTGAGTCTGGCTACTCAGGAGGCTGATAATCCCGACCTGCGGGATCGCGGCTACATCTATTGGCGACTGCTGTCTACAGATCCCGCCGCTGCTAAACAGGTGCTGCGTCATTCTTGATTCAATAGGGTTTTTGTTTATGTCTCTACCGATACTATCTACAGATTCTCTAGGGCTTGTCACCACACTACTGCCACCTTTGGGTCCATAGGGTTGCATACCAACTCCCCGGGTGACGCAAGAATTTTGCTGGGCTCCTGGTGATAGTAGCATTCACTCCAGGTCCTTCATTTGGCTCTCATGTATTCACTTCAGGTGGCTCTCAATCAAACATGCCCTTCAGGTCCTTCGGGTCGCTCTCATGTATTCACTTCAGGTGGCTCTCAATCAAACATGCCCTTCAGGTCCTTCGGGTCGCTCTCATGTATTCCCTTCAGGTGGCTCTCAATCAAACATGCCCTTCAGGTCCTTCGGGTCGCTCTTATGTATTCACTTCAGGTGGCTCTCAATCAAACATGCCCTTCAGGTCCTTCGGGTCGCTCTTATGTATTCACTTCAGGTGGCTCTCAATCAAACATGCCCTTCAGGTCCTTCGGGTCGCTCTTATGTATTTCCTTCAGGTGGCTCTCAAGTAAGCCCTTAAGTAGGCTCTTAAGTATGTCCTTCAGGCCCTTCATGTGGCTGTGTAGGACTCCCCTCAGCACTATCATTCCCCTCAGGTAGCACTAAATTCCCCTCATGTAGCACTAACATTCCCCTCAGCTGACACAACATTCCCCTGCAGCTAACACTAACATTCCCCTGCAGCTAACACTAACATTCCCCTGCAGCTAACACTAACATTCCCCTGCAGCTAACACTAACATTCCCCTCAGCTAGCACTAACATTCCCCTCAGCTGACACAACATTCCCCTGCAGCTAACACTAACATTCCCCTGCAGCTAACACTAACATTCCCCTCAGCTGACACAACATTCCCCTCAGCTGACACAACATTCCCCTGCAGCTAACACTAACATTCCCCTGCAGCTAACACTAACATTCCCCTCAGCTGACACAACATTCCCCTCAGCTAACACAACATTCCCCTGCAGCTAACACTAACATTCCCCTCAGCTGACACAACATTCCCCTCAGCTGACACAACATTCCCCTGCAGCTAACACTAACATTCCCCTGCAGCTAACACTAACATTCCACTCAGCTAACACAACATTCCCCTGCAGCTAACACTAACATTCCCCTGCAGCTAACACTAACATTCCCCTCAGCTGACACAACATTCCCCTCAGCTAACACAACATTCCCCTGCAGCTAACACTAACATTCCCCTCAGCTGACACAACATTCCCCTCAGCTGACACAACATTCCCCTGCAGCTAACACTAACATTCCCCTGCAGCTAACACTAACATTCCACTCAGCTAACACAACATTCCCCTGCAGCTAACACTAACATTCCCCTCAGCTAACACAACATTCCCCTGCAGCTAACACAACATTCCCCTCAGCTAACACAACATTCCCCTGCAGCTAACACTAACATTCCACTCAGCTAACACAACATTCCCCTGCAGCTAACACTAACATTCCACTCAGCTAACACAACATTCCCCTGCAGCTAACACTAACATTCCACTCAGGTAGCACTAAAATTCTCCTCGGGTAGCACTAAAATTCCCATCAGATAGCACTAATATTCCCCTCAGATAAGCACTAGCTCAGACAGCCTCAAAGTAGCGCAAATCGGACCCCGCCCCGTCAACCATCGCCGCAGGTTGTCCTCGCCGAGAAGCCGCTGATCAGCGAGGAGACGGACCTGCTGGAACCGAACCTGCTCGACGAGCTGATCTGCCACATTGGCAGCCTGGCGTCCGTCTATCACAAGCCGCCCGCTGCTTTCGTTGACGGTCGTGGCGGCGGCCAGGTTGCCAAGGCGACCAAAGGCTTGCCGTCCCGGCTGGCCGCTGAAGCTGGCGGAGCCGCTGCCGCCGCCGCTGGTGCTGGTGGTGGCGACTTTGGCGCCGGCACCGGAGCTCCCGGACGGCCCGCCGTCAGTGTCATACCGACGCAGGAGTCGCTGATTGGGGACCTGCTGGATATTGACATGTCTGGCGGGGCCACCGCCGCCGCCGCCATGGCTGCCGCCTCTGCCTCTACGAATCAGCAGCCCGTGGATCTGCTTGGCGAGGGACTGGACTCGCTGGTGAGTCAGCGGCGATTGCGTCTGACTGAGTATCTACCTGTATCTTAGTGAGAACAGTCCTAGCAGTATAGCATCTCCCTGAGAAACTGAGAATATTCAATAGAATCTCGCCCTAAGAATCTCAATATAGTTTCAAGGAGAATCTCTCTATAATCTCATTGAGAATCTCGCTATGATCTCGCTGAATGTCTCCCTATTTAATATCTCTAAAAATATCCCTAAATCACACTTAAAATGTCTTTATAATCTCACTGAAAATCTCCTATATAATCTCACTGAGAATCTCTTATATAATCTCGCTAAGAATCTCCCTATAATCTCACTGAGAATCTCTATAATCTCACTGAGAATCTCTAAGAATATCCATATAATCTCGCTAAGAATCTCCCATAATCTCACTGGGAATCACCATATACTCTCGCCGAGAATCTTAATTAAGTTTTTACAGTCTTTGTCCCGCAATAAGTGCTTGTCTTTGTCGACGCTCTCAAGCAAAATGTTAGTGACGAGCTTCGCTAGCGGGACTAAATTGCTATTAATAATTTGATAGTTGGGATCAGATGGAGGCGGGAGAGTGGCTGGGTCTGTTTGACCTTCTGTGCACCTCCTGTCTGCTTTATGTCCCATACAGTTAATGTAATTTCTCATCAATCTGTACTTATACTACTACCAGTATAGTTTTAAGTAAAAAAGACGCTCATAAGTTTGAGCTTATAAAATATTTTTTGTGCGATAAATTTATACAAGAAGCTCTGTTAAACTTTTATACTTTTGAATAGCTCATGTCCTTTTGTTTAGTACATGTGCACAATGTACTTTTGTTAAGTACAAATGCACCTTTGTTTAGTACGTTAGTACTTTTGTTTAGTACATTTGTACTTTTATTTAGTACATTTGTACTTTTATTTAGTATATGTTCATTGTGTACTTTTGTTTAGTACATTTGTACTTTTGTTTGGTACATGTGTACTTTTCGTTCCATATGTATTCTACCTTTTGTAGCGTGTGTTGCACTATGTACTTTTATCTACGGTTATATACTTTGTTTCATGTCGCGCTCAATTATTGCAGCTCGGCGGTCCGGCTCCCTCGGCCACCTCGCCTGTACCACCATCGGGAGCTTCAGCAGCCGCTGGCGGCAGCGGCGCCGACTCTTTAGCCGACATTTTCGGCGGTCTAGGCGGCGGCGTCGGCGGCGGCCTGGGCGGAGGCGGCGGCTTCGATCCGCCAATGGAGACGTGGCTGCCAGCCCAGAAAGGCAAGGGCCTGCAAATTGAAGGCCGATTCCTGCGCCGCGGACCGCAGCTGAGCATGGAGCTGCGGCTGCGAAATAACGCTATGCAACAGTTAAACGGATTCGCCGTGCAGTTCAATAAGAACAGCTTCGGCCTGGCCCCGGCGCAGCCGTTGGCCATGAATCCGCTGGCTCCGCAACAAAGCGTCACCACGCTGCTTCCGTTGAATACTAAGGGCCCGGTGCAGAAAATGGATCCGTTGCTGACTCTGCAGGTGAGCTGTCCATGCCACTAGCTGCATTTCGGTACATATTTGGCGCCATATTTTTAGTTTTTTGTCCATTGTCTTGCTTGAATTGTTTGCAATCTCGATTGATCTGGCGCCATCCTGCTCGATTTGGCGCCAAACTAAATGAATTGGTGTCATCTTGATCCATTTGGCTCTATCCTGATTGATTCAGTGTAATTCTGATCGATTTGGCGCCATCTTAATTGATTCAGTGTAATTCTGATAGATTTAGCGCCATCCTGATCTATTTGGCGCCATACTAAATGAATTGGTGTCATCTTGATCCATTTGGCTCCATCCTGATTGATTCAGTGTAATTCTGATCGATTTAGCGCCATCCTGATCGATTTGGCGCCATCCTGATCGATTTGGCGCCATCTTTATTTGATTCAGTGTAATTCTGATAGATTTGGCACCATCCTGATAGATTTGGCGCCATCTTAATTGATTCAGTGTAATTCTGATAGATTTGGCGCCATCCTAATCGATTTGGCGCCATCCTGATCGATTTGGCGCCATCCTGATCGATTTGGCGCCATCCTGATCGATTTGGCGTCATCCTGATCGATTTGGCGACATCCTGATCGATTTGGCGCCATCCTGATCGATTTGGCGCCATCCTGATCGATTCACAGTTAGACGCTGCACATTGTGTTATTGTGCTGATAATCCCACTTAAAATCCTCACTAATCCCTTCGCTTCCCTGTCCCATGCGCAGGTGGCGGTGAAGAACAACATTGACATATTCTACTTTGCCTGTCTAATCCCAATGTACGCCCTGTTCACTGAGGAGGGCGACATGGACAAGCGCGTGTTTTTGTCCACCTGGAAAGACATCCCGCCAGAGAATGAGACCCAGTTTAACCTGGGCTCCTATGCTCACGATGCGGACACGGCCAGCACTATGCTGCGCTCATTTAACGTGTTCACCATTGCTAAGCGTAGCGTTGAATCAACTGACATGCTGTACCAGTGCGTGAAGCTCACTAACGGCATTTTAGTGTTGGCCGAACTGAAAATCGTGCCGCAGACTAATGCCTACACTTTGAGCTTGAAATCCAGGCACGTTGAAATCTATCCCGGAGTGCACGAGGCGTACTTGGCCGTTCTGAAAGGCTGAATTACTGTTAAATTCACTATATTGTAGGCTTAGAATATTCCTTCACGTTGTTCCTTTAAAATAAAATAACACTTTGTTGTTATTGTTTTTCGTTTATTATTGTTCAAACTGTAATATTTATCTACCATGCTTATTATCTGAATTATTCCGCAATTTATCAACTAATCATTTTTTCGAGACCATTGTGTTTAAGATAGAAAATTATCTTAGCCACGTGGCGTTCTGAACCTTCATTTTGGATTGCCATCCCAGTCACTCTTGGTCACCGTGGTGTTCTAAACCTACAATCTGGATTGTAATCCCAGTAACCCTTGGTCACCGTGGTGTTCTAAACCTACAATCTGGATTGTAATCCCAGTAACCCTTGGTCACCGTGGTGTTCTAAACCTGCAATCTGGATTGCAATCCCAGTAACCCTTGCTCGCCGTGGTGTTCTAAACCTACAATCTGGATTGCAATCCCAGTAACCCTTGGTCACCGTGGTATTCTAAACCTACTATCTGGATTGCAATCCCAGTAACCCTTGGTCACAGTGGTGTTCTAAACCTACTATCTGGATTGCAATCCCAGTAACCCTTGGTCGCCGTGGTGTTCTAAACCTACAATCTGGATTGCAATCCCAGTAACCCTTGGTCGCCGTGGTGTTCTAAACCTACAATCTGGATTGCAATCCCAGTAACCCTTGGTCACCGTGGTATTCTAAACCTACTATCTGGATTGCAATCCCAGTAACCCTTGGTCACCGTGGTGTTCTAAACCTACAATCTGGATTGCAATCCCAGTAACCCTTGGTCACCGTGGTATTCTAAACCTACTATCTGGATTGCAATCCCAGTAACCCTTGGTCACCGTGGTGTTCTAAACCTACAATCTGGGTGCATCACCAGTAACCCTAGCTTTGTAAAACGATATCCTTGTACTGATGTATAATTTTATTCGTGGTCTCAAACTTGCTAAATTGTTCAAATTTGATTAGATAAATTCGCATCCTCAGCTTACTTTTAGTACTCTTTGGCGTATTGTCAACAGCTTAAGTACAGTACATTAGTAGATATTGGCGCATGACATGATTATGGACCATAATTTGTATTGCAACTATTTACATTTTTTATGAAATTGCTATGATCAAATTTTAGTGATCACAGCGGTGAAACAAAATCGTGTGTGTTCTCTCTTTTTTCATCGATTGTGCAATAATATTCATTGAGAGCTATCTTCGAATTTTGTTTTAAAAGTCTGTTATATTTTGGCGGTCATTTTTATCACCGATATCACCTCAGCTTGTCGACTTGATAATCTGTTTCGTGCAAATATTTATAATAAGTTAATTAATTCGGTTTCCAAATTAATTTATGAATTTTGCGTAGCTTCTAGTTAAGACTCTATAATGCAGAATTTTTTTGAAATAAAAAATAAGTAATTAAATCTTTTTTCTGTGATAAATTCGTATATTTAGTCCTGCACACAGATACTAGAATAACTAGATAGGCATGTTTGCTTAGTAAAGCAGCTTTCTACTTTCAGTTCAGTAGCAGAGAAGAATACATAAGCTATTTTATAATAATAAGGCAGCTGAAACGACTCTGATAAGTTGAGAAGCCCAAGCTTGCAGGCGTAAACAACTTGCTAATTGGTTCAGCAATAATGTACATTAGCCAGTCCACTAAAATGTACATGGCAGCTTTAGGCTGGAATTCCGAGAAGGGCAATAAAATTTGAAGCGGGACGTGGGGTAGCGTGGAAAGGCGCGGTTGGACGGTTTAGGCTTGGGGGTAAGTGCCAATAAAATGAGCCTTGGCTTTAAAAATACATTAAAAATGCTTTCTGTTTTAACTTACTACTGAACTGAAAGTAGTTGACACGCAAATGTGCTGAGTGGCCCATCTAGTATCTGTGGGTCCTGTATAAGTAATGCTATATTTATATCCCGTAAGCTATATTATATTAAAATGCTATACTGTTAGAATGCACTGAGTCATCGTTGTCTAATTTATGTTTAACAATTTTGTAGTAGTGATTTGGAAATCTATATAAATAGACAAGCGACACACAATGTTTATTCGATACGTTTTTCAAATTTTCGTTTTCAGTTTCACATCTATATAGCCTTTTAGCATAACTAAATATGCACACATTGATCGTGCTACAACTCTTACAATCTCTGATTACTTTCTGTTTGGATTAGCTAAATGGAGAACCAGCTGAAAGTCGCGTTGCAAAGTCGTTACATTCTCCTATTATATCTTTCTATCAGTATAAAACAGGAGCCACACAAATGGTGACTAGCAATCAGGGCTCCCAAATGAAAGGATTAGCAAGAAAATTGAATAAAGTACACGTAGTTTTCGTGTACCATTTGTACACGAAAACTACGTAGCCTTGACATCTCAGCAATTCCCCCATGAGCCTTGACATCTCAGCAATGCCCCCATGAGCCTTGACATCTCAGCAATTCCCCCATGAGCCTTGACATCTCAGCAATTCCCCCATGAGCCTTGACATCTCAGCAATTCCCCCATGAGCCTTGACATCTCAGCAATGCCCCCCATGAGCCTTGACATCTCAGCAATGCCCCCATGAGCCTTGACATCTCAGCAATTCCTCGTGAGCCTTGACATCTCAGCAATTCCTCGTGAGCCTTGACATCTCAGAAATTCCTCGTGAGCCTTGACATCTCAGAAATTCCTCGTGAGCCTTGACATCTCAGCAATCCTCCCGTGAGCCTTGAGATCTCAGCAATTTCCCCGTGAGCCTTGACATCTCAGCAATTCCCCCGTAAGCCTTGACATCTCAGCAATTCCCCATGAGCCTTGACATCTCAGCAATTCCCCCATGAGCCTTGACATCTCAGCAATTCCCCCATGAGCCTTGACATCTCAGCAATGCCCCCATGAGCCTTGACATCTCAGCAATTCCTCGTGAGCCTTGACATCTCAGCAATTCCTCGTGAGCCTTGACATCTCAGCAATTCCTCGTGAGCCTTGACATCTCAGCAATTCCTCGTGAGCCTTGACATCTCAGAAATTCCTCGTGAGCCTTGACATCTCAGAAATTCCTCGTGAGCCTTGACATCTCAGCAATTCCCCCATAAGCCTTGACATCTCAGCAATCCCCCCGTAAGCCTTGAGATCTCAGCAATTTCCCCGTGAGTCTTGACATCTCAGCAATCCCCCCGTAAGCCTTGAGATCTCAGCAATTTCCCCGTGAGCCTTGATCGGGTCGAGCCACAGAAGTTCAGCAATTCCCCCGATGAACACTGAGATCTAAAAAAATTCCCTATTCATCTTGGCCCTTTTCTCACAAAAAATCGTAACAAATCATAAATTTTTTGTGTTTTGCATGTCTTCAGATCCTAGCTTTTACGCTTGTACATGAAAACGAGATCGAGATGTGCTGGAAGCACAGGCAGTGTTGCCGAAGACACTACCAAATCGCGGATCTAATCACTGGCACAGTCTTCGCAGTTCCTGTGTAGTAGCTAGGTTATTTAATCACTCAGGCGGTGACGAGAGAGACGTCATTGACATGATGCTCACTTGACATATTGTACTATAGAAAAGATCTCACGGACGGCCGAGTGTCATGAAGGCCATTCAATCGAATTAGATGCTTTCCGTTATCACTTCAAAGAAGGCTTGACTAATGAAGCATTGCATGAGTACGTTAGCAGCCGAGTTTAACACAAAGCAAAGTCAAGATATGCCCTTTTCAGAGTTTAAATTTAATGTAACGCTTGGTCAAACACCAAAGACCGTTTCTTCAAAGCCTGTCTCGATTGGGACTTGTCGACCATCTTTATGACAAAATCGACGTAGTCCTTGCAGGAGTGACTTACACTATTTCAACAATCATTACAATTCGATTCCTGCTGGCGCTATTTCGCAAAGTTCTGTGTACACTCGATCGCCATCAAAAATAAAACGCGGCTATCACTAAAACGCACTGTTGCTTTTCAAAACATTCTTCGAAGTTCTTTAAATTAGTTGCAAATAATTATCTATACTACAAAACGAGCTTTTCAGTTTCATTTTATTTTAGCTAGCTTTGTTAAAGTTTTCCTCCAAGTACTCCTTTTTGAAAAAAACTAATAATAATACGAGCGTACATGTAGTTTCAAAAAACCCAGATTTTTTTCAAAGTTCACTGGCAACTAGCAAGTGTGCAGACTGGCACGGGTGCGTAACGTTCGACACGCTTTTTAAACACGTTTAACACCAATTCAATATGTAGTAAAAACAATGAATGGAGTTAGTCTAAATATTTTAACAATTCTGAGTAATCGTCTACTTCAGTGCAAAGCTTACTGTTACTGAGTTGTGGCTATAATGCATGTGACATATACATTAGCAAAAAACGAGAATACGGGTCTGAAACTTCCAATCTAGCAAAAAATCCGTGGAAAGTTCTACACATTGAAATTTGTTGTACAGTGTACATTATCTATCATATGTACCTACACCCACCCACCAGCGTGAATAAGCTGCTCAGTTTATTTTACATGGTTTACATTTTAGATTTAGCTCCTAGAGACATGCAATATACAGACTTCAAGCAGCAGAGAAACGGGTTAAAGTTCAGCATCCCAGTTCTGCATCGCTTTCATGTATGTATAGCTAGGTACATCGTCGGTATTGCATGCCATCTTCACCAGCGTTTGCATGTGAACCAAAAATCTAAAATCGACAGCTACACGAGCCTATACATATACATCAAGTCGCAAGGCATAGTAACGAACTTAAAAGCATATCTGCGCACTCCTGCAGACATTGGCATGGCCTGAGATCAGATACGCCGAATACTACTGAAAGCATATCAAATGATGAATGCAGTCGGCCATCCCAGACAGTCTGTACTTCGTACGTCATGTATAGTATATGCTCCTATCATATTTTTTGACAATTGCAGCTGAAAAAAGCGGCAACTGAACCATAATCAAAACCGCTCGCGACAGACTTACATTTGCTCCCAATTTGTTATACCAAACAACCTTTTTAAAGATTGATATTTAGTAAAAACGACTTCGCAGAAAGTTCCAAAGCTAGGGGCCCAAGGTTGTTTTGCCAAAATTGTACGTCGATTTGACGACGATTTGTACGTCGATTTGACAAAGGGTATATTCTCTTTCTCTTAATGTATTTGAAAAAACAGCAAAAAAATGGCAGTATATTTATATTGCTGCTTATCCAAGATGGCGACGGCGTCACTTTTTTTAACTTGCCTACAATGGCAGGTCGGTTAGGCCTAATTAGCATTGCATAGCATGCGCTGTTTAGATAGGTCTACTTTATGTTCTCCAGCGATTTCACAAGTAGTCATAGGCGTAGGAACGGGGGCGACAGTGGGGCCATGGCCCCCACTTTTTTAAAGTGGAGGGGGGCAGTAATGGTATCTGACCCCTCCACAAATTAAATGCTAAATGTAGACTTTCAGCTTATTTTTTACTCTTATTTTTTGCTGCTTTGCATTTTTGCTGCAGGGCGACAAAACATAGCACCTGCGGCACTAAAATGAGTGCCTGTGGTACTAAAATAGGGCCTGTGGTACTAAAATAAGTGCTTAGGCCTATATAGCCTATATGCCTAGCCTAGTGCTAAAATGAGTGCTGACCAATGCTAAAAATAATTGGTAGATGATAATGTGCATTTTCCATAAAAAATATCATATTCAACAGGGGGTGTGCATCCTGTATGCCTCTCCTTCCTAAATCTGCCATTGAACCTCAAACCTGCCCTTCCCACTTTTTGAAATGTTTCTTTTTGGATTTCTATGTATTGATTATCTACAAGGCTAGGATTAGGAAGCTGTTGTCTTACTTGTCTAGCATGTCTAATGGGTATAGGCCTAGTTAATTAGGTTTTACAATTTACAAAAATTATTTCACCATTTGTCATTTGAATTTTAAGCTTTTTCTTAGGCCTCCTAATATCAAGTTTTAATATAATATTTGGCCTACATAGGCTTAATTACTTAGGCCTATTGATGTCATATTGTTAAGCCTTTAAGTTATTTAAAGTAGACTTAGTAGGGCCTATTTTTTGGATATAGTCTTTTATCAGTATAGCTAAAGCCAATTCAATACAATTTTGCTAGTGGTATTCTTCTGTCTAATTGGATCTTACGAAATACTACCAAAGTTGTGATATGGCTTTGCTTTTTTCCTAATTAATTAAATATACTAAATGTTGGTATCTGCCAGTACTGCCAGCAATATAATATTATTCTATTATAAGTTTATTATATCTTAGAATAATCTAAAAAAGTATAAGTCTAAGTATTTTATCTAAGCATAGGTCTGGTCTAGGTATTGAGGTACGAGAAAAGAAGAAAATAAATTAATGGGGCATTGGTTTGCTTCACTGACACCAATGAGGTAAGACAGTTTTAAACTTTGAAATTGAATTGCCACCTGTGATGTCTTGGTACTCATAAAGCTAGAAAATTTCATAAACTGATTCATAACTCTTCTCCTTCAATACTCCGTCTGCTAGGTCCTCAAGTCTAGAGGGAAGGTAGTCATAATTTGTAGTCAAACAGTCTTTAAATGGCACAGTCATTCAATTGGGTCTTCAGACACTATAAATTTCATAGTCTGTCAATATGCTTAGTTTGTTACTATCAGTAGTAAAGTAGCACTGCCACTACCATAATTTTGTATTATGGATTGTTGAGGGTCTTATAGCTTTCTTTGAGATGAGACAAATAGATTGTTTTAGGCCCCGTAGGCAAATGACTCAATAGAAAACTAAGGGCTTTGATTAAGAATGAAGATGAATAAATAAGATGAATAAATAGTTGTCATAAATAGTTATTATTGTTAACTGAATAAATACTAAGTTAGGCAAAGCTAATAAATATTATTGTCAATTATTATTGTTGCTGCAATGATAAGATAAATTTGGCAGTACCGAGGGCAAAAAGTAATGTATTAAGAAATAAAGGTCAAGAGAACATGCAATTAGGAAATTAAACTGAAATTAGAAGGGGTACAGAATAAGTACCAATGGGAAAGTTAAAACTGAGTAAAACACGCAAGATTTTATATACATAGACATGGTTAATTCCCAGGAGTGGGATACCAAAGAGAGCAGCAGGTAGGCCACACAAGGGAAAAGAATTTAACTGGCAATTGAAAATGTTAAAAAACACATTAAAACAAAGATGGGGCAAGGGAGGGTATAGCCAGGAGAACAATGGATGGATCTACCAAGAGAAAAGGAAGAAAATAGCTAAGTCTGGTCCATTGGTAGAATTAGATGATGTCAATTTATCAGCCATGGGAGACATCTCGCCAGAGTTGCCAATTGCTGTTGAACTCCAGTGGTAGACTGGCTTACCACAAGTGCGGGGGCACTGGGGGAACAGTCAGCAATTGATGAGCATTTCTGGTCATCTTTAGATTTGATGGCCCTATGTTGCCAACTGGCCTCAGCAAGCAGGGGCATTATTTGGGTAATTATTTGGAGCAATTTGGGCCTGGTGGCTATGCTAGATAAGGGTGGTCATTATTCCGCACCCCAGTGTTGCCACATGGTCGACAAACAGGCCAACTAACAAACAGAATGTGCCGTAGTGCAGGCTGCCTACCAATTGTTATAGCCGTTTGCACAAAAGATTGGCGGTAATTCTGACAGCTCGGGCCACCGCCGGCTGTCCAAAGGTCAGGGTATAGTCGCGCTAGTGGTGGCAGTCGCTCATCTGCCGGGTGTTGAGTCCCTAGCATATTCCCAGAGCAGCAGCTCGGCCAGGTGCTGTGTATGGTCAGACTAGGTATTGGCAACTGCTGCTTCCACTAGTGATGACTGACTGGACCCACTCATCTAGTTTTATGGTAGGAAGGGCAGTGTCAAATGCCACTCTGACTCCAAAACATGGATGGCCTCCAGCTTGGGGGCCAGAGGCACCGTACTGATTCAATCCATAAGCCCATGCAGCCAAACGCCAGGGCTGCTCGTGGGTATCAGGGCCATAGGCGGCTCGGGAGAGGGCACCGGAGTGGGCAGGGCTAGCAGGGCCTTCGCCATGTGGGTCGAACTCATTAAGTAGCGCCTGGTCGTAGGGCTCTCCGTCATAGTCGTTGGTGCAGTTGAGAGCTTTGAAGTGTCTTTTTGTTGTACTTGCTATACTTTGCTTGATGCTATTTAGCAATAGCCTGATAAGTCTTGAAATCCCACTGCTGCCACCAGTGAAGTGTTTGCTGTTGCTTCCCATTTAGGCACTTAAGATTACCTTAAGTCTCGAGCCTCTTCAGTGGGAAGTTCTCTTAGCTTTCAATAGCGTAGGTAGTGCTGCCACCAGCTTGCTTTGATCTTGTCCTTCGGTGAGGGAGACTCCGGGCTGAGCGAAATAAACGAGACATGAGAACTTAGCACGCCATGCAGATTTGACAGTTCGCACCGGTGCACACCTCGTCAGCGGTCCTGCCGGGCTCAAGTGTGGGGAGGAGGAACTGTGCTAGTTTCTGGTTAGCTTGTCTGGGGGTTTAGCTCACACTCAGGCACTCAGTCGAGGATAGATCAGAAGTTAAGTTAAGTTGGCAAAGAGCTAGCGTGAGCTGCGCGAGCCTTATAAGTGAGAGCAATGTTTAGTCCAGACTCATAAACGAAGGGTGGCAAAAGGAAAGGTTAAGCGCGTGGTTGCCAAACAGAGGCACAAGAGGCCCATACTTATAGGATAGCGGATCAATTTCAGCATCACCCCATTGCACCAGAGTGCGCAAGGCCGCTCTCACTGCGCCCCTCAACCTAGCGTGATTCAGTTCTATTTTTAGAAAAAAGCGCGGAGCCCTACTAGAGAGGCAAGGACACTGTTCCTTATTTAGAGACTGATACACAATATTGCACAAGGCAGCACAAGAAAAGGACAGAGTGCCTAGGACACGTGATCTGCTACCATACAAGCCAGACCGAGAGTATAGCTTGAGTGCTGAACTTGGAATGAACAAACACAGCCACACAAGAAAAGGGGGAGAGAGGCCAGACAGACAATGAATCAAGGACAGCTGAGTGGAGAAGCTCAGACACTGAGAATGCAAAGGAACTGGAAAAAGGGGGACAGAAAAAGGAGCGCAGGCAGACAAAAGGACAATGGGGAGGAAGAGGGAGAAAGGGAGAGGAAAAGAGAGGGAGAGAGAGAGAGGGAGAGGGAGAGCTCCGGCCAGCGGCAGCCAATAGCTCAGAAGGGTGCAAGGGCACAGCTGACAAAAGGGGGCACCTAACACTAAACTAGTGCTCACTTCAGCTCTTCTGATCTCTCGACTGAGAGGAGACTCCTCGCCGCCCAGCATAGGGTCATTTTAATCCATAGTTGTGGATAAATAGTGATTCGCAAGCAAAACTTTTGACAACTCAGGTCAATTCAGAGCTTGAACATAATGGAATGAAAATTGGCTCTTAAATGACACAAAAATATCCAATTGGTGGAATTAAAAGCCAACCAGGGGAAATAAAATTTAACTGCTAAAAAGGGCCATCACCCCTTGTACACTCTAAGGTGGCACACACGGAGATGGGGTAGGCGCATGAATCAAGGAGTCATAAAACAGATAACTACATAGCAGGGGTCCAAGATCAAAATGAATGAATGGGGCACCTTACATGGCTCACATAAACAGGTTAGCAATTAGAAAAGGCAGGGCTGAACAATCGCGTAAACAGTAGTTTAGAAAAAATTAAGAATAATAGTAAGAGGCATATGTAGCTCCTTTTCATTAAAAGCTAGGATAGCAAATAGACGCAGGCAAGGTGACCAGGTTAAACTTAGATCTCCATAAGGAGTTACATCAACAGAGGCATGCAAAAACACTGGGAAACTGAGCCAAAGTAGGGAGGGGCCCTAACAAAAATTTCTCTGGCTTGACAGAATCAGAACAAAGGAAAAATAGGGGCGGTTCATCTCAGATGCCCTCCACTGAGGACAAGACCTAGAACCAGGGCACTTGACCTGAGTGGGGCAAAATGGCGGGGGCTCCATAGCGAAAATGTTTCACAAAATTAAAATATACCTTCAGTCATAAGCGAGGCTAAAAGGTTTACAAATGAAAGGTGTCCTGCAAGTTAATCAAATGCAATTAAGCAATTGAATAATGTGTTGCACGTAGATAATCAATGTTGCATTGGTGCAGGCTTTTACCATCAAGCCTAAGGCTAAATATTAGAGTGCAAAGGTTTGGGTCATGTTGGATAAGCATGAGCACAAATTTTACAACTTCTTTTCTCTCTCAAGTATAAGGAAACAGAATAGCTAGAGATTGAAACATTGCTTTTGTCCCAAAAGCATAAGGAGCAGAAAGTTGGAAAATTAACATTGCTTTTGTCCTGAAAGCATAAGGAAATGGATAGAAGAATAAACTGCTTTTGCCCTCAAGCATAAAAACACATTGAAATGGATTGAAACAGATATGGATCTACTTTGTCTTCTAACACTACTTCTGCTTCTCAGTAGTATATACTGCATATACTTCCATCTACTTCACTTCATTTTAGAAAGAAAATCAACTCCAAAAACAATCTTTAATAACATTTACTTGGAACTCTTATTATTTGTTGGTAAATTCTTTTTTATTGAACCATGATGCACGAGGTTATTCTCTCCTCTGCCAAAAATGCTTCTATTTATACTAAATTTGTGTAGATTTAAAAAATATTATATTTACAAAAATATTATAGAAAATATATACAGTATAACAAATAGTTTTTCTTAGTTTTTTTGGCACACATTCAAAAGTATTATTAATCAAAGAAATATAGAATTAAAGCACCCTGCAAACAGTTTTAAGGTAAGGGTAAGCCTAGCATAAAAACAACTACATTATGCAATATTAGGCTATATTACAACCATTTTTATTGGAAAAAATTAAATTATTCATTAAGACTAAAACAAAGTTTAATTTCTAAAAATTATACTATAGCCCCCCCCCCTTAACTTAAAAATTTTTATGCTTTCAATCATTTTTAATATATTTTTAATATTTATAAATTTATAATTTAATACATAGAAGCATAAACATTCTTAATAAAAACTAGTGTTCCGCCGCCGCGAGTTTTGGCCTCCGTAACCATAACCGTAGCCATAAGAAAGAAGCAACTTCCGTAGCCGAATTTTGCCGTCATTACGGGCTAAAAAAGTCCGTAACCGTAATTTGCCATAACCGTAGCCGTAATGTATAACAAAAATTGATATTTTTGCATGAAAAGTAGGGCAGACAGAAAAGGACAGATAAAAAGGATAAAAGGATAGCAATAAAACCTACTTGTTGTTCGTTCATGCATTAATATTCATTTATTTTTTCGTAAATATAATATCTTTATCGAAGTATTCTATAGCATTGTTGTATGCAATTGTGTGCTTGGTGCCTTTTTCAGTTTTCTGTGTCGTGATTCTGTTTTGTTTCGCTACAATATGAATATATGACTGACGTACCAAGGTCAATGTGTATGTTTAATATCATTAAATAAATATATGAATTTGTTCAAATAAAACTGCTTCAAAATTTCCGATGACTAAGAAATTGCATGTTACATTTTTTCATTTTCATTTTATTGCATTGTCTATTGTATTGTCTTCTTTGGTTTCAATCAATTTTCAATCATAATTCATATTCTTATCCTATTAGTATTTATTTAGTATTTCCTTATTAATATTCTTTCATCCTTATCCTCATAATCTAAATCTAATATCCTATTTTTATGCTAAGGAGCTAAATGCTACATATGGCTAAGAAATAAGAATGCCAGATTCTTAGTCTCTTGTAGGCTTTGACTGGCTCTCTCTGTCTCGCTGCTATCATGCTATCGCTATGCTATGCTATGCCGTATGCCTAATGAGAAAATTCATGAAAAAATTCGTTTTTCATTTTCAAGAAGTTTTGTAGATATTTAGAAACTTAACAAATGTAAAAAATAATAATAACTAGTAAAACAAAATGAAAACTGGTTGAAGTTGATATAAAAAAATTCTTTTATAACACTAAACAGTTAAAAATAAATAATTTTTGTTACGGCTACCAATTACAGCAAGTCTAGAAAAATCTCCGTAATCCGTAACCGTAACCGTAAGCTCAAAATATGTCCGTAACTGTAATCCGTAATGAAAATACGGCTTCAAAAGTGTCATAGCCGTAATTTGCCGTAGCCGTAGCCGTAATTACAGCGGAACACTAATAAAAACTCTTATATATAGTTTTATTGTCATTGCTTATTTTTTTTTATTTTATAATTTATGGACAGCCTGCTATCTCTTCCCAGTCTATTATGCCAAATATTAAAAGATATAAGCTTTTAAAAATTTGAAACCTAAATCTAGTACAGATTAGGGCTTAGTTATGATTACAATTATAAATTTATACTTTAATAACTGATAAAATCATAATCAAGATTTTTTTCCTGTCAATTCTCATAATAAATCTATATTTTTGATAAAAATTTTATATATCTAAAAACATGTGCACTAAATTTTTATACTTATTGGCATATTAGCACATTAAAATAAATCATTTCAATGTTAGTAAATAACAATTGTAAGCAACTGTACAAGATTTTAATTTTGGTATATTCAATTCAATGAAGATAATTATATGCCTAGAAAAAGCATAGACACTCCACTTTTTATATTTTTTTCAAATAACATATTGTAGTTGTTCTAATACTTATTGGTAAACAAAATGGCAAGACAAGGAATGTGAAAATCTATATATGTAACTTTCCATAGTAATGTCTGTAGCTAAGGTAGAAGTCTAAAGGATGCTAGATTTGCTTGCCCCTAACCTTATAACCTTAATTCTAAACCCTGGCACTAACAAACTCTTGGAGGGCTGCAGCCTAATGAACTAGTGTGATACTCTTATGTACTGGCAAGTGGCCCAGGCTTGATTCCAAGTGTAGTTAGTTACATCAATTTGGGGCTAAACTGGAATATCGGCTTGGCTCTGCTCACGCAATTAACGCCCTTGAGGACCAACCCCCCCCCGCCAAGGCACAGTGAAGTGTACATGCCTAACGATAAGTAAAGTTAGGGCCGCTGTACACTCCTTGTCGCTTGTCCTTGTTGAATTTGCAATTTAGTCACACATTCTGTTATTTCAGGGAGTTGCACCAGACCAAAGATTTGCAGCTAGCTGAGTAACAAAGCTTTGAAGGGTAGTTATTATTATTATTATTATTATTCGCTACTATGGGCCTCGCCTGCGGCGGCTGCTCCAGCGAACGGGCCCAACTAGATCGCGAGGCCGGCAACCCGAACGAGTCGCGCAATCCTCTGGATCGGCGGCGCCGGCGTCAAACAGCTTGTGCCGACTGGCCCTGGTGCCTGGTGTTCGGCGCCTTCCTATGCGGCCTGCTAGTTATCGCCGGGTTCGCCTTCAGCATGGGCGATTTGCAACGAATATTTAGCCCGTTCGATTGCTATGGCAACACGTGCGGCAGCGATAGGAATATCCGCGTGCCAGGGGTGCCCCTGAGCGGTCGGGACACTCGCGCTGAGCCGTATCTGTTTCATTTCAGCGACTTGTTTGCCACCAACACACTGTCCGTGTGCGTCAGCCAGTGTCCTAATAGGCCCATAGACAGTTTGGAAGAGTTGAAACAGGTGCGTGATAGTGCGCTTTATTACTTTATTGTATTTTAAGTCGCTATTAACTAGCCTTAGGCCATTGATCATTCTTACTCTCACTGTCTATAGATCTTCGATGTGTCTAGATAACTATTAGAATCGTCCTAAATTCTTAGAATTGTCCCTAGATTATTCCTAAAATTGTATCTACGTCCCAAAAAATTCTTAAAACAATCTCTAGATCATTCTTAGAATCGTCTCTAGATCATTTTTAAAATAGTCTCTAGGTTATTCTTAGAATCGTCTCTAGATGATTCTTAAAATCGTCTCAAGATAATCCTTAGAATTGTACCTAGATCGTTCATAAAATACTCCCTAGATTAGATCATTCTTATAAGAATACCTAGAGCATTCTGAGAATCCTTTTAGTTCATGCCTAGAATCGTCTCTAGATTATTCTTAGAATCGTCCCTAGATCATTCTTAAAAACGTTCCTAGATCATTCTTAGAATCTTCCTTAGATCATTCTTAGAATCTTCCTTAGATCATTCTTAGAATCGTCCTTAGATCATTCTTAGAATCGTCCTTAGATCATTCTAGATTTGTCCCTAGATCATTCTTAGAATCGTTCTTATATCATTCTTAGAATCGTCCTTAGATCATTCTTAGAATCGTTCTTAGATCATTCTTAGAATCGTCCTTAGATCATTCTTAGAATCGTCGTTAGACCATTCTTAGAATCGTTCTTAGATCATTCTTAGAATCGTCCTTAGATCATTCTTAGAATCGTCCTTAGACCATTCTTAGAATCGTTCCTAGATCATTCTTAGAATCTTCCTTAGATCATTCTTAGAATCGTCCTTAGATCATTCTTAAAATCGTCCTTAGATCATTCTTAGAATCGTTCTTAGACCATTCTTAGAATCGTCCTTAGATCATTCTTAGAATCGTCCTTAGATCATTTTTAAAATCGTCCTTAGATCATTCTTAGAATCGTCCTTAGACCATTCTTAGAATCGTCCTTAGATCATTCTTAAAATCGTCCTTAGATCATTCTTAGAATTGTCCTTAGATCATTCTTAGAATCGTCCTTAGACCATTCTTAGAATTGTTCTTAGATCATTCTTAGAATCGTCCTTAGATCATTCTTAGAATCGTTCTTAGATCATTCTTAGAATCGTCCTTAGATCATTCTTAGAATCGTTCTTAGATCATTCTTAGAATCACATCTGTATAGCTTCTTGGAATCGCTCCATGCTTCCTAGAATCGCCTGTTTACCCATTTCTTTAGTTTTGATTTTGTAAGTCACTGCTAGGATCACGTGATGCACCTGTACACTATGCGACGGTCTTTTTCCGCACATTACAGGTATTTCTACGCGATAAGATCAACTATTGCAGCTACGATTTCCCTCTGCTATCGGCAAATGCCACGCATCAGAACAAGTTCACCGGCCCCTGTCCCGACACGCCAATTAGTCGTATGGAGCCTGTTTATGGCCGCTGCATCACGGCAGGAATTCGGTCTAATATATTGCCGAATGATACTGTCAACAGGTGATTTTTTAATCTTTATTTCACTATTGAGGACGCTACACTCGTAAAAGTCGAAATTTTTCTCAGGTGACTGTTGTAACAACTTGCGTTTGAGAGAGGATTCCTGGAAATTGCTTTGAAAGAAGATTCCTGGAAATTGCTTTGGGAGAAGATTCCTGGAAATTGCTTTGGGAGAAGATTCCTAGAAATTGCTTTGAGAGAAGATTCCAAGAAATTGCTTTGAAAGAAGATTCCTGGAAATTGCTTTGGGAGAAGATTCCTGGAAATTGCTTTGGGAGAAGATTCCAAGAAATTGCTTTGAGAGAAGATTCCTAGAAATTGCTTTGAGAGAAGATTCCTGGAAAATTTATTCCTTAAAGCTTGGAGTTTGACCTTGACTGTGCGTCTCTATTGCTATTGCTATTGCTATATCTATTTATGTGTGTATAATCATTTAGCTAGTATTAAAATAGCATTCAATTAGCATAGTTGAATCAGTGAATATAAGGTATTTCAAATTATTAATTGACCCTGTAGAAATCCCAAAACGCCCAGAATCTTGATCTCCATCATAGCCACGTGAAAATATCCTAAAACGCCCAGAATCCTAATCTCCATCATAGCCAGGTGTAGAAATCCCAAAACGCCCAGAATCCTGATCTCCATCATAGCCAGCTGTAGAAATCCCACAACGCCCAGAGATCTGATCCCCATCATAGCCAGGTGAAAAAATCCCAAAACGCCCAGAATCCTGATCTCCATCATGCATAGCCAGGTGAAAAATCCTAAAACGCCCAGATTTCTGATCTCCATCATAGCCAGGTGAAAGAATCCCAAAACGCCCAGAATTCTGATCTCCATCATAGCCAGGTGAAAAAATCCTAAAACGCCCAGAATCCTGATCTCCATCATAGCCAGGTGAAAAAAATTCTAAAATGCCAAGAATCCTGATCTCCATCATAGCCAGCTGTAGAAATCCCCAAAACGCCCAGAATCCTGATCTCCATCGTAGCCAGCTGTAGAAATCTCAAAATGCCCAGAATCCTGATCTCCATCGTAGCCAGCTGTAGAAATCTCAAAATTCCCAGAATCCTGATCTCCATCATAGCCAGCTGAAAAAATGCCCAAACGCCCAGAATAAAAATCAATATTTTCTTATCTTATTATCTTACCTAATTCCTATCCGCAGATGGAAGCTGAACAACATTTATGGCTACCTCAATCTGACTCCTATATTCTCCCTGCTCTTATCGGACCTGTACTCTGTGTGGTCACTACTCATTTACATTTTCGTTCTGAGCGGCCTTCTGTCTGGCTCACTGGTGGCCGGGGTTCGAATCTTTCCTCGCCTGGCCGGGCACGCTATGCTGGTCAGCTGCGCCTGCCTGTGCAGCAGCGCCACCGCACTGCTCTGGTGGGTGTTCGCCGACCAGAAGAGCCAGCTGGACGCCAAGGAGGCTGTGTAAGCTAATAAGGTTACTTTTGGCTGGGTAGCCTGCTAACCCTGCTTCCTCGATCCTCAGTTGATGAGCCAGACTCCCAGATCCTCAGTTGCTGGGCCACCAGCCTCCCCGATCCTCGTTGCTGGGCCAGCCTCCCAAATCCCCAGTTGCTGGGCCAGCCTCCCAGATCCCCAGTTGCTGGGCCACCGGTCTCTCAGATCCTCGGTTGCTGGGCCACCAGCCTCCCAGATCCCCAGTTGCTGGGCCAGCCTCCCAGATCCCCAGTTGCTGGGCCAGCCTCCCAGATCCCCAGTTGCTGGGCCAGCCTCCCAGATCCTCAGTTGCTGGGCCAGCCTCCCAGATCCTCAGTTGCTGGGCCAGCCTCCCAGATCCCCAGTTGCTGGGCCACCGGTCTCTCAGATCCTCGGTTGCTGGGCCACCAGCCTCCCAGATCCCCAGTTGCTGGGCCAGCCTCCCAGATCCCCAGTTGCTGGGCCAGCCAGCCTCCCAGATCCCCAGTTGCTGGGCCACCGGTGTCTCAGATCCTCGGTTGCTGGGCCACCAGCCTCCCAGATCCCCAGTTGCTGGGCCAGCCTCCCAAATCCCCAGTTGCTGGGCTAATATACTATTTTGACATTGCTGCCTACCCAATGCTACCCACAATTGCTGACCGCAGGAATTTCCCCCTGCTAGACTTGGAGACTCAAAACGAGGACGCATTCCTGGTGCTGTCAATCGTGAGCACAGTGCTGCTGCTTGTCCTGCTGTTCTGCCTGTGCGTGGTCTGTTCCAGAGCCCGCTATGTTGGCCCTCTATTCGTTCAAGCCGCCAAGTGCGTTGGGTCAGTGCCGCAGCTGTGCGCCCTGCCAATTGTCACCTGCCTGTTGCTAGGCAGCCTGTTCGCTCTCTGGCTGTGGACTCTGGCCTACATTTCTACGTCCGCTCTGCCTCGCAGCGAGCCGAGAATGATTCCCAGCATCACTATGAATAACAGCCTGATCAGGGAGCCTATTGAGCCCTGTCTGGCCATGGACCGGCCGTCCTGGGTGTCCTGGCTGTGGATTTATCACGTGGCCGGTTTGCTGTGGATTGGAGAGTTTGCTCTGGCCTGTCAGCAGTACGTGCTCGGCCGGGTCGCCTGCGGCTGGTATTATCGGGACGAACGGCACAGCGCCAAATGGCCGGTGGCCGGGGCTCTGGCCGATCTGGTGTGGCGTCGGCTGGGTGAGCTTTGTTGAGCCTCCACTGCATGAGCTGACCGCCCCTAATCCCCATATCAGCTGATCGTCTCTGATCCCCATATCAGCTGATCGACTCTGATCCCCATATCAGCTGATCGCCTCTGATCCCCATATCAGCTGATCGCCTCTGATCCCCATATCAGCTGATCGACTCTGATCCCCATATCAGCTGATCGCCTCTGATCCCCATATCAGCTGATCGCCTCTGATCCCCATATCAGCTGATCGACTCTGATCCCCATATCAGCTGATCGACTCTGATCCCCATATCAGCTGATCGTCTCTGATCCCCATATCAGCTGATCGACTCTGATCCCCATATCAGCTGATCGACTCTGATCCCCATATCAGCTGATCGACTCTGATCCCCATATCAGCTGATCGACTCTGATCCTCATACCAGTTAATCAGTTGATTAATCGTCATAAAAATGCCCAGCCAACATCGCAGTAAAAAATCGCCCCCCTTAATCCTTAATCCGCAGGCACGGTAGCCATTGGCTCGCTGGTCATCGCAGTCACCCGCCTGCCCCGCTGGGCGCTGAGCTGGTTTCACAAGCGATTGCGCAATCAGAAAGCCTGCGGCGGCTCGGACGCCTGCTGCGTCAGATGTCGCCGATTAAACAAATCCGCTTTGGCTGCCGCTGCGCTCACCGGCCAGCCGTTCTGGTCGGCTGCCGGCGCCGCCTCGGATCTGCTTGGCAACAAGCACGCCTCGCTGCGCCTGGCCGCGCTTAATTCTGCCGGCGATTTTGTACTGCTGACAGCTAAACTGGCTGTGTCGGCTGCCTGCACCATTGTCTGCACTGTGCTGCTGATGGTGCGGACTGGGGAGGCCTGTGGGGTTTTGGAGGCCTGTGGTGTTTTGGAGGCCTGTGGGATTTGGAAGGCCTGTGGGATTTTGGAAGCCTGTGGGGTTTGGAAGGCCTGTGGGATTTGGAAGGCCTGTGAGATTTTGGAAGCCTGTGGGATTTGGGAGGCCTGTAGGGTTTGGAGGCCTGTGGGATTTGGGAGGCCTGTGGGGTTTTGGAGGCCTGTGGGGTTTTGGAGGCCTGTGGGATTTGGAAGCCTGTGGGATTTCGGAGGCCTGTGGGATTTGGAGGCCTGTGGGGTTTGGAGGCCTGTGGGATTTTAGAGGCCTGTGTGATTTTCGAGGTCTATGGGATTTTGTAAACCTATGGGATTTCGGAGGCCTGTGTTATTTTGGACCCCCAGAGCATTTTGGAGCATAGAGTGGGGGTTTGGCCTAACAACGTCTATTAAAAATAAATTTACGAATTATTTCACATTGCAGTTGAAATGGTCGGACAAAAGCATCAGATTTTTTCCATTACCAATTGTATTGGTGGCCACTTTTGCATTCCTGGTGGCTCACTGCTTTCTGTCCGTGTTCGAGGTGAGTCCAAGTCTTGTTAAATGTTTTGTGTTATAACTTTTTTATGCGGCAATTTTTAACTTCGCTAGTTCCTTTTTGCGTTCCTTCTGTACTCCAACTTTTTCAGTTCGTTATAGACGCCATTTTCATCTGCTTTTCCTACGATTTGGGCACCAACGATGGCTCGCCAGGCCGGGAGCAGTTCATGACTGACGACTTGAAGGTTAGCAGTGTTGTTTATGACTCATATTTTTTATTTGGGTTGCTCTCGTGTTGGGAACTCTCTAATAGTGTCTCGCGTCAATATTGCCCTAAGAATCTCACACTAAGAAAATCGCCAATATCACCGTAAGAATTTCACACCAATCTCACCCTGAAAATCTCACAAATCTCACCAATCTCACTTTAAGAATCTAACCAATCTCACCCTAAGATTCTCACCCATCTTAACCTTAAAAATCTCATCAATCCCACCCTAAGATTTTCGCCAATCTCACCCTAAGAATCTCACTAATCTCACCCTAAGAATCTCATCAATATTACCCTAAAAATCTCACACCAATCTCACCCTGAGAATCTCGCGCAAATCTCTCCTTAAAAATCTCACCAATCTCACTTTAAGAATCTGACCAATCTCACCCTAAGATTCTCACCCATCTTAACCTTAAAAATCTCATCAATCCCACCCTAAGATTTTCGCCAATCTCACCCTAAGAATCTCACTAATCTCACCCTAAGAATCTCATCAATATTACCCTAAAAATCTCACACCAATCTCACCCTGAGAATCTCGCGCAAATCTCTCCTTAAAAATCTCACCAATCTCACTTTAAGAATCTGACCAATCTCACCCTAAGATTCTCACCCATCTTAACCTTAAAAATCTCATCAATCCCACCCTAAGATTTTCGCCAATCTCACCCTAAGAATCTCACTAATCTCACCCTAAGAATCTCATCAATATTACCCTAAAAATCTCACCCTGAGAATCTCGCAAATCTCTCCTTAAGAATCTCACTAATCACACCCTAGAATTCTTACCGATCTTACAATAAGAGTCTCACCAATCTCATCCTAAGAGTCTCATCTCAAAAATGTTACCAATCTCACACTAAGAATCTCTCATCAAACAAACCCTAAGACTCTCATCAATCTTGTCTTAAAAATGAAACCAAGTTCCCAAGCTCACCTTTAAGACTATCACTAACCTCAAACATTAAAAATATATATCCCTCTTAATCCCACCTTGATACTCTCCCAGAACCTGGTTCTTGACACCTGCGACGCTATGACCAGCAACCTGCCTCTTGGCAGCATCGGCAATTCGTCATCGCGTCGACAGGCTGCGGCCGCCACCATGCCGCTGACATCCTCCGGTGTGCAGCAGGAGAACGGAGCCAAGAACGCCGCTGTAGATGACGAAGCAGCCGCTCACCTCAGACTCAGCGAGCTGGAGGATCTCGACCAGATGGAGGACGTGCCGGACATTGCTCTGCAGCCGCAGGGCCGGCCGGACTCGTCTCTGCCGATGCGCCGGATGCAGGCGCCGACGGCCAGCCAGGAGGCTGACGACGACTTGCGCAGTCTGAGAACTCCTGCTAGCACCCCGATGCGCTCCGCTGGCGGCCCGGCTGACCAGGGAAGCGGGGACAATGCCCAGTCTAAGACTGTTTGACCTGCTGGCTGAGTATGCAGCTGCTGATCCCATTAATCCCCAGATTCCCATCCCTGACTCCTGATCCCATTAATCCCCGGATTTTTATCCCCGACTCCTGATCCCATTAATCCCCAGATTCTCATCCCCGACTCCTGATCCCATTAATCCCCAAATTCTCATCCCCGACTCCTGATCCCATTAATCCCCAAATTCTCATCCCCGACTCCTGATCCCATTAATCCCCAGATTCTCATCCCCGACTCCTGATCCCATTAATCCCCAGATTCTCATCCCCGACTCCTGATCCCATTAATCCCCAAATTCTCATCCCCGACTCCTGATCCCATTAATCCCCAGATTCTCATCCCCGACTCCTGATCCCATTAATCCCCGGATTCTCATCCCCCACTCCTGATCCCATTAATCCCTCACTCCCGATCCATTAATCCCTCACTCCTGATCCCATTAATCCCTCACTCCTGATCCCATTAATCCCTCACTCATGATCCCATTAATCGCTCACTCCTGATCCCATTAATCCCTCACTCATGATCCCATTAATCGCTCACTCCTGATCCCATTAATCCCCAGATTCTCATCTCGAACTTCTGATCCCATTAATCCCCACTCATGATCCCAGTAATCCCCTGCTTCTCATCCTCGACCGCTGATCCCAATAATCCTCATCCCAAATCCTCACATTTTAATTAATCATATTTGACCTTCATAGCTTCCTAACTGCGTGTTTAGTCTTTTGTATCTACGATTTTTGTCGATATAAATTTGGTTTACACTTCATTCTTTGATCAAAGGCTTGCATATTCAATCGTCTTTGCAATCCTACACATTATTATGCTTGCAATACATTTATTTTTATCTATTCTAAGCTACTTAGCTGCTTGTATCGTTACAGTAGAATGTTGCGCGTTTTGTTGCTGATATTTTGTGTGAAATCGTAAATAAAATTTAACGTTTTAACGTTCACACAATTTTTTTCATCCTTTGATTTGCAGTAGATCTTACTACTCGTAGTATTGGGCAGCACTATGACTTTTTTAGGGAGAATTGTGTGATAATTTTCCCATACAAAATTAGGCTTTTACGAGACATGTGCGTGTAAATAGCTAGTCCCCATGTGTAGCTTTTTATTTTGCTTGATTTATTTTCAAATTAGCAATTTATTTATGTAATTATATGACAAAATACGTACGTACAATGTAACAAACAGACAATCAAAAGTATTGGCTCTGATACTGCGGCTAAAATAAAATGCTTTTGCGCTTTGCAGCTGCAGTTTGAATAATTTGTCTAGTCAGTGCTGAGTCCGCTGCCACCTAGTTTATGCCTATGTTAAAGTTTTGATGCATAAATGCTTTATATAGTTATTATTCCTAATCTAATATCTAAGCTGTGTGTTTTGAACAATTCTACAATAAAATTAATAATTATATTAAATCGTTCGTGCAGTGTTGTTTTAATCGGCCTCGTTGTTTTAAAATAATGATGGTTTATGGTACGGCGACTTCTTTACTTACTTATTTTTAATGACATTGCGGCTGGAAACAAACGATACTGTCTACAGTAGTAAGTTATTTAGTGTCTATTGTGCATGATTTAACAATTCAGTATTAATTACACATTCAATTTGGCGCCATCTGACATTCAATTTGGCGCCATCTGACATTCAATTTGGCGCCACTTGACATTCAATTTGGCACCATTTGACATTCAATTTGACGCCATTTGACATTCAATTTGACGCCACTTGACATTCAATTTGGCGCCATCTGACATTCAATTTGGCGCCATCTGACATTCAATTTGGCACCACTTGACATTCAATTTGGCGCCATCTGACATTCAATTTGACGCCATCTGACATTCAATTTGACGCCACTTGACATTCAATTTGGCGCCATCTGACATTCAATTTGGCGCCATCTGACATTCAATTTGGCACCACTTGACATTCAATTTGGCGCCATCTGACATTCAATTTGACGCCATTTGACATTCAATTTGACGCCATTTGACATTCAATTTGACGCCACTTGACATTCAATTTGGCGCCACTTGACATTCAATTTGGCGCCATCTGACATTCAATTTGACGCCATTTGACATTCAATTTGGCGCCATCTGACATTCAATTTGGCGCCATCTGACATTCAATTTGGCACCACTTGACATTCAATTTGGCACCATTTGACATTCAATTTGGCGCCATTTGACATTCAATTTGACGCCATTTGACATTCAATTTGACGCCATTTGACATTCACTTTGGCGCCATCTGACATTCAATTTGGCACCACTTGACATTCAATTTGGCGCCATCTGACATTCACTTTGGCACCATTTGACATTCAATTTGACGCCATTTGACATTCAATTTGACGCCATTTGACATTCACTTTGGCACCATTTGACATTCACTTTGGCGCCATCTGAAATTCATTCAACTCAGCAACCCCAATTCAGTCGGGCAATCCGGGGTTGACAATCAGCCAAGTGCTGACCGCGGCGGCCTTCCTGACCGCCAGTCCCGTCACCGCTTCTCGCAGCATCTCCGCTCCGTCCGGGTCGCAGCCGCCACCGCCGACGATGTCGATGTTCACCCAGCCGACGGTTTTGAACTCGGCGGCGCTGTTGAATCCGCCGCCAATTGCCGCGGCGGTGGCGGCTGCGCTGGCGACGGCCAGGCCGAGCTGGAAGTCCTTGAGCTGGTCGCGAGACAGCCGGAATTGAAAAGATTCGTTGAGGCGCGCGGAGCCGTTTGGGTTGCTGAGTCGCATTGAGGACTGCTTGAGCTCAGATCTGCCGTCTGGCAGGTGCCGCTTCAGCCGGATGCATATGTCTGCCGCGGGTTTGCCGGGTGGATTGAGGCTTTTGAGAAGGGGGTTGACAATCTGCTCAGTCCAAGGACTGGGGGGGGGGTCGCCACACACCCTCAGTTACCCCAGCTAATGCTGGCACCCATTTTACAGCTGGGTGAACTGAAGCAATGCAGAGTTAAGTTTCTTGCTCAAGGACACAAATTATTTGTTACAGTGGGATCGGGAATCGAACCCCCGACCTTCAAGTCGTGTGTCCTGGATTTATAAAAGCAGTGACAACCTGGTTTTAGCTCTCAGTGACAACCTGGTTTTTGCTCCTAGTGACCAACCTGAATTTAGCTCCCAGGTGTAGTGAGTGAAACGAGGCTAGACTGCTTGTTGTAGTCGATAGTTGCCGAAAGCTTGCAGGCGAGAATAATAGCGATCAGTCTATTTATTGAATTATTGAGCTGAGTCAGAATGGTGGCTAAAGTCGCACCATGCACATTTGATATTGTACGCATAAGGGTTGAGCTAGCAGAGTCACGCGGCGCAGCCGCTAACAACCCCCCAACACACACACGATAGTAGGCGCTGCCTACACTTCTCCCCCCCAAAGGAATTAAAAAAAAACTTCGAACTAAAGAAAATTAGCTGTTTACGAAGTACACCGCTTCAGCTTGAGTTATGCCGCTTCGGGCAATGCGGATCAGATACTTAACTCTTATAGCACTTCGGCGTGTCGCGGGCTGCTCTTGGATGCCGTCTCTGAGCCACAGAATCTGCTTCTTGACTATCGGCCTGGCCGGCGTACTGGCCGGCGGCCTGGCCGGCGTACTGGCCGGCGGACTGGCCGGCTGACTGGCCGGCGGACTGGCCGGTGGACTGGCCGGCTGACTGGCCGGCGGACTGGCCGGCTGACTGGCCAGTGGACTGGCCGGCTGACTGGCCGGCTGACTGGCCGGCGGACTGGCCGGCGGACTGGCCGGTGGACTGGCCGGCTGACTGGCCGGCTGACTGGCCGGCGGACTGGCCGGCTGACTGGCCAGTGGACTGGCCGGCGGACTGGCCGGCTGACTGGCCAGTGGACTGGCCGGCGGACTGGCCGGCTGACTGGCCGGCGGACTGGCCGGCTGACTGGCCCGACGGTTCCATCAGAGGCCGCAGCTGGGTCACGTGCCGCATACAAGACTGCTGGCCTCGCCGTAGGATGCAGGTGTCGCCTCGAACCTCCTGCACCGTCCATGGCTGAGTTTCGAATGGCAGCTGCGTTTTTTTGCGTGCCTGCTGCTTGCGAAGAACACCCATGCCGGGAACGATGCGGTGCTCCTTTGCGGCCGTGCGCCTGTCGAACGAACTCTTCATCTGCTGCGTGTACCGCCGGTTCCAGTCCTGCACGGCTTCCTGGCTGACATCAGATGACTTCGGCTGCCTGCTGGCTGGGATTCCGTCGTTGATCGGCCTGCCCATGAGGAGCTCGGCCGGAGTCCGCCCAGTTGCTCGGTGAGGCGTTGTGCGGAACGCCAGAAGCCAGTCGTCCAGGGCCTCTCTCCAGTACCGACCTTCAGCGACAGCAGTCTTCACCACCTTCCCGATGCTGCGGTTGACACGCTCGGTGGCTCCGTTGGACTCCGGATGCAGCGGACAGATGAGACGATGATGAACTCCGTATCCGCTGAGGAAGCTGCGAAAGTCGGCAGAGTTAAAGGGCGGTCCGTTGTCCGTGATGACCTCAGCAGGGATGCCGTGCCGACCGAACAGCCGTCTCAGATGCGGTGTCACGTTGCCGGCCGTCGTTGACTGCATGATGTCGACTTCCGGGTACTTGGAGTACAGGTCCGTGGTGACCAGCAGCATCTGACCTTGCACCGGGCCGTAGAAGTCCATGCCGAGCAGTTGCCAAGGTCCGTCCGGCATCTCCGTCGGCTTCAAAGGCGTCTGGTGCACGTGCGTGGCCGCTGCTTGGCAACCGAAACAACACTTGACGAATACTTCGCAGTCGCTGCGCATCTTTGGCCACCAGACTTTGGTCTGCAGTCGCTTCAGGGTTCTGTCCGCACCGAGATGTCCCGTATGGGCCAGCTGCAGTATCGATCTCCGCAGCGACTCGGGGACAACGATGAGATCTCCGCGGAGCAGAATTCCGTCGCTCTCGGAAAGTTCGCTGCTGCTGGACTTAAGTGCGCGTTGCACCGGGTCGAGCATGTTCCAGCTGCCGGTTCTGATCGCGCTGAGCGCAGCCTGGATCTCCGTGTCAGTCCTTGAAGAGTCTCGGATCTGCTGAAGGCTGAATCCCTTTGGCACGGCACCTGCTGACACAGCACTGACGAATGCCGCATCGATGACCTCGCCGATGTTTGGCCTGGGCTCCGGTAGCGGCTGGCGGCTCAGCAGATCGGCCGGATTGGCAGGTCCTGGCCGGTACAACAAAGTGAAGCGGAGGTGCTGGATGCGGAGGGCCATCCGCTCTATGCGCGGCGGAGGACGAGACCCCGGCTTAAAGAGCGGCACAAGAGGTCGATGGTCCGTCACGACGGTGAAGTTCGGGTCGCCTGCCAGATAATGCTCGAACTTCAGGCAGGCAAACTTGATGGCCAGCGCCTCCCGTTCGATCTGAGCATAGCGCTGCTCCACTGGCGACAGAGCTCGGCTGGCGTAGGCCACGGGTCTGCTGCTGCCGTCTGGCTGCTTCTGGGTGAGGATGGCGCCGAGACCGATGGGAGATGCGTCCACCAGAAGCTCCGTCTGCCGCTTGCGGTCGAAGAACGCCAGCGTGTCGGCTCCGGCGATGGCCTTCTTGATTGTGCTGAATGCTTCAGTGTGGCTGGCAGTCCATTCCCATGGCTGGCCCTTCTTGGTCAAATGGCGCAGCGGGGCTGACACGTCGTCGAATCTTGGGATGAATTTCGCCAGAAAGTTTGCGGTGCCGAGAAACGACCGAACATCTGAGACATTGGCGGGCTGCCGGAAGTCTTGCATTGCGCGGATTTTCTCAGCAGCTGGTTGGATGCCTTTGGCAGACAGGTGCATCCCGAGAAATTCGACAGCCGGTTTGGCGAACTTGCACTTGTCCTTGTTCAGCGTGATGCCGAATTCGCGGAGGCGGTGAAGGCAGGCGTCCAGTCTGTCGTGGTGCTGCTTGGCATCCGCGGCGTAGACGATGACGTCGTCGTGGACCCACCTGACACCGTCGATGCCGCTGAGGATGCCCAGCATGACCCGCTGAAGGATCTCCGAAGCGTTGGTGAAGCCCATACTCAGCCTCTTGAGTCGCATCAGTCCGAGCGGCGTGCTGAACGTGAAGAGATGGCGGCTGTCCTCGTGCACCGGAATCTGGTAGAAGGCTTTCCGGATGTCCAGCTCGCTGAACAGCTTGGCTCCGGACATCTCCTCGGTGACCTCATCCAGGGTCGGAATCTGCTGCTTTTCGGGGACCACAAAGGCGTTCAGGTCGCGAAGGTCTTGGCAGATCCTAACGCCGCCATCGGTCTTGGGCACCACGACCATGCGTGCCACCCAGGCGCTGGGACCCTTGACTGACTCGATGATGTCCTGCCGCTCCAGTGCCTTCAGCTCATCCACCACGGCTGCTCTCAGGTGCGCCGCCACCCGGGATGGCGCGTGGCAGACTGGCACGGCGTTGTCTGACAGCTGCACTCTGACCTGTACACCTTTGATGAATCCGATGCCTTCGAAGACTGCTTTGTGCCGGTGTAGAATGTCCTGAAGCTGTGGCGACGGACGCGCCGAGTCGCTGTTCGAATTCACAACTTCCGTCGCATTGAACTCCGGGCGCTGAATTTTGAGAACTCCGAGCCTGAGTGCGGGATCGCGACCGAGTATTGTGAGACCATCGCCATCCATGATGTGGAAGGGCACGACAGTGCTGACTGCTCCGACGCGAACTTCCAGGTCGGCGATTCCGAAGATGTTGAGTGGTGCAGAGCAGCCATAGGCTCTGACTTCCGATTCTGGAGTTCGCAGGTGAGGCCGATTGAGCGTCTTGAAAGTGCGGCTGCTCATAATGCTGCAGCTGGCACCGCTGTCGATCATCATCGAGAGCTGCCGACTTCCCACTTGGACTTTCAGCGAGACCTCAGCCGGGTAGGTGCCGTTTCTATGCAGGGTGAACACGTCTTCGCTGGCGATGGCGTCAGGGACCGTGCAGTCTGCGTTGGCGTTGATCTGCTGCCGGGCTCTGCTGCCGGCTGAGCGCGGTTGACGGCACGCCTTGGCCAGGTGATTTGGCTTACCGCAGTTATTGCAGATCCTGCCCCTGGCTGCGTCGCAGGTGGCGTGGCCACGCTCGCCGCATCGGTAGCAGGTGTTCATCTGGCTCGGCTTTGATCTCGGTTCGCTGGCGGGTCCGCGTCTGTCTGTCGCTGTTTTGCTGCTCCTGGCCAGGCTAGCTACCTGGGCGTCGGTGGTCTTATCCATCTCAGCAGCCTGCTCTTCCGCAGCCTCGAATGCTCTGGCCTTCCGCAGGGCATCCTCCAGCGTGATGTCTGCTTCTTGGAGCAGTCGTCTGCGCAGTTTGTCGGAGGTACATGTCGCGACGAGCTGGTCCCGGATGAGCGAGTCCCTCAGGTTTTCGAATTCGCACGGTTCGGCTGCCGCCCGCAGTCTGCTGTGCCAGGCCTCGATTTTCTCACCGGCTTGTTGGATGCACAGGCGAAATTGGTATCTCGCAAAAACGATGTTTTTCCTGTCGTCGAAATGGCGCTTCAGTCCGTCGAAGATGCTGGCCAATGTGTGCTCTTTCTCTTCGCCTTCAACCTGAGGCTTTGGTAGCTCGCGAACGATATCAGAGACCTCCTTTCCAGCAGTGTAGCAGAGCAGCTTGCACTTCTGGTTATCATTTGCAACTCCGGACGCCTCGATAAAGTCTGTGAAGCGCGCTGCCCATTCGCGCCAACGCTTGCCAGCGTTGTGAGGGTCGTCAGAGATGACAAATGGTTCGGGGGGCGGTAGCGCGATGTAATTTGTGGCCATGCCCCGCGCTGGATGCGGTTGCTTGCGATGCCACTGTAGTGAGTGAAACGAGGCTAGACTGCTTGTTGTAGTCGATAGTTGCCGAAAGCTTGCAGGCGAGAATAATAGCGATCAGTATATTTATTGAATTATTGAGCTGAGTCAGAATGGTGGCTAAAGTCGCACCATGCACATTTGATATTGTACGCATAAGGGTTGAGCTAGCAGAGTCACGCGGCGCAGCCGCTAACAACCCCCCAACACACACACGATAGTAGGCGCTGCCTACACCAGGGACAATCTGAATTTAGCTCCCAGGGACAATCTGGATTTAGCTCCCAGGGACAACCTAAATTTAGCTCCCAGGGACAATCTGAATTTAGCTCCCAGGGCCAACCTAAATTTAGCTCCCAGGGACAATCTGAATTTAGCTCCCAGGGACAATCTGGATTTAGCTCCCAGGTACAACCTAAATTTAGCTCCCAGGGACAATCTGAATTTTAGCTCCCAGGGACAACGTAAATTTAGCTCCCAGGTGTAGTGTGCGCACGCACGGTATCTTAGCCCAACGTGTACGCCCGGGCGGTCTGATTGGCTGCAGAGCGGGGTGGGTGCCGCCACCCCAATTCTAGCTCTAAATATATAGATGTGTGCCCAGCGCGGCGAGAGTGAAAAAGTTTCGGCTACACAGCAAACACGGCCTCTGTCTCAGTTACTACAATGGCGTCGCAAGAACCGAACCCTTGAAATCATGACTCAGCAAATCACACTCACGCCACCCGGCCCGTTTACAATCGATAGCGATTGCCACTCCACTGCACAGCGCTGGACTGCATGGACTCGTCGCTTCGCCACGTACCTCAATGCAGCTGGAATTACTGACAAGGTGCAAGGGCAGCAGCTGCTGCTGTACGCCGCAGGAGAGGAGCTGCAGGCTGTTGTCGAAGAGAACGCGATTGTCTCTGGAGAGGACCACAACAGCCTCGCGGAAAACATCCAGGCGTACTGGGACGGAAAGAATAACATTGCGTTCCTGCGTTTCAAGTTTGAGACCTGCAGACAGCAGCCTGGCGAGCCGATCGACCAGTGGTATCAGCGTCTGCGCAAGGCGGCAGAGCCATGTGAGTTCGGGACCCTCAGAGACTCGCTGATCCGAGACAAAATCGTCGCCTACTGCGAGTCCGAGAGACTTAGGAGAGACTTCTTGCAGACCAACAACATCTCCCTGGAAGATGTGCTCAAAAAGGCGCGGAGCAGCAGGCCACCGCTATGGAGAGCGACAGACCCGGAGAACCGCAGCAGCTCGCAGCAGTCAGAAGAGACAGTCAGCCGCCAAGAACGCAGGCACCGACGCAGCGCGTATCCTGCGATCGCTGCGGCAGATCGGGGACCCTACGTGCACCGCAGCGCAGGGCAAGAGCTGCAGAACGTGCGGGAAGCTGGGCCACTTCGCACAAGCCTGCAGGTCCAGGCAGGACGCCCCGCAGAGCGGCGCCAACGCCGTCGCAACGCTGCAAGGCGAGACCAGCTACCAGAAGGTGGACGACCCGGACTCCGGCGTGTTCGAGGTCGACCAGGGTGAGCAGTCGGCCCACACAGTAGCCGAGATCAACGGCTCCAGACTCTCGGTGTTGATTGACAGCGGCGCGGCTCGAAATGTGATCAACCGGGCTACGTTCGAGAGTCTGAGACAGCGGCCGCACCTGCAGACCACCTCGGACAGGCTGGCTGTTCGCGTACGGGTCGGACCGGCCGATGCATCTGCTGGGCAAGATGGCAATGGCCGTCCGCATTTTCGGTCGGCAGGCAGTCGCCACGTTCCACGTCGTCGAAGGGAGAGGCATCACCATCATCGGCAGGCAGACAGCCACTCAGATGGACATCCTGCGTGTCGGACCACCACCGACTGCCGGCCAGCAGGTGCTGCAGGTCGCTGAAGCGGAGACGGCGGTCGAAACCCTCCTCAGCGGTACGAGTTCCAGCGGAGTACCTCAAGAACACGTAGAGGACATCGGCAGGGTGCTGCGCAAGCACGCCAGCGTGTTCAACGGCATCGGCTGCTTCACCGGGCCGCCTGTCGACATTCACCTCACCGACAGCGCCCGCCCGGTCTGCCACGCACCTTCGAAGGTGCCGATCCACCTGGCAGGCACGGTGGACAAGGAACTGCAGCTGCTGGAGCAGCTCGGGATCATTGAGCCCGTCGACGGTCCAGCGCCGTGGGTTGCGCGGATGGTCGTCGTGCCCAAGAAGGACCTCCGCGATGTCAACCGCTACGTCATCCGCGAGCGGCACCAGATTCCGACTTTCGAGGAGGTGACCGGGGACATGGCCGGCAGCACCGTGTTCTCGGAGCTGGACATCGCGAAGGCGTTCTACCAGGTGCCTGTGGCCGAGAAATGTCGCAACCTGCTAACATTCTCGACGCCTCGCGGACTTCGCCGTCTCACCCGGCTGTGCATGGGCCTGTCCACCTCCCAGGAGATCCTGCAGAATGTGATGAGTCGAGTGCTGACAGGCCTGCCCAACGTCAAATGGATCCACGACGACGTGGTCGTGTTCGGCCGCACGATGGCGGAGCACAACAGCAGCCTCGAGGCATGTCTGGCCCGTCTGGCGCAGCACGGCATCACGCTGAACGCTCAGAAGTGCCGAGTGGCGTGCAGCAGCATCGAGTTCATGGGAATGCAGCTCACGGCGGAAGGAGTCCAGGCCACCGAAAGCAAGGTCGCCGCCATTCAAGACTTCTAGGAGCCCGAGTCGATTGGGCAGCTTCGCTCATTCCTGGTCCTTGTGAACTACCTCGCCGTTTTCACGCCACAGCTGGCCAAGGTGGCGGAACCGCTGCGGCGCCTGACCAGGAAGGGCGTCGACTGGCAGTGGGGCGCCGACCAGGCCAGCGCCTTTGAGCAGCTGAAGCGCAGCATCGCGGAGCCGACAACGCTGGCTTTCTACGACAAGCGGCTGCGCACGCAGCTGATCGTGGACGCGGGGTCGACCGGACTGGGCGCCAGCAGCGCGACGGCAGCTCGAGGCCGGTCGCATACGCCAGCCGAACCCTATCCGATGTCGAGCGGCGATACTCGCAAACCGAGAAGGAGGCACTGGCCGTGAAGTTCGGCTGCCTGAAGTTTGAGTACTACCTGCATGGATCGCCCGAGTTCACAGTGGTCTCCGATCACAAGCCGCTGACGGCCATGTTCGCGCCTGGGTCGCGGCCGCCTCCACGAGTCGAGCGAATGGCGCTGAGGATCCAGCACCTAGTGTTCAAGGTCGAGTACGGGGGGCCGTAGCCCAGCGGTAGCGCAGCTGCTCTGGTGTGCCAGCGACCCAGGCTCGATTCCAAGTGCAGTCACATTAATTTGGGGCTGAATTGGAATCTCGGCTTGGCTCGCTTGTGCAATTAACGGCCTTGAGAGCCAACCCCCCAAGGCGCAGTGAAGTGTACATGCCTAACAATTGATAAAGTTAGGGCCGCTGTACACTCCTGTGTGAGTGTGTGCCTGCGTACGTATCCGCGTGCTTGTATGCCTGCTCAGGGGAGTCGGCGGAATGGGCAGTAATGCCTCTCGCCGGTTGTGTGCCTATGTCGCCTAAAGTGCGCCAGGGTGCACACAACCCCCCTGCCTCTAAAAAAAAGGTCGAGTACCAGCCGGGAGCCTCCAATGCTGCAGACGTACACAGCAGGCAACCCCTAAGCGCACACGGCGGAAGTTTTGGCGAACAGCGGAGGGAGGCCTACATCAACGAGGTGGCGCAGGCGGCTGTGCCGATGGCGCTGACGCTCGAGGACATCCGCAAGAGCTCTGCCAGCGACCCAGTCATCCGGGCGGCGATAGCGGCGACGCAAGGCGGCCGGTGGGATCGCTCCAACGCCGAGATACGTTCGCTCCATGCGCTGCGAGAGCTGTCTGCGGTGGACGGGGTCCTCCTTTGGTACCAGCGAATCGTCGTGCCAGCGAAGCTGCGGCAGCAGATGCTCGAACTGGCGTACCAAGGACAACAGTGTTCGCAGAAGACGATCGCGAGGCTCGCCATGAAGGTCTGGTGGCCGAGGATGGCAACTCAAGCGGAGGAGTTCGTCAGTCGATGCCGCAGCTGCGCCGTCACGTCGCACACACCAGCCGTCCGGGCCACGCCTCTGCAGTCGACGCCGATCCCCGCGGGCGCCTGGCTGTCGATCGGCGCCGATTTCGTGGGACCCATCAACAACAACATGCTGCTGGTGTGCGTGGACCGCTACTCGAGGTTCCCGGAGATGCAGCTCATGCAGACGACGATGGCTGAGGCACTGATTCCCCGCCTACGAGAGATGTTCGCTCGCTTCGGGATCCCGCAGGAGCTCGTGACGGACAATGGACCGCCCTTCTCGTCCAAGGAGTTCGGCCGGTTCCTGGCGAGCTACGGGATCAAGCACCGCCTCATCATGCCCTACTACCCAGCGGCCAACGGCATGACGGAGCGGCTAAACCGCTCCATCAACAAAGTCGTGCGCGCAGCCATAGAGGAGCGGCAGGACTGGAGGGCTGCTCTGGACGAGTGGCTGCTGGCCTACAGGAACTCGCCGCACACGGCCACCGGGCGCGCACCAGCGAGCTGACGATGGGCCGGCGGCCAAACGACGTCATTCCCGCCGCCCGGCCGTCCCAGCGAGTCCGCATCAACGAGCAGCGGCTGAGAGACGCGGACGCCGGCGCCAAGGCGGCGATGAAGCAGCACGCGGATGCAAAAAGGCGACCACGGCGGCACGACGTCCAGGTTGGCGACTCGGTGCTACGACGGCGGGTCGGTGCCAGCAAGACGCAGACGCCTTTCAAGGGCGGTGCCTGGACGGTCCAGCGGGTTGCCGGCAACTCGCTGCTGCTACGCCGGAATGGCACAACCTGCTGGCAGCACTGCACGGCGGTCAAGGTCGTCAGTCCCGACTTGGCCGACGCCGTCGCCCAGCCGCAAACCGCTGCACCGAGAGCTCCAGGTGAGGCGGCCCGAGACCCAGCCGCCTCCCCGGTGGCGCTGCGCCCGCATCCCCGCGCTGCTCGGGGCGGCGTGAAAATCTACAAGGACTGAATTTTGAATCCAGTGATTGAAATTAGCTGACTTTCTTTTCTGAAATATGCGGACTAAAGATGTTTTTCTAATATTTTCGCTGTGGCATTCGATTCAAGTCTTATATTTCCTCAATATTTTAATCTCCGTTTTCAATGCACATCGTCGGTGAATCTTTCAAATTCTGTATTTTCGAGTTACGTTCAAATCGATTTTTTCTCTCGCAGTTTCTATTCGAAGGGGGAGAGATGTAGTGTGCGTACGCACGGTATCTTAGCCCAACGTGTACGCCCGGGCAGTCTGATTGGCTGCAGAGCGGGGTGGGTGCCGCCACCCCAATTCTAGCTCTAAATATATAGATGTGTGCCCAGCGCGGCGAGAGTGAAAGAGTTTCGGCTACACAGCAAACACGGCCTCTGTCTCAGTTACTACACCAGGGACAGCCTGAATTTAGCTCCCAGTGACAACCTGAATTTAGCTCCCAGTGCCAGCTGGTTTCTGCTCCTTGTGACTTTTAGCAAAACTGTTATTTAACCTATTCGAGTAGTAATTTTCAATAATTCGATCAAAAACAACAATCATCTTAATTTTTAGTCAGGGGGGCAAAATTAAGATAAGAAAAACAGCCCATCTAATTATACCCGTGCATCTGGCACCTGGTGCTCTAACTGTAGCTCCATCTATAAAGCGGAGACCCAGGTGTTGGAGAGAAAACAATCATTGTGGACAGAGACAGGGAAACGGGATGAGAGAAGTAAGGTCACATATTCGAATACAAACGCAAAAAATTTTTTCTGTATATGAGGATTGCCTGAGGCATGAATTTATAGTTAGAAAATGTTGAGAATGAATTCATTCAAAAGATTCATTCTCGAATTGAGTCTGCATCCGGTGTTAATTACATTTGAGGTCATTTATTAATTATTAAATTATTTTTTATTTACGAAAATTCCATCAATGAGATCATTGATTAGGGGGAATTTAAAAGGTCAATAATCCTTTAATGTTTAGGACTCACCTTCAGGTTAAGCTTGGGGTTCATTAGGGCTTTATTAACGTTATGATTAGGGATTAGGGTTTGATTAGGGTTACCATATATGTTGCCATTAGTGTTTTGACAAGTATTTTGATTAGTGTTTTGATTAAGGTTTTGATTATGATTTTGATTAGGGCTTTGATTTGGGTTTTGATTAGGGTTTTGATCAGGGTTTTGATTAGGGCTTTGATTAGGGGGGTTAATTAGAGTTTAGATTAGGGTTTTGATTAGTTTTTGATCAGGATTTTGATCAGGATTTTGATTAGGTTTTTGATTAGGGTTTTGATTAGAATTTTGATTATGATTTTGATTTGGGCTTTGATTAGGGTTTTGATTAAGCTTTTGATCAGGGTTTTGATTAGGATTTTGATTAGGGTTTTGATTAGGGCTTTGATTAGGGGGGTTGATTAGAGTTTTGATTAGGGTTTTGATTAGGTTTTTGATTAGGGTTGATTAGGGTTTTGATTAGGGTTTTGATTAGAATTTTGATTAGGATTTTGATTAGGTTTTTTATTAGGGTTTTGATTAGGTTTCGATTAGGTTTTTGATTAGAATTTTGATTAAGATTTTGATTAGGGTTTTGATTAGAATTCAAGTAAAGTTTCATGTAAGCTTCAGGTTTAGCAACCCTATTAGAGTTCAGCTTAGGGGCTACACCTGGGAAACTAGATTAGGGTTTTAAGTTTTATAAAATCAACAAACACTGCTCAAACTGCTCACCCTTGTTTTGGCAGTCTTTAATCTCCTTAGTCTCATTCAGAGTGATCACCAGCCGCTCCAGCTGCTCATAGTAGGTGCAGGACAGGTGCAGCAGTCCGACGCTCACCAGCGTAGCCGCGGCGAAGTCGCTGACCAGCCGACGCCGGGCGGGGCTCAGGTCTCGCCAGACGGTGACCGGCACCCCGGCCTCCGCTCTGCTGAGTCCGAGCTCGCGCATTGAGAACACGGCATGGCCCAGGGTCTTCTGCTGACCGCCTGGCAGGGTGTCCTTGGCTACAAAGTGCAGGCTGCACTTTTTTAGGAATGCCTGGTCCATCTGAAGTTGGTTGGATGATTGTATTGGATTAGATTAGATTAGATTGGATTGCATTAGATTGGATTGGATCGGGTTGGATTGGATTGGGTTGGATTGGGTTGGATTGGGTTGGATTGGGTTGGATTAGATTTGATTGGGTTGGATTGGATTGGGTTGGATTGGGTTGGATTGGGTTGGATTAGATTTGATTGGGTTGGATTGGATTGGATTGGATTGGGTTGGATTGGATTGGGTTGGATTAATTTGGATTGGATTGCATTGGATTGGATTGGATTGGGTTGGATTGGGTTGGATTGGGTTGGATTAGCTTTGATTGAGTTGAATTGGGATGGATTGGATTGGATTGGGTTGGATTGAATTGAAAGGAACCCTGATCTGATTTGCTCAAACGTTCAAAATCTTCTGAAAATGACGAGACAGAATTCTCTTATGCTCGTATCCGACCATGCATCTGTTTATCCTAATGTATTGCAGTTTTTAGTATGAAAGAATTTTAGTTTAGGTAAACCCTATTTGAAGGATTCAAATAAATGATTCAAAAAATTATAATGATTGACTGGTCCGTCCAAGCTACCTGTTGCGTCGTCAGCGGCTCTTTAGCAACAGTCAAACCGCAACCAGAGAGCCTTAAGTGAGGTTGGCATCAGCTACAAGTGTCTGACAAGCTTTAAGCTCAGATTTTAATTAACGTGGCCGAACTCACCGAATCGAGCAGAGGGGGGAACGTTTAAGTTTGATTTAAAATCAGAGAGAACCCATTTTTAAAGACGAAGCTTCTGCATGGGGATTAAGATTTTGGCTTGTTCGTACCTAATACACTTTTCAGGCAATTAAAATTCACCTTAATTTACAGAACTAAGCGAAGTCAATCCCGATTTATTAAAATGAAAGACTTTCTTATACTTGTCAATCCAGGCACCCTTCAGCCAAACCGATTCGTATTTCAGCAGCAGCAGAAGCAGCTTGCGTGCAAGTCAAGTTTCAGTGTCGGCTCCGTTGGCTCAGGTTGGACACACGAGACTGAGTCGTGAGATGATGATGGATCGTGACTACTCCGCCGCTTGTCCCGCCCCCTTTTCGCCCGATTTTTTGAGAGGAAAAACCAGCAGCTTAGTTAGTTCCCTTTGAATTGATTTTCAACAGAAATGTTGTTTGCCTTCAGAATCGAATAATATTGCGGCTACTTAAATGACGCTTCTTTGTAAAGTAAAGTTCTTAAGTAAATTATATGGTACTTTCAACAGATCCATACGGAAACAGATGAAAAGGGCAATGGGGTTGTGTGCACCCTGGCGCAGTTTAACCGACATTGTCACACAACCGGCGAGAGGCATTACTGCCCATTCCCCAGACTCCCCTGAGCAGGCATACAAGCGCGCGGATACGTACGCAGTCATACGCAGGCACACACTCACACAGGAGTGTACAGCAGCCCTAAATTTATTTATCGCTAGGCATGTACACTTCACTAAGCCTTGGGGTTTGGCCTTAAGGACGTTAGTTGCACTGGCAGGCCAATTAAAATTCGTCTACACTTGGAATCGAGCCTGGGCCGCTGGCACATGAGAACGCCGCTGGACCGCTGGACTACGGACCCCATACAGATGATACCTTACTGGCAAATTTATAACACGTTTACTGCCGCTTTAGTGACTCTTGACTGACACTTTTTTCAACTTGACTTGACCGACTCAATGACTTGACAGGTATAGAAGATTGCTCATTTCTGAACCAGTTTCGGGTTGTTTCAAATTAAGGCGGCGCTCACATCAAACAAGAACGTCTCGTTCACATCCGGGTTGCGGTTGTTCTTCCTCAGCCGGGTCTGATTGACCCGGTTGCACAGTGGCGGCAGCTCAACGGCGAAGCTCACCGAGCAGGCCTGATCGCAGAACCGTCTGGCTTTGTTGTATAAATTTCTAGCTTTCAACACCACGACTTCCAGCTTAGCTTCCTTCATTAAGAATCGAACCCGGAACCACAATCGGCCAATGTGATCGTCGGTGACTTCGTACAGTTCGTCTTCATCGAAGTTTAGGTAGAGGCTGGGATCGATTCGTCCGATGCGGTGTCGCTCAGTCAGGTGGCGGCTCAGTCTGGGGATCACGAATGGCACCTCCTTGATACCGACGGCTGTCATTGGCATAGACACCCGACGAGGTCGGCTGGCTTCTTGAGGCGTCGCACCTGATGACAACATCCTGATGATGGTGTCAATTGTTTGTGGACTGCTAGGTTTCTACCGGGTAGGATTGTTCATGGACTGCTAAGTTTCTAGGATTGTTCATGGACTGCTAGGTTTCTAGGATTGTTCATGGACTGCTAGGTTTCTAGAATTGTTCATGGACTGCTAGGTTTCTAAAATTGTTCATTGACTGCTAGGTTTCTAGGATTGCTCATGGACTGCTAGGTTTCTAGAATTGTTCATGGACTGCTAGGTTTCTAGAATTGTTCATGGACTGCTAGGTTTCTGGGATTGTCCGTGGTTTGCTAGGTTTCTAGGATTGTTCAAGGACTGCTAGGTTTTTTGGATTTTTCATGAACTGTTGGCTCTTTAGGATATTTTTGGCTTTCTAGAATGCTGTGTAGTAGCAAGGATATATTGTAAATTAGAATTAAAAGTCAAAACATAGGCATTCGCACTTACTTTTTTTACCCAAACTCGCTTCTTCTAGACTTTGCAGCTCGAGAGAGAGGATTAAGACCTGTTCATGGGAGTGATCATAATAGAATCCTGAATTTTTTAAAAGCTTGTTTCACAATCTCCCCCCTTTTCCAGTTTTCAAACCCGGTACAGTCAATTCTCGCGTCTGATTGGCTCTCATAACAAGTGGAGAGATTTCGTTTAGCTAGAGAGACAGCCCGTCCATGCCTCTGATTGGGCTCTCTTTAAATACGAGAGATGCTTAGTTAGACATGTCTAGTTAGTTTTTCAATCTCCGGGAAATCTCTTCTAGATTCTATAGTAAACAATAGATGATTTAACAAGACCGAAGGGCTGCAGCCTTAGCGGTTGGAGCATCAGACTCGCGACTGAAAGGTCGGGGGTTCGATTCTCGACCTACTCGGACCAATTTGTGTCCTTGAGCAAGACACCTAACTCTGCATTGCTTCAGTTCAAACAGCTGTAAAATGGGTGCCAGCATTAGCTATGGTGATTGAGGGTGTGTGTAGGGACCCCCCAGTCCTTGGACTGAACAGCCGTACGCAGCCTTTAGATGCGCTGCGCAATAGCTGCGGCTGAGCTGTCGGTTGCACATCTGCCCATTATTATTGTTGCTATTATTATTACAAGACCGAAATATTTCTAGAACGAAAAGTCAGAGCATAGAAAAATCGTAAGATCGAAAACTTTACCGTTTCCAGTAGATAAGCAATTTTGACCCAAGCGTGTGCCGGTGTGTGTTGTGGCCGCTGGCCAAATGAATAAAGTCACTTCACTTGAGACGAAGGGGAGGAGAGGTAGCTCTCAGTTATATAGTGAGCTAGCCAATATATATTATGATGATACAAGCGCGTAGATGTACATCAGTGCGCGTACATTACATAGTAGTACTGAGCATGCACATTCACAACAGTGTGCACTTATAATATAAGAGAAGCCCTTGATGGCTTGATCTCAATTTGCTGTCGTGAGCGTACTTAAGACTTACCGGGTAAATGTATGGCGATTTTCCCATTGGCACCGTACATATAGCTGAGCGCCCTATTCAAACTTTGACTTGTTGAATATATGCGACACCAAATAATAAGTAGTATGATGGGATCAAAAATAAATTCAAGCAATAATCAAAACAACAATGCAGAACGAAATAAAAATTGTTGCCGATGCCGATTAGTTTTACTTCGTATGCGCTATACGATCTTTAAGTGTAAAATGAATATTTCGGTCTTGTGCTATAACATGTTTCGGCGTTGTGAAATTTCGGTCTTATGAAGTGGCGACCTTGGACTCGGGCTTTGGGGCATTTTGGCCCATGGGGGGCACTTCTGCGTCTGCTTGTGTGAGGTTGGTGAGGAGTTTTATCGATTATCTGAACTGTACAGCCAGTGAAACTTTAACTCCCTAATCCCACTTTCCTATTGCCGCCTGTGAGCGTTTTTATCGATTTTTTACAAGCAAATCGGCCAAGCCCCGAGCCCCAACACCCACCCCACTTTTCTACCCCACAAATCCAAATTAACCGCGAGTTTACTGTAGTAATGGTTAGTCTGGGGTTGATTGCCGCCTGTGAGCGTTTTTATCGATTTTTACGAGCAAACCGACCAAGCCCCAGCTGCCCCAAGCCCCAGCTGCCCCAAGCCCCAGCTGCCCCAAGCCCCAGCTGCCCCAAGCCCCAGCTGCCCCAAGCCCCAGCTGCCCCAAGCCCCAGCTGCCCCAAGCCCCAGCTGCCCCAAGCCCCAGCTGCCCCACCCTACTTTCCTAGTTAGTTATTTTATTGCCGCCTGTGTGCGAGGCTTATCGATTTTCTGAGCAGCCGCCTGTGGGCTGTTACCCCTTTAATCTCTACCCCACTTTTCTACCCCTCAGACTACCACTATGGTCGACTTATAGGATTAATTCCAAGGCTTCCATGAACTCGATGCCTTGGCCATAGACAGTAGACCAGTCCCTGCATGATTAGAGCACTTCTGTCCTATTCTATTAAGTGAGGAGAAAATGAGCAACCCGAGGTCGCAGCATTCCTAAGCTCTTGCTTTTCGTTCGTTTTGCGGGAGCAGTAAAGACAAACAAGAAACAAGCCGAACGAGCAATGTCTGGCAAGAGTCTGCCCGAGCACTGCGCTAAGGCCGGATCGGCCTTCTGCGCCTGGCAATTTCCTAATGTGTCAATGTCGGCTGCGACTGACGCCAAATCCTACGCCGAACGGTGGGGCGTCAAGCCTGGATTTTTGGACCCGTTCCACGTGGCCTTTCAGTGCGTCAAACGGCTCAAAGGTGCTACGTTTGTGAATATCGCCTACGGACCTAAGCGGCAGGCGGACAAGAGTCGGCTGTGCCCCGGACTGCAGTTGTACCTTGGCAGGCTGGTAATGGATGACAAGGTTAGCGATTTGAAATGGACTACCAAACTGTTTGGAGAGGGATTCCTACATTTTTTGGAGAGGGATTCCTGAACTGTTTGGAGAGGGATTCCTACACTTTTTGGAGAGGGATTCCTGAACTGTTTGGAGAGGGATTCCTACATTTTTGGAGAGGGATTCCTGAACTGTTTGGAGAAGGATTCCTACACTTTTTGGAGAGGGATTCCTGAACTGTTTGGAGAGGGATTCCTTAACTGTTTGGAGAGGGATTCCTACATTTTTTGGAGAGGGATTCCTTAACTGTTTGGAGAGGGATTCCTGAACTTTTTGGAGAGGGATTCCTGAACTGTTTGGAGTGGGATTCCTACATTTTTGGAGAGGGATTCCTGAACTGTTTGGAGAGGGATTCCTACACTTTTTGGAGAGGGATTCCTGAACTGTTTGGAGAGGGATTCCTTAACTGTTTGGAGAGGGATTCCTTAACTGTTTGGAGAGGGATTCCTACATTTTTTGGAGAGGGATTCCTGAACTGTTTGGAGAGGGATTCCTACATTTTTTGGAGAGGGATTCCTGAACTGTTTGGAGAGGGATTCCTACATTTTTTGGAGAGGGATTCCTGAACTGTTTGGAGAGGGATTCCTACATTTTTTGGAGAGGGATTCCTGAACTTTTTGGAGAGGGATTCCTACATTTTTTGGAGAGGGATTCCTGAACTGTTTGGAGAGGGATTCCTACATTTTTTGGAGAGGGATTCCTGAACTGTTTGGAGAGGGATTCCTACACTTTTTGGAGAGGGATTCCTTAACTGTTTGGAGAGGGATTCCTACATTTTTTGGAGAGGGATTCCTGAACTTTTTGGAGAGGGATTCCTGAACTGTTTGGAGAGGGATTCCTACATTTTTGGAGAGGGATTCCTGAACTGTTTGGAGAGGGATTCCTACATTTTTTGGAGAGGGATTCCTGAACTGTTTGGAGAGGGATTCCTACATTTTTTGGAGAGGGATTCCTGAACTGTTTGGAGAGGGACTCTTGAACTTTTTAGAGGGGGATTCCCAAAGTTTTTAAAAAATGACGACTGAACGTTTACGAAAATTAAATTCCCGAAATTGAATATTGAATGGAATATCAGATTATTTAACTTCGTTTTTAGACTTAAATTCTCAAGCATAGCCCGAATGCATTTCTGATCATTTGGAGAGAGATCTGAGTTATTTCTAAACAAATAATCGCAGAAAATTTCTTCAAATATTCTTGGATCTTTAAAAAAATACCAAATCTTTTTAACATTTTCAAAATGGAATAAATAGATTTCAGAGAGTCTTATCTATCTAATTTTAAGTTTACCATGAACCCATATTATTAAGGTTATACCTACATCTTAAGTTTAAACAGATTGTCTAAACTAATAATAAAATTTGTTGGTTATTACACCTTCCCCTATTGGGCCAGATGTGCAACCGACAGCTCAGCCGCAGCTATTGCGCAGCGCATCTGAAGGCTGCTTAAGGCTGTTCAGTCCAAGGACTGGAGGGTCGCCACACACAGCCTCAATTACCACCCCAGCTAATGCTGGCACCCATTTTACAGCTGGTGAACTGAATCGAACCCCCGACCTTTCAGTCGGGAGCCGACGCTCTAACCACTAGCTAGGCTGCAACCCCCCTAGTTAGAAAAGTCGGTTCATAAACTATTTCACACTGCGCTTGGAGAATTATTCCCGTAATTTCCTTCTGCATCCCTAATTTCCTTAAAACTCATAATATTCAATGATTGTCAATGAAAAAGGCTCAGATTTAATCAATTTTCTATTTCCTCTGTGTTTAGCTATAGCGATTAAGACAATCATGGCAACGAACAAGAAACGGATTTATTAAGCCTGCCGAATTATTAACGTCGTAATCGAGCCTGTACTTTGAGGGTTTTCAATTAACTAAAATAAAACCTTAATCCTCATTGTTGACTCAGTACTCGCCTGAATGCTATGCCCTTGCAGAGCACTCCGATTCCTACCCCCCTGTTTGAGTAGGTGTAGCCATGGATGAGTGGATAGCTGGATATAACTGGATAGCTCAATATTTTTGGTCCTAGCCATAGACAAGCACCAGCATCATAAGAAGCTCAGCATGCCGTACTTTCACGTACGAGTTGTGATCCTATTTTGAGCTTAGAACAGAGAAAAAAACCGGCACGCACTACTCAGGGAAAAGTATAAAATGAAACTCTATTTAAGATTTTCTTCAGTGAAGCTGTCCGATATATGGCAGAAATCAAACAATGTCCTCTCCAGCGACACATCTAGGGATGAAGCGGAGTGCATTCCGAAACCATCCTCCACACTTGACTGGCCTGAACTGGTTCTCCAGGAGCGTCCTCCGCTGTGACAAAACTCTCTCCATCCTCCACACTTGACTGGCCTGAACTGGTTCTCCAGGAGCGTCCTCCGCTGTGACAAAACTCTCTCCATCCTCCACACTTGACTGGCCTGAACTGGTTCTCCAGGAGCGTCCTCCGCTGTGACAAAACTCTCTCCATCCTCCACACTTGACCTGCCTGAACTGGTTCTCCAGGAGCGTCCTCCGCTGTGACAAAACTCTCTCCATCCTCCACACTTGACCTGCCTGAACTGGTTCTCCAGGAGCGTCCTCCGCTGTGACAAAACTCTCTCCATCCTCCACACTTGACCTGCCTGAACTGGTTCTCCAGGAGCGTCCTCCGCTGTGACAAAACTCTCTCCATCCTCCTCCAGAATTTCGTCATCCTCGATGTCGATTGCGTCCATTTCGAGCTGCTATCGAGATCAGTTTACATAAGAACTGAGAAAATTTATCAATTGCGTGCTCGCATTATTTATTTGGTTGCAGTAATGCTCATAGCTTTGACCATAGACTATAACGAATTCCACTGACTTTGCTATCGATTATTTAATTGCTTGCTCGCATTCTCTACTAGCTTGCAAAATGCTATATATTCATCCATGGGTGTAGCTCGTTCTTCAACTCTATCACTCGCATTTTGCAGTCATTTATATGTTTTTACTTATATATATTTCTCATTCACCGTCATGCGCTCATATAGTTCACTTCTCTCTTCATATCCTATCATACCTCTACACTTTCCTTCCTTTTCAATCGTTCTTTGCCCGCATTACTCGATCCTGTTTTGTTGCCCCGTACTGTCTCCCTTCTCTCCTTCAGTAGTTTATCGCTTTCACAAGCTCCAAATTTCACATCGCGTCAATTTTTTTGATTGCGAGCTAGCGGAAGTGGACTGCCAAGGCTGTTCGATAAAGTGAAATTTTGACAATGTGAAGTTTTAAGCTTATGAAAGGCCCCGTATATGACGACACTACAGTTATAGCTTTTTGCTGTGCTTACCTTGCAAACTCCCAAGGCACTTGGAGATTTAACGCATGCCTGACGATCAGAAAGTCAGGGCCTTTGTACATTTTAAGTGAGTGTGTTGTGCCTGCTCCAGGACATTTTCGCTGCCCCTTTGTCCGTCCTCGTTTAACATAAACTCTCGGCCTCGATATTCAGCTAATTCGTAATTTACACTCTATAATGCCAATGCTGCAGGTGAATCAGGACGTTAAAGAGCACATATCGGTTGGCTCGGCAGAAAATCTCACGGCCGTGATTCGCAAGTACCCCTGCCTAGAGCAGGTGCTTCTGTTCCTCATGAAGTACCTGAAAGAGCGAGGTCCACTAATTAAGTTCAAGTACAATACGAAAGAGCTGCTGCAAAACGTTGTTGCCAATCCTCGTTTTCTGGTTAACACTTTTATGACTACTCTGTGCGAGTACGAGCTGGAGTTCCAGGCGGCCGTGACCATTGGCGACTATCTGAATTACCTGCTGTTTGTTGCTTTCGCTCACGACATCTTCTGGGTTAAGGAGGTCTTAGCCGACGTCTGGGGCCCTCTGCTCATCGACTTTGTCAATGTCGGCTCCAAGGGCTCCGACACTTTGAAGGAGAGCGAGAAACGCGAACGGGTGAAGCTGGTTACGCTGCGCCTGCTGGAGACCATTCCCTGGGAGAGGCTGAAAAATGCCGAGAATTTCAAGATCACTATTAATCCGCAGGTAAGCAACTGGGTGTCATTATGCCAAGAGGTTGTGACGCGAGAGTCTGCCCAGGGCCTATCGATGGATTAACTGCATACTCCACCACCCACTCACCAATCAGGTTAACGACTCCTATCTGAAGCGCAAATCAACCGAAGCTGCCAACGAAATTCACCGTCTAACAACTCGGCCGCTCAGCCAGCTGACCCTGCTGTCCAGTGCCAACGAAGCCTCAAACAGTCCCGGCGGTATTCTCAACCTGCTGGGCGATCTCAACACGAAAGTCTCCGACGGAAACCCGCCAGCAGCGACCGCCAGCGACTCGGACGATCCGGCGGCCATCGCCGAGAAGGAAGCAGCCGAGCAGGAGAAGAAGCGCCAAGCAGAGGAGGCCGCTAAAAAAGCTGCTGCTGAGCAGGAGAACAGGGACTTCTCTGATCAGTACGGCTACTCGGCCGAGTTCAAAGAGAAGCACGCGCCGCACGGTATGTGCAAGCCTGGGTTCGATCCCACTTTGAGCACCTGAGCACTAACTCGTTGCTTTCTCCACCCAGCTCATGTTCAACGAAGTCATCGTTGCAACCAACCTATTTCAAAGCAGCAACAAATTTTTGTTCTCAGAAAGATAGAGGAGCCAGTGCAAGAACATTTTCTGTCGTGTCCTTTGTACCGATCCGTTATTTTATTCCCCGCTGTACTTTTAGTCACCCATCGGTTTGGAACCGGTTTGAATTTTTTATCAAGTCTTGACCTTGCCAATTTAAGTATCAGTTTGTTTTTTCTCATTATAAAAATATATTAAGTTTTCTATCAATAAACTTGGTTCAGTGACCTACTAGCGCTGTCATGAAAGCGCTCCAAGTTAAGTAGAGTTGGCCGTGGTTAGTGCGCAGCTCTGAATAAACAGGTTCGCGTCACCGCTGTGAGAGAGCATGGAAAATTCAGCGATGGAGTGGCATGCAAAAAGTCAGTCTATCAACACTGATCTATCAACACTGATCTATCAACACTGATCTATCAACACTGATCTATCAACACTGATCTATCAACACTGATCTATCAACACTGATCTATCAACACCGATCTATCAACACTGATCTATCAACACTGATCTATCAACACTGATCTATCAACACTGGTCTATCAACACTGATCTATCAACACTGATCTATCAACACTGATCTATCAACACTGATCTATCAACACTGATCTATCAACACTGATCTATCAACAGTGATCTATCAACACTGATCTATCAACACTGATCTATCAACACCGATCTATCAACACTGATCTATCAACACTGATCTATCAACACCGATCTATCAACACTGATCTATCGACACTGATCTATCAACACTGATCTATCAACACCGATCTATCAACACTGATCTATCAACACTGATCTATCAACACCGATCTATCAACACCGATCTATCAACACTGACCTATCAACACTGATCTATCAACACTGATCTATCAACACTGACCTATCAACACTGACCTATCAACACCGATCTATCAACACTGATCTATCAACACTGATCTATCAACACTGATCTATCAACACCGATTTATCAACACTGACCTATCAACACTGATCTATCAACACTGATCTATCAACACTGATCTATCAACACCGATCTATCAACACTGACCTATCAACACTGATCTATCAACACTGATCTATCAACACTGACCTATCAACACCGATCTATCAACACTGATCTATCAACACTGATCCATCAACACTGATCTATCAACACTGATCTATCAACACTGACCTATCAACACTGATCTATCAACACTGATCCATCAACACTGACCTATCAACACTGATCTATCAACACTGATCTATCAACACTGATCTATCAACACTGACCTATCAACACTGATCTATCAACACTGATCTATCGACACCGATCTATCAACACTGATCTATCAACACTGATCTATCAACACTGATCTATCAACACTGATCTATCAACACTGATCTATCAACACTGATCCATCAACACTGATCTATCAACACTGACCTATCGACACCGATCTATCAACACTGATCTATCAACACTGATCTATCAACACTGATCTATCAACACTGACCTATCAACACTGATCCATCAACACTGATCTATCAACACTGATCTATCAACACTGATCTATCAACACTGATCTATCAACACTGACCTATCAACACTGATCCATCAACACTGATCTATCAACACTGATCTATCAACACTGACCTATCAACACTGATCTATCAACACTGATCTATCAACACTGATCTATCAACACTGACCTATCAACACCGATCTATCAACACTGATCTATCAACACTGATCTATAAACCCTGATCTATTGACATTGATTTATCAACACTGATCAATCAACAGTGATCTATCAACACTGATCTATCAACACTGATCTATCAACACCGATCTATCAACACTGACCTATCAACACTGATCTATCAACACTGATCTATCAACACTGATCTATCAACACTGACCTATCGACACTGATCTATCAACACTGATCTATCGACACTGATCTACCAACACTGATCTATCAACACTGACCTATCAACACTGATCTATCAACACTGATTAATAAACACTGATCTATCAACACTGATCTATCAACACTGATCTATCAACACTGATCTATCAACAGTGATCTATCAACACTGATCTATCAACACTGATCTATCAACACTGATCTATCAACACTGATCTATCAACACTGATCTATCAACACTGATCCATCAACACTGATCTATCAACACTGATCTATCAACACTGATCTATCAACACTGATCTATCAACACTGATCTATCAACACTGACCTATCAACACTGATCTATCAACACTGACCTATCAACACTGATCTATCAACACTGATCTATCAACACTGACCTATCAACACTGATCTATCAACAGTGATCTATCAACACTGATCTATCAACAGTGATCTATCAACACTGATCTATCAACACTGATCTATCAACAGTGATCTATCAACACTGATCTATCAACACTGATCTATCAACACTAATCTATCAACACTGATCTATCAACACTGATCTATCAACACTGATCTATCAACACCGATCTATCAACACTGATCTATCAACACCGATCTATCAACACTGATCTATCAACACTGATCAATCAACACTGATCTATCAACACTGATCTATCAACACTGATCAATCAACACCGATCTATCAACACTGATCTATCAACACTGATTTATTAACACCGATCTATCAACACTGATTTATTAACAACATACATTTTTTGCTTTCATAAGATGGCCTTTAAAACGCAGGTGTCTTCAGCTATGCATTTGATATTACGAATATCTATAAATTCATGCATGCGATCGACAAGCTGAAACGAACGTTTGCGGCCAAGAGACCCTTGCGACAGACTTTCAAACGAATGTTGAGGCAAAAAAAATTCACGAGCTTGAAAAAGAAGGTAAGAGTTAATATAATGCTTGTTGAGCTAACTCAGCTCAGGTCAAGGTCACTGAGTGCAATTCGCTTGGATCATTTTTCGTTCTCAAGCTTGCTGGCTGAATTGAGCTTATCGAGAATTGGCCACACAGTTCTGGAATGTTTAAATCCAGTATTATAGGCTAGACTACTTATAGTAATTGATACGTATCTATGTCGATGCGTCTAAGCTAAGTATACTACGCATCTATAGGTATTAGAGCGTTTATTATAGGTTATCTTTGCATCTATAGCTGTAACCTATGCATAATCTAAATGTAATTTTTGTATCGATCTATAGGTAATCTATGAATATCTAGGTAGTCTATGCACCTATAGGTAATTTACGCATATCTATAGGTAATCTATGCATATCTATAGGTAATCTACGCATATCTATAGGTAATCTATGCCCCAATAAACCCCATATGGATCTGCATTTATCCAGCACTCACTTGTAAATCTCATATAGTGTGTCATCATTCTTTTTTGCCACGGCTTCTTTTTGCTCGGCAGTCAGCCCCGAACCGAGGGACTCCTTGAATCCGCCGAGAAACGCCTCCCACAGATCCCGCTGCTGCTTCAGCTCCTCGATGAGGGTAGCCAGGTCCTTGCTCTGACCGCGGTCGGCTCGCTGACGTCGCTGAATAGCTGGGCTGATGTGGCGCACGGAGTCTGGGGGGGGGAGATACGGCTTTATCTAGGATAGCTAACAACACTGATCTATCGACAATGATCTATCTTTATCTAGGATAGCTAACAACACTGATCTATCAACACTGATCTATCAACACTGATCTATCAACACTGATCAATCAACACTGATCTATCAACACTGATCTATCAACACTGATCTATCAACACTGATTTATCAACACTGATCTATAAACCCTGATCTATTGACATTGATATATCAACACGGATCTATCAACATTGATCTATCAACAGTGATCTATCAACAGTGATCTATCAACAGTGATCTATCAACACGGATCTATCAACAGTGATCTATCAACAGTGATCTATCAACACTGATCTATCAACAGTGATCTATCAACACGGATCTATCAACAGTGATCTATCAACAGTGATCTATCAACACTGATCTATCAACAGTGATCTATCAACAGTGATCTATCAACACTGATCTATCAACAGTGATCTATCAACAGTGATCTATCAACACTGATCTATCAACACTGATCTATCAACACTGATCTATCAACACTGACCTATCAACACTGATCTATCAACACTGATCTATCAACACTGATCTATCAACACTGATCAATCAACACTGATCTATCAACACTGATCTACCAGCACTGATCTATCAACACTGATCTATCAACACTGATCTATCAACACTGATCTATCAACACTGATCTATTAACACTGATCTATCAACAGTGATCTATCAACAGTGATCTATCAACACTGATCTATCAACAGTGATCTATCAACAGTGATCTATCAACACTGATCTATCAACACTGATCTATCAACACTGATCTATCAACACTGATCTATCAACACTGATCTATTAACACTGATCTATCAACACTGATTCATAAAGCAGATTGTGACGCAATCACACACTGTCTGCACACCCTCTGCCTTGGCGGTGGGCCCTCATAGCTTGCGAAAATTTTTATTGTGGGAAAATTCGAGCTCCAAAGTTTCGAGCTTGTGAAAGGTATCGAAGCTACTCTATGGCAGTGTAGGGAATCGAACCCCCAGGGCATTACTCACAGTTCAGTCCCCTAGATCGGTATCTGTCCAGCCTGGCAGCCTCAGCACTAGCCTGCTGTTTCTCCCTGTCCTTCTCTTTGGCCGGGAGCAGCAGAGATTTGTCGATATTCTTCAACAGGTTGGCATAGGCGGTCAGTGCCCATCTGACCATCTCTTCAGCGTTGCCTTTCTCTTCTTGAACTGTTTCGGTTAGCTTGCGATAGAAGGCCGCGGCGACTGATGGCACTTTTGATTGTTGCTGCTGTTGCTTCGGCTTCTTCTGCTGGCCTAGCTGAGTCGGCTGCTCCTGCTGCTTTCGAGCAGTCTCTGTTTGATTTCGGTTTCTCAGAGTCATCGCATCGACTATCTTTGGATATGAATTTTTCTGCAGTTTCTCTTGTCATCTACTTGACGCAGTTTTCTTTAAATTTCAAATTCAGTGTAGTTATAAATTTATAGTTTTGAAAGAAGCGCTAAATCTTGTCTATGGTTGCATGCATTGTTTATGCTGTGTTGTGTCGTTGGATATATGTTCTATACTACTATTTTTCTAAGTAGTTTAGATGGAAATGATTAAAGTTGACTTTGTGATAGTGCAAGTGAAATCTTCCCTCTGTAGCTGGCGCCCCCTCTGTAGCTGGCACCCCCTCTGTAGCTGACGCCCCCTCTGTAGCTGGCGCCCCCCACTGTAGCTGGCGCCCCCTCTGTAGCTGGCGCCCCCCACTGTAGCTGGCGCCCCCTCTGTAGCTGGCGCCCCCTCTGTAGCTGGCACCCCCTCTGTAGCTGACGCCCCCTCTGTAGCTGGCGCCCCCCACTGTAGCTGGCGCCCCCTCTGTAGCTGGCGCCCCCCACTGTAGCTGGCGCCCCCTCTGTAGCTGGCGCCCCTCTATAGCTGGCCCCCTCTCTGTAGCTGGCGCCCCCCTCTGTAGCTGGCGCCCCCACTGTAGCTGGCGCCCTCTCTGTAGTTGGTGCCCCCACTGTAGCTGGCGCTCTCTCTGTAGCTGGCGCCCCCTCTGTAGCTGGCGCCCCTTCTGTAGCTGGCGCCCCCTCTGTAGCTGGCGCCCCTTCTGTAGCTGGCGCCCCCTCTGTAACTGGCGCCCCCTCTCTGTAGCTGGCGCCCCCTCTGTAGCTGGCGCCCCCTCTGTAGCTGGCGCCCCCTCTGTAGCTGGCGCCCCCTCTGTAGCTGGCGCCCCCTCTGTAGCTGGCGCCCCCTCTGTAACTGGCGCCCCCCACTGTAGCTGACGCATCCTCTGTAGCTGGCGCCCCCTCTGTAGCTGGCGCCCCCACTGTAGCTGGCGCCCCCTCTGTAGCTGGCGCCCTCTCTGTAGTTGGTGCCCCCCACTGTAGCTGGCGCCCTCTCTGTAGCTGGCGCCCTCTCTTTAGCTAGCGCCTATTCTTCTGTATCGGAAACTTACCGTGAACCCCTAGAAAGAACAGAAAAGCTAATGCCAATGACACTATTCGGACATCTGTCTGCAAGCAACTCGGGTTCTGAGGTTACTGACAGTTTCTGGCCCAGATGCATATCAAAATTGGCCATCTGAAGTTTGCTTTTGAAGCTTCTTTATCGCACGACCACTCAAGGTCAAGGTCAACCAAGTTTTCAAGGTCATTGAGTGACAGAATTTTAAGCGATATGTCACGTAAAATATCAACAACTGCAATAATCAGAACCAATTAACTTGCGGGTTACTTAAGTTTTTAAAGCGGTGCCAAAACTTTCAGTTACGAACATAGTAAAATACTCGTACATACGATTTAGTTTGTTTAACTGACTATTTATAGAAGTTTATAACAAACACTAAAAGTCAGAGTGTTTGTTAACTTTCTTCCTGGCGAAAAAGAGCCTCAGAGGTAGATAAGATTCACGGTGTTGTTCGATATATCGGCTGCGGCGCCTTTGATCAGGACTACTTCAACTTGAGCCCACTGTACTGGATCTGTGCCGCCGGTCGAGTTTCCATCGGCGGAGGCGGCGCCATCGATTCGCAGTTCTGTGCTACAAATTGTGTACCGCTGCGTCTGTCTCTGGTGAAATCGCACGGCCTCTTCATCGGTAGGGGCAGCGGTAGTCTCCACTTGATAGCTGGTGGTCCGAAGGCCACTGGCCCGGAACAGAGTGGCTCTGAACTGGCACTCGCGCAGGCCAAGACGCATGTCCGACTGAACCGTGACGAAGGAGCCTCGATTTGCTAGCAGCATCTCCTGGGCTTTGTGCACAATGCGGTGTCGCTTGATGCACACCCGCCGCTGCTGCCTGACACCGTCGAATCTTGGCGCTGGATGACACGCTTCGCCGATTAGACGGCAACTGTATAAGGAGAGATCAAACAGGTTTTTTTATTTTAGTCTGTTAACGTATTGCCGGCTTGCACACGAGTGGTGTCACTACAGGTAGACCGGAGTGTTTATTGTGAGATGTGACAGCTAGATCGGATTGTCTAGAGTGAGATGTGACAGGTAGATCTGATTGTCTAGAGTGAGATGTGACAGGTAGATCTGATTGTCTAGAGTGAGATGTGACAGGTAGATCTGATTGTCTATACTGAGATGTGACAGGTAGATCTGATTGTCTAGAGTGAGATGCGACAGGTAGATCGGATTATAGAGCATTGTAGATAGAGCAGACGACTAGAAATTCGATGTGACAGGTAAACCTTAATCTTTTATATTCTTATAGTTAGGTCTAGTCCAGCAGGACAAACTCCCACTAAACGGGAAGAAGGCACGAATTCACCTGAACGACAGCGTGTTTGCAGTGTGAAGTCCTGACCCCGATCGGGGCAGCCGAAACCCCTCAGGGCAGGCGTGCCGGTAGCAGGTGGAGCCGCCGCGATAGTTAAAGCAGCTCGTGCCATTCTGAGCGCACTCATTGTCAGGCTGGTCGCATTCGTTAATGTCTGCCGGTTGGATCGGGACACATTTACTGGGTCATTACAGGCAACGAAAAGAACTTTCAGCAAGAACTAAAGCAAAAATAAAAAAACGCTACCAAAAGCAGCAACCAAGAAAAGACTATTAGAAGCAGCAACCAGGAAAGACTATTTATTAGAAGCAGCAATCAGGCAAGCGCTACCAAAAGCAATAATCAGGAAAGACTATTAGAAGCAGCAATCAGGAAAGACTACCAGAAGCAGCAATCAGGAAAGACTATCAGAAGCAGCAACCAGGAAAGACTATTAGAAGCAGCAATCAGGAAAGACTATTAGAAGCAGCAATCAGGCAAGCGCTACCAGAAGCACCAATCACCTTCGCAGAGGTTCTTCTGTCGCACGAACAGAAACCCCGGTCGACACTGGCAGTCGTAGTTGCCAGGCGTGTTGCGACACGCGGCCCCTGCTGGACAGGCGTTTAACTGGCACTCGTCGATGTCTGCGCAGGTGCCCCGAACCACGTCCGTGGCCATGTAGCCGCCGGGACAGGTGCAAGTGTAGGCGCCTGCTGGACTGTTACGGCAGGTGCCAACGCTGCCGCAGATGTCGGGCAACTGCGCGCATTCATCGATGTCAACGCATGTCAGGGATGCGTTGGCAATGTCAGAAGCGTTGTTTGGCTGGTAACCAAGGGGACAAACGCAGGTGTACGAACCGGGGCTGTTCCGGCACTGCAGGTGTGCCGGGCACGGGCTGCTTCCATTTTTTAAAGTGCATTCGTCGATGTCTGGGTAAGGCAGCGAGGTGAGTTTAAGAATATCATCAAGCAACAAGAGAATGGCGGCTCATCAAAAAATTAGAGGGAATGACGGTACAACAATTGACCAGATGATGGCGGTGCGTCAAAGAACCATGGAACTTCGGCTTATAAAGAATAATCGTCGTAAAAAACGGGGCACATCAAAGGATTAGGAAATGGCGGCTCCTCAAAAAGCCATGGAATGGCGGCACATCAAAGGATCAGGAAATGGCGGCACATCAAAGGATCAGGAAATGGCGGCACATCAAAGGATCAGGAAATGGCGGCACATCAAAGGATCAGGAAATGGCGGCACATCAAAGGATCAGGAAATGGCGGCACATCAAAGGATCAGGAAATGGCGGCACATCAAAGGATCAGGAAATGGCGGTACATCAAAGGATCAGGAAATGGCGGCACATCAAAGGATCAGGAAATGGCGGTACATCAAAGGATCAGGAAATGGCGGCACATCAAAGGATCAGGAAATGGCGGCACATCAAAGGATCAGGAAATGGCGGCACATCAAAGGATCAGGAAATGGCGGCTCCCAAAGAGCCAGGGAATGGTGGTACATCAAAGGACCAGGGAATGGGGGCACATCAAAGGATCAGGGAATGGCGGCACATCAAAGGATCAGGGAATCGCGACCGGCACATCGAAGCGCCAGGCAATGGCAACACATGAAGGAACTTTAAGGAATACGAGCGTAGCAACACACCAAAGAAGCAATTTCCTACCTGTGCACTCCCTACTGCCGCCAACCCTGTGGAATCCGGGCGAGCATTCGCAGACATAGGATCCGTGAGTGTTGTTGCACACTTCGCGTTCGCTGCACTTGTGATGACCCAACCGGCACTCGTCAATATCTGTCAATGCAGATTAGCTTGAGAAACAATTTTTAATGCTCAATTAGACTTTTTATTGCTGAATCTTACCAACGCAGCTGGAGTGGTCGAAGCTTAATCCGAAGCCCGGCTCGCAAACCTTGTCTCTGGATAAGCAGTCATAATGACCGCGTGTATTTCGACAAACATCGTTGGCGTCACAGTTGTGCCTGCCTTCTGTGCACTCGTTGATGTCTGAATTGTGTTAAAGTGATATTAAAAAGCTTTTATAACAACCAATAGCATCCTCCTCAAACCTACCTCACTCCAAAACACCCACCTCACTCCAAAACACCCACCTCGCTCCCCAAAGCACCCACCTCACTCCAAAACACCCACCTCACTCCAAAACACCCACCTCACTCCAAAACACCCACCTCACTCAAAAACACCCACCTCACTCAAAAACACCCACCTCACTCCAAAACACCCACCTCACTCCAAAACACCCACCTCACTCCAAAACACCCACCTCACTCAAAAACACCCACCTCACTCCAAAACACCCACCTCACTCAAAAACACCCACCTCACTCAAAAACACCCACCTCACTCCAAAACACCCACCTCACTCCAAAACACCCACCTCACTCCAAAACACCCACCTCACTCCAAAACACCCACCCCACTCCAAAACACCCACCTCACTCCAAAACACCCACCTCACTCCAAAACACCCACCTCACCCCAAAACACCCACCTCACTCCAAAACACCCACCTCACTCCAAAACACCCACCTCACTCCAAAACACCCACCTCACTCCAAAACACCCACCTCACTCCAAAACACCCACCTCACTCCAAAACACCCACCTCACTCCAAAACACCCACCTCACTCAAAAACACCATTTTTCTATACCTTCGCACAATTTTGAAGTCGCATTCATTCGAAATCCTTCAGTGCAGACGCATTCTCCACTCTGTGAATTTAGCCTGCAGGAAGTCGGATTGCAGAGGCGGGCGTATTTTAAATTCCGTAGATTTAAACAAAGCATTTTTCAGGGACAAAAGTCCACCTACTCTTGCAATCTGCCGCATTGTTTAGATTCGCATCTGTAAGAACCATCCAAGTTGATGCAATTGCGACCAACTCCGCAGATTTTCGGGTGCTCTGCGCATTCGTCAATGTCTGCAAATCAAAGTTCATTGTCCTTTGAGCCCTTTTGGAATTTTTCATTAGAGCTTTGTTAAACACTGATTGATCAGTGAAGAAGCGAGTGATCGAATTTTCTAGCAGAGCATTTAATTATCATGTAAACTTTGAAATTCTAAATGATGCACGACTTTATAATGCATATTCATCTATATTCTCCAATATACTAATAATACCTAATATAGTATTTGTCATGCTATCTCAGCCTAGAGACATCCAAACTCAGCCAGCCCATCTCGACAGTGCGATTTTTTACGTAAGCCAGTCAAGTTTTACCATAGACATGCTTCTTAAGGCCATGCTATCTCAGCCTGGGACATGCAATCTCAGCGTTGTTGCGTACCCTTACTGACTTTTCTTGCTGCGTTCATTCATTGCTATTTGTTTGAAATGATAGCATTGAGATCTGTTTGCAATTGAAATCTATATTGGCTGAGATTGCATGTCCCAGGCTGAGATAGCATGGCCTTAAGAAGCATGTCTATGGTAAAAGTCGACTAGCTCGAGCCAAAAAAACGCATTGCGGAATGGGACTGGCTGAGTTTGGATGTCTCTAGGCTGAGATAGCATGACAAATACTAAAGTCATATAATAACGACGTTAATGCGCGCAAAGCATAGACATTTTCGCCTAAACTAACAGCACTTTGAGAGTGAGTGACGGGGGCGTGGGAACGAAGCCCCACCCACTACCCCACTACCATAGACGATGTGTTTCGTTTTCTAAAAATAAACCTCAGAAATTTCCGACCAGCCAGTGGCGCAACCAGGGGGGGGGGCGGGGGGGCGGTCGCCCCCCCCCTTAGGCGGGGGACCGAAAAAAAATCAAAGGGGGGACCAAGCGAATTTTCGCCAAAAACAGAGCCACCCCTCCGCCGCCCCCCCCCTCCCGGGACTTTACCCTCAGAATCCGCCCCCCCTTGAAAAATTTCTGGTTGCGCTACTGCGACCAGCTAAATAGAGTTTTGGCCATAGACAGCTTGTTATATCAACTAAATTTTCGGGCTTCTCTTTATACCGTTCAAGTCTAGCACATCTTTATCGTGGCCTGACCATTGAGCTATTTCTCAGATCTCACCCCCAATTCACATCACGTCCGCGGTTTTCGTATCAACTGTGGATGATGCAATTTGCGTCACACTTGGCCCCAGCTTAGGCCTAGTGAGAAGAGAGTGGAGAGTTATGGCTAGAGTTGGATTTAAGGTGCACATGCCACCTCTCAGTCCTTATGAGCTAAGTGCAATTGGAATTTTCCAGTGACTTTTAGGAACGCGGGATCAATTGTTCCCGAAGGACAGACACCCCAATATGATGATTGCCGATGATAAAGGAAAGATCCTAAAATATTATCGAATTACAATCGAAGCAATTTAATTGGGGCACTGGCCTCTCCACCCTTCCTATCTCTCTCTCTGCGGTAACTCACCGATGCACAGAGTCCCATTGTAGTTGGCCCGCCGACCCATAGGACAGAAGATCTTATGCTTGCACTCGTAGCCGCCAATGTAGTTCACGCATCGCATGTGAGGCGGGCAGCTGTCTTTTCGGCTACCGCACTCGTCGATGTCAACGCATTCATCCAGCAAGTTTTTAGCGTAGCCTCGTCGACATGGATTGCACTCGCCGGTGGTTCTGTCGAGGTATCTGCCTGGCGGACAGGTGCGATAGTCGCAGCGGAACGAGCCTTCGAGGTTGATGCACACCTTGATTGGCAGTTTCAGACCGCAAGCCGCTTCATAGCCAAGAACTGCGCATTCGTCAATGTCTGCGGGAGTGTTTTGGTGCATTTCGATGATGAATTAGACTTGAACTTCTAATTATCCTGTACCCGCATTGCGAATGTATATTTACGGATCCCGGTACATGTACAAGTACATGTGTACATGTACATATACCTATATTCCCGTTTCGATCCCGCTATGTAGTCCCGTTTCGATCCCGTTATGTAGTCCCGTTTCGATCCCAGTAGTCCCATTTGAATCCACTATTTAGTCCCGTTTTAGATCCCACTATTTAGTCCCGTTTGAACCCACTATTTAGTCCCGTTTAGATCCAACTATCTAGTCCAATTTACATCCCGCTATTCAATCCACTTCTCTTTTTCAATCCCTATAAATCATACAGAATTTTATTATCTTCTCAATCTAATAGAGGTCTTCAATTTCGTTGTCATCGTTTTGACTCGAAATGTAAAGTCCCAACAAACAACACTCCTCCAGACCCAAAGACCGTGGGAAGAGTAGATCAGAGGTTTTAGGTTCCTAGATTCGATTCCGAGCGTTAATAGGCCATTAATTTGGCCTATATAAATTGTCAAGTGATTCCCGCCTACGATGGCCAACTCCAAAGGCACAGAGAGTGCGCATGTCCAACCATGAGAAAGTCAGGTCTTTCGAGTTTTAGACCAATCCACCCATCGCGCAAAGATCCCCAGCTCCGAATCCTCACCGATGCAGACACCCAGCGTCTCATTCAGCCGGTAGCCGAATCCGCAGTCAACGATTCGCTCGCACCGATAGGAGCCCGGCGTGTTGACGCACCGGTAGCCGGGCCGGTGGCTGTGCACGTAGTTACCGCAGATGTCTCGACGATCCTCTTCCAGCACGCCACTCCCATCGTCGTTCAACCGCTGACACTCGTCAACGTCCGTGCAGACACCGTTGACAGCCTCGAAACCAACTAGACAGTCGATGTCAACAGCTGGGCCAATTTCTGTGGTTGACTGTGCTACGGTGCAAGTAGCCACTAGAAGCAGCAACAAAGCCTGCAACATCGTTTGGCTCAGTGTCTCCGTCAATGTTGTCACTCTAAATTTCAAGCGCAACTTTCTGCATCTCTGCAGTTAATCTAATTAGTTGGTTTAAATTTCAAGTCAAGAACTAGATAGCATTTGTTTATATTTAACTTAGTATTCGAAAGTAGCCGAGGTAAGATAAACACAATTAAGTTTTCGAGTGAGAATCTTCGCATTGTAAATTGATCTGTAAACGCTCAGGAATTGTCTTAAGGAGACGTGACCCTTGTGTGCAGAAGAAATAATGCGCATCTGTGTGCGATGTACTGCAATTATACTACTGTCTAGATCGATTTTAGACTATCTATCAATGGCTCTTTGCCACAACTTTATAGGCTCTCACTGCTTGCAGGCACTGGCACTTTAGCAGATGAAGCTTAATACAGCAATTTCAATACTACGCGAGGCCTCTCTACCTGTCGAGAAAATAAGACTAAAAACTAAGAATATATTTACATGGAGTTAAATTGGAGCCAGTAAGTGGGCGCAGGGCCCAAACCAGTGTATTTATACCAGACATTAACTTAGGGGGTTTGAATTGCAGATAATAAAGAAAGGGGTGGGAGTGCGCGACTAAAGAAAGGCGAGGATGGAGAGCCAATCAGAAGGCAGCAAGGGAGAGAGAGATAAGAATAACAAGATTGAGCTAGACAGAGAGAGAAAACAGAGTAAACAGAGACAAGTGAAGGTGAACTAAAGAAATGACTAGGAAAGTCGCGACACTACCGCAATACAACGCGAGGCTACCTACCGCAATACAACGCGAGGCTACCTACCGCAATACAACGCGAGGCTACCTACCGTAATACAACGCGAGGCTACCTACCGCAATACAACGCGAGGCTCTCTACCGCAATACTACGCGGGGCTGTCTACCGCAATGCTACGCGGGGCTCTCTACCGCAATACAACGCGGGGCTCTCTACCGCAATTCTAATTGCAGGCTCTCTACCACAACCAGAGGTTCTTTATTCCTTTATATTTAGCAGATGCTTTCAATACCACCAGAGGCTCTCCACCACAACAGCAGGCTACCACAACGTCATGGGGCAGTTACTAGCTAGCAACTTTGTGTGCACTTTAGCAGATGCTTTCAATGCAATATACAACCACAGGCTCTCTAGACAATCACAACAAGAGGCTCTCTACCACAATACAACTTTATCCAGGGGTGTTGACACACTATTTTTTCAGGGTTAACGGTTTCAAATTTAATCTCGAAAATTTAACATACGCGCGTAATAGTCAGTATCCTTTAATTGGTTCGAATTCTAACAGAAAAATAGACACATTGGTGTCTAGATAGATATGCGATGCAACTTGCAGAGGATGGCTTTCTTAGCACTGATAATAGTCGATCTAATTTTCTACCAAATTATACACCTATTTTCCAATTGTTTTAAATGTTTAATTGAAATTAACATTGTAGCAAGTAATTATATCGCTTTGCCAATTGTAAGATCGTAAAACCCTACTAATAGTATTGTTTAAGCATATCATTACTGTATTTAAAAAGTATTCATTTGAAAGTAAAAATCGTATTTATCGTCGACTTTTTTGTTAACAATTGACAGGACCGTTTTATAGACCACGGCATTGACGTTGAAACTGCCGCTGAAAGTCAAAGATACGGAGCTTATAAATCATAGGTAATTACTAATTAGCTCGTACATTTTTAATGATGATGATGATGATGATGATGATGATGATGATGATGATGATGATGATGATGATGATGATGATGATGATGATGATGATGATGATGATGATGATGATGATGATGATGATGATGATGATGATGATGATGATGATGATGATGATGATGATGATGATGATGATGATGATGATGATGATGATGATGATGATGATGATGATGATGATGATGATGATGATGATGATGATGATGATGATGATGATGATGATGATGATGATGATGATGATGATGATGATGATGATGATGATGATGATGATGATGATGATGATGATGATGATGATGATGATGATGATGATGATGATTATGATGATGATAAGGAAGATGCCGATGAAATACCACTAAAAGCAGTCGCAGACTCACTAGAAGCCGCCAGCGCCGCACTGGGTGAAGACGCAGAGGTCAAAGTTGCTCATGACGCCAACTGTGGCGTTCAGCTCGGCTATTCGAGCTGTCCGAGTGTCGCTGGAAGCGCAATTTGCGAATCAACTTTTCAGAAATTCAGATTTTCGAGTTTGACTTTGTAGTAAGGACATCCTGCAACCACTACAATATGAACACAGTGTCAAGGACCCCTAGCACTGTCTATCTACCACAAATGTGTTTATCATCAATGTGTCTATCTAGCACAATGTGTCTGTCTACCACCTTTATGTCTGTCTATCAACAATGTGTCTATCTACCACCAATGTGTCTATCTACCATCAATGTGTCTATCTACCATCAGTTCGTCTATCTATCATTACAATGTGACTCTCTACCATCACAATGCGTCCATCTACCACCAATGTGTCTATCTACTACCAATGTGTCTATCTACCATCAATGTGTCTATCTACCACCAATGTGTCTATCTACTACCAATGTGTCTGTCTACCATCAATTCGTCTATCTATCATTACAATGTGACTCTCTACCATCGCAATGCGTCCATCTACCACCAATGTGTCTATCTACTACCAATGTGTCTATCTACCATCAATTCGTCTATCTATCATTACAATGTGACGACTCTCTACCATCACAATGCGTCCATCTACCACCAATGTGTCTATCTACTACCAATGTGTCTATCTACTACCAATGTGTCTATCTACTACCAATGTGTTTATCTACCACCAATGTGTCTATCTACTACCAATGTGTCTGTCTACCATCGATGTGTCTGTTTTACCACTTTGTGTCTATCTACTGCTAGCGAGTCCTACCACTTTTTGTCTATTTGCCGTCAATGTGTCTATCTACTACGAATTGTGTCTATCTACAATCACAGTTTAACTGTGTAATCTATCTACCAAAGTGGCTCACTCATCCTCAATGTTGATGGTGGCGCTGTATTTGGCGCTGCAGGCTTCAATTCGTTCGTGAAAATGAAGCGACTTATTCTTAAACAGCTCCACCATTTCCTGATTGTTGAGCCGACCAGGTGGGAAAATATTCCCAATACACCGCAGGTAGATCAGGTAGCACTGGCTGAAGCACTCGGCCGTCCAGTACTTCGGATCGCCAACCCGAGAATGATGTTCTTCGCCTTCCTCATCCTGGGACACGGCCGGGCTGGACAGAAGCAGCAGTAGCAGAAGCAACGGAAAAAGCAGCAATTGGCTAATGTTTCCGGCCATTTTGCTGCTCGGGTGAGAACTAGACTGCTTTGAGGCCTGCTGCTACTCTGAGCAGAAAAACTAGCATTTTCTCGAGCTCTTTATCTTTTCACAGAGCAAACTGTTGGTTGACCTGAGAAATTGTGCAGTGGGTAGTGTATGTACACGTATTTTCAGAATTTTCCTCACCCACTTTTTCAGTTTTTATCTGTTCTATAAGCTTCAACGGCTATTTCTACATTTACTTTAAATGCAGAGCATATTCGACTGATTTTATTATTTTGTCATTCATACTACTCTCACAGTAGTAAAAGTGCTATTTGAATGATATTTTCCAGGTATTATTAGGCAAAACCAGTATTCAAGCTTTTTCTACTTTATTGATACCACGCCTCACGGAATCTCTGAGCTCTGATTGGCTGCGAACTGTTTTGTTTTTCACTCCGTTTCTCTGCCCCAGGCCACCCCTCCACCTTATAAGAGCTCTACACGGGTTCTAATTGGCTGCGAGCTGTTTTGCTTTTTTCTACTCCGTTTCTCTAACCCCTGATCACCCCTCCACTCCATAGGAGCCCTACACGGGCTCTGATTGGCTGCGAGCTGTTTTGGTTTATTTTTACTCCGTTTCTCTACCCCCAGGCCACGCCTCCACCAATAGAAGCCCTGCATGAGCTCTGATTGACTCTGTTTGTTTTTTAGAGATAAGTAGCCCTAAATCTGATCTGTAATCCAATATACTAAAAATCAAAACTATGTACCTATAGGAACCTTCCTATATACTAAAAATGTGATGTCTATATATATATATGTGATAGATTAGAGAAAAAATGGCTGGACCGATTTTGTTCGAACTTGCACTGTTCGATCAGAAATTTTCCCGTGACGGTACATGCATCGTGGCTAAGAAATTGCTCGATGCTAAAGGCATTAAATATTCGAAAAACATGCTTTTTTGCAAAGGTCAAGCAAACTTTTTGACTTGAAATGCATTGTAAGAATGCTAGAGAAAAAACTGACTGGTTGAATTCTGACTCTGAAATAGATTGCATCATAACTGAATTGTAACTCCGACTTGAATTGAAAATGCAGTGTGGAAGCGTAGCACCAGACTTGATTTAAATTGCGTAACCATATTGTTAACTGATACTGACTGACTGAGAAACTGATTATGTCATAACTGCTTCGTGTGATTTACTCTATGCTTGGATTTAAAAGTGTTGAGTTATATAAGTGCAAAAGTTGATGTTATCAAAACAATGAGAGCTAGCCTAAAGGTAAACAAACTGAACTGCTAAATGCAGTGACGATGGTTTGAATTTTCGATGGTTTGAATTTGAGTATAATTTTTTTAATTAAAGCTTTTCAATGTCAGGAAAACTAAAAGACTTTTTAAAAAGAAGCGTCATATAAAAATCGTAGAAGCGTCATGTAAACAATCATAAAAGCGTCATGTAAAAAATCGTAGAAGCGTCATGTAAAAAATCTTAGAAGCGTCATGTAAACAATCGTAGAAGCGTCATGTAAACAATCATAGAAGCGTCATATAAAAATCGTAGAAGCATCATGTAAAAAATCTTAGAAGCGTCATGTAAACAATCATAGAAGCGTCATGTAAAAAATCATAGAAGCGTCATGTAAACAATCATAGAAGCGTCATGTAAACAATCATAGAAGCGTCATGTAAACAATCATAGAAGCGTCATGTAAACAATCATAGAAGCGTCATGTAAAAAATCATAAAAGCGTCATGTAAAAAATCATAGAAGCGTCATACAAAAATCGTAGAAGCGTCATGTAAACAATCATAAAAGCGTCATGTAAAAAATCGTAGAAGCGTCATGTAAAAAATCTTAGAAGCGTCATGAAAACAATCATAGAAGCGTCATGTAAACAATCATAGAAGCGTCATGTAAACAATCATAGAAGCGCCATGTAAAAAATCATAGAAGCGTCATGTAAACAATCATAAAAGCGTCATGTAAAAAATCATAGAAGCGTCATGTAAAAAATCATAGAAGCGTCATATAAAAATCGTAGAAGCGTCATGTAAACAATCATAAAAGCGTCATGTAAAAAATCTTAGAAGCGTCATGTAAACAATCATAGAAGCGTCATGTAAACAATCATAGAAGCGTCATGTAAACAATCACAGAAGCGTCATATAAAAATCGTAGAAGCGTCATGTAAACAATCATAGAAGCGTCATGTAAACAATCATAGAAGCGTCATGTAAACAATCATAGAAGCGTCATGTAAACAATCATAGAAGCGTCATGTAAACAATCATAGAAGCGTCATGTAAAAAATCATAGAAGCGTCAAGTAAAAAATCATAGAAGCGTCATATAAAAATCGTAGAAGCGTCATGTAAACAATCATAAAAGCGTCACGTAAAAAATCGTAGAAGCGTCATGTAAAAAATCTTAGAAGCGTCATGTAAACAATCATAGAAGCGTCATGTAAACAATCATAGAAGCGTCATGTAAAAAATCTTAGAAGCGTCATGTAAAAAATCATAGAAGCGTCATATAAAAATCGTAGAAGCGTCATGTAAACAATCATAGAAGCGTCATATAAAAATCGTAGAAGCGTCATGTAAAAAATCTTAGAAGCGTCATGTAAACAATCATAGAAGCGTCATATAAAAATCGTAGAAGCGTCATGTAAACAATCATAGAAGCGTCATGTAAAAAATCATAGAAGCGTCATGTAAACAATCATAGAAGCGTCATGTAAACAATCATAGAAGCGTCATGTGAATGTCTATCATAAAAATGTGATGTCTATATATATATATGTGATAGATATGAGAAAAAATGGCTGGACCGATTTTGTTCGAACTTGCACTGTTCGATCAGAAATTTTCCCGTGACGGTACATGCATCGTGGCTAAGAAATTGCTCGATGCTAAAGGCATTAAATATTCGAAAAACATGCTTTTTTGCAAAGGTCAAGCAAACTTTTTGACTTGAAATGCATTGTAAGAATGCTAGAGAAAAAACTGACTGGTTGAATTCTGACTCTGAAATAGATTGCATCATAACTGAATTGTAACTCCGACTTGAATTGAAAATGCAGTGTGGAAGCGTAGCACCAGACTTGATTTAAATTGCGTAACCATATTGTAAACTGATACTGACTGACTGAGAAACTGATTATGTCATAACTGCTTCGTGTGATTTACTCTATGCTTGGATTTAAAAGTGTTGAGTTATATAAGTGCAAAAGTTGATGTTATCAAAACAATGAGAGCTAGCCTAAAGGTAAACAAACTGAACTGCTAAATGCAGTGACGATGGTTTGAATTTTCGATGGTTTGAATTTGAGTATAATTTTTTTAATTAAAGCTTTTCAATGTCAGGAAAACTAAAAGACTTTTTAAAAAGAAGCGTCATATAAAAATCGTAGAAGCGTCATGTAAACAATCATAAAAGCGTCATGTAAAAAATCGTAGAAGCGTCATGTAAAAAATCTTAGAAGCGTCATGTAAACAATCATAGAAGCGTCATGTAAACAATCATAGAAGCGTCATGTAAAAAATCTTAGAAGCGTCATGTAAAAAATCATAGAAGCGTCATATAAAAATCGTAGAAGCGTCATGTAAACAATCATAGAAGCGTCATATAAAAATCGTAGAAGCGTCATGTAAAAAATCTTAGAAGCGTCATGTAAACAATCATAGAAGCGTCATATAAAAATCGTAGAAGCGTCATGTAAAAAATCTTAGAAGCGTCATGTAAACAATCATAGAAGCGTCATATAAAAATCGTAGAAGCGTCATGTAAACAATCATAGAAGCGTCATGTAAAAAATCATAGAAGCGTCATGTAAACAATCATAGAAGCGTCATGTAAACAATCATAGAAGCGTCATGTAAACAATCATAGAAGCGTCATGTAAAAAATCATAGAAGCGTCATGTAAAAAATCATAGAAGCGTCATATAAAAATCGTAGAAGCGTCATGTAAACAATCATAAAAGCGTCATGTAAAAAATCGTAGAAGCGTCATGTAAAAAATCTTAGAAGCGTCATGTAAACAATCATAGAAGCGTCATGTAAACAATCATAGAAGCGTCATGTAAACAATCGTAGAAGCGTCATGTAAAAAATCGTAGAAGCGTCATGTAAAAAATCTTAGAAGCGTCATGTAAAAAATCATAAAAGCGTCATGTAAACAATCATAGAAGCGTCATGTAAAAAATCTTAGAAGCGTCATGTAAACAATCATAGAAGCGTCATGTTAACAATCATAGAAGCGCCATGTAAAAAATCATAGAAGCGTCATGTAAACAATCATAGAAGCGTCATGTAAACAATCATAGAAACGTCATATAAAAATCATAGAAGCGTCATGTAAAAATCATAGAAGCGTCATTTAAAAATCATAGAAGCGTCATGTAAACAATCATAGAAGCGTCATGTAAAAATCGTAGAAGCGTCATGTAAACAATCATAGAAGCGTCATGTAAAAAATCGTAGAAGCGTCATGTAAACAATCATAGAAGCGTCATAAAAACAATCATAGAAGCGTCATGTAAAAAATCATAGAAGCGTCATGTAAACAATCATAGAAGCGTCATGTAAACAATCATAGAAGCGTCATGTAAAAAATCATAGAAGCGTCATGTAAAAAATCATAGAAGCGTCATTAAAAAATCATAGAAGCGTCATTTAAAAAATCATAGAAGCGTCATGTAAACAATCATAGAAGCGTCATGTAAACAATCATAGAAGCGTCATGTAAAAATCGTAGAAGCGTCATGTAAACAATCATAGAAGCGTCATGTAAAAAATCATAGAAGCGTCATGTAAAAAATCATAGAAGCGTCATATAAAAATCGTAGAAGCGTCATGTAAACAATCATAAAAGCGTCATGTAAAAAATCGTAGAAGCGTCATGTAAAAAATCTTAGAAGCGTCATGTAAACAATCATAGAAGCGTCATGTAAACAATCATAGAAGCGCCATGTAAACAATCATAGAAGCGTCATGTAAAAAATCGTAGAAGCGTCATGTAAAAAATCTTAGAAGCGTCATGTAAAAAATCATAAAAGCGTCATGTAAACAATCATAGAAGCGTCATGTAAAAAATCTTAGAAGCGTCATGTAAACAATCATAGAAGCGTCATGTAAACAATCATAGAAGCGCCATGTAAAAAATCATAGAAGCGTCATGTAAACAATCATAGAAGCGTCATGTAAAAAATCATAGAAGCGTCATGTAAACAATCATAGAAGCGTCATGTAAAAAATCGTAGAAGCGTCATGTAAACAATCATAGAAGCGTCATGTAAACAATCATAGAAGCGTCATCTAAACAATCATAGAAGCGTCATGTAAAAAATCATAGAAGCGTCATGTAAACAATCATAGAAGCGTCATGTAAAAAATCATAGAAGCGTCATGTAAACAATCATAGAAGCGTCATGTAAAAAATCGTAGAGGCGTCATGTAAACAATCATAGAAGCGTCATGTAAACAATCATAGAAGCGTCATGCAAACAATCATAGAAGCGTCATGTAAAAAATCATAGAAGCGTCATGTAAACAATCATAGAAGCGTCATGTAAAAAATCATAGAAGCGTCATGTAAAAATCATAGAAGCGTCAAGAAAAAATCATAGAAGCCTCATTTAAAAACTAATGAAAGTGTCATTTAAAAAATTAAGAAGCGTCACGGTAGAATAAAAGAAACGTCATGTCAGACATGAAGGGTTCGTGTAAAAATTAAATGCAACTATAATGCTGTGCTGGGGAGAAAAACTGAGACGTCAAGGCTCTCAGAGAATAACTGAGATTACGGGGGGGGGGGTTTCTGAGATGTCAAAGCAAAAGTCAGAAGCTACTTCAAAGTTCATGTACTTTACTCCATTTTTTTATTGCATTCTTTGTTGGCTCGTCACGGGGGGGGCGCTGATAGAAGAAAAGTCATGTAAAAAATAAAAGTAGCACTATGTATACATAAAAGAAAAGTCATGTCGAAGTTAAAAGATTCATTTGGGAATTGCTACGATGTCAAAGCTTGGTGGAAATCGTTATAGTGCTGTGATTCTTAAAGAAAGAATCACTAAAATGTTAAGGCTTAGGGGAGAAGAATTGCTGAGATTTCAAGGCTTTAGGTTGGGTTAAAGTTAGGTTTAGGTCAGGTGTGGGTTGAGGGTTATATTTTATCGGGTTTCAAGGTTAACAGGGGATTTTTTAGATTTCAAGGTTTATGGGGGCCATTGCTGACATGTCAAGGCTTACGGGGGAATAGCTGAGATGTCAAGGCTCACGGGGGTATAAATGAGATTTCAAGGCTAAAGTCAGAAGCTACATGTAGTTTATTGAAAACTTTTTATTACATTATTTGATGCCTCCTCAGGGGAGGGATCGCTGATAAAAAAGCGTAATGTAAAAAATAAAAGAAGCTTCATGTCGAAGTTAAGAGATTCATTTGGGAATCCCTACGATGTTGAGGCTTGCAAGGAATCGCTATAATGCTGTAGTAGTGCTATAATGACTCTTAGGGAGAATTACTGAAATTTCAATGCTTTAGGGTTAGGTTAGGGTTAGGGTTAGGGTTAGGGTTAGGGTTAGGCTAGGGTTAGGGTTAGAAGGTTGACAGATATTTTTAGATTTCCAAGGCTTATTGGGGGCATTGCTGAGATGTCAAGGGGGGAAGTTGATATGTTAAAGCTTGTGGGGGGGATAACTGACATGTCAAGGCTTACAAGGTTTGACAGGAGATTTTTTAAGATTTCAAGGATACATGTAGCTTATTAAAAAAACGTGTATTGCATTTCTTTGGCTCCCCAACGGGGGGCGTAGATTGCTAGTTATTTGTTCTATAAGCTACGAGTATTCATTTTCCTCTTCTAATGTACCATTTCATTTTAACCTTTCACTGTCTAATGTTATTTTTCTGTCCTCAAAGCTAGTTTAAACCAGTTTTGAAGCCTGGGCAGGGCCAAACAGGTAAACACGCCAGATCAAGATTTTATTTTAATTTGATAACGTCAATAGTAAAGTGGTGTTTAAATGAAAACATTTCCAAGTTAGCGCTTAGAATGAAAACCTCGGAGACAACGTTCAGATAAGAATACAAGCTGGAAAAATATCTCAGGGTACTTGAGTCACGTTAGAAAACTTCGTTTCCTGCCCGTTTGAAAACAAAACAGCACAAAATCTTGCATTTTTAGCCGTCACAGAAGCAGCAATATGGAGCCCGATTTGAGTTTCGAAGCAACTCTGGAAAGTTACACCGTTTCGTCTGGCAGCGGAAGCAAGCTGCGATCCTACACGACTAACATCATCGATCCTGACAGCCGCAACGACTTGTCGGCAGCTTCAAGCAGCGGCGGGCTCAGTGGAAAGGGCTCCAGCATGTCGCTGCCGCAGGACGCATCAGCCGCTGCCACCGCTGTCGCCGCTGCTGCAGATGTCAATGGTGGTGCAGCAGATGTCAATGTCTCTCTCGCCGACAGCTCCGGCGTGGCAGCGTCGACTTCGACTGTGGACGATTTTGTCGCTGAAGAGCAACTGTTCGATCCCAACTGCGATCCGAACAATCCCAAGCCGATTCAATTTCAAGACGTCAGCGCAGCCGCTTACAAAATTCGAAAGGGCATTGTTCGAACTCCGTGCGATGTGAGCTCCCGTGTTGCTAAGGCTCAGATTGCCTGACACGAAGCATCGGGTACTCCCTGACACGAAGCACTGGGTACTCCCTGACATGAAACATTGGGTACTCCCTGACATGAAACATTGGGTACTCCCTGACATGAAACATTGGATACTCCCTGACACGAAGCATCGGGTACTCCCTGATACAAAACATCGGGTACTACTTGACATGAAGTGTCGGGTACTCCCTGACATGAAACATTGCGTACTCCCTGACATGAAACATTGGGTACTCCCTGACACGAAACACTGGGTACTCCCTGAAATGAAACATCGGGTACTCCCTGACACGAATCATTGCGTACTCCCTGACAAAAAGCACTGGGTACTCCCTGACATGAAACATTGCGTACTCTCTAACATAAACATTGGGTACTCCCTGACATGAAACATTGGGTATTCCCTGACACGAAACACTGGGTACTCTCTGACAAAAGGCTTTTGATACTCCACAACATTTATTTTGGTATTCAATGACAAAGATCTTGGGCCAATCCATGGAACAAACTAGCATTGATAAGAACGTGCACTTTTTTAGCAAACGGTTTTGGCACCCCTCTACTACTCATAATTGATGCCATTTGCAGCGATCGCATATGTCCCGCATCACGAACATGGACATCTATCTGAAGAAGGACTTTCTTCAGTACACCGGCAGCTTTAAAGAGCGAGGCGCTCGGTACACCCTTTTGTGCCTTGACAAGGTTGGCCTTTCCACTCATTCTGAATGGCAACCCCCCAATGAAGTGGCAACCCCTCTAATGAACTGGCAACCCCTCCAATGAAATGGCTAATGAAATGGCAACCCCTCTAATAAAATTGCAACCCTTCCAATGAAATGGCAACCCCTATAATAAAATTGCAACCCCTCCAATGAAATGGCAACCCCTCTAATAAAATTGCAACCCTTTTAATGAAATGGCAACCCCTTTAATAAAATTGCAACCCTTCCAATCAAATGGCAACCCCTATAATAAAATTGCAACCCCTCCAATGAAATGGCAACCCCTCTAATAAATGGCAATCCCTCCAACGAAATGGCAACCCCTCTAATAAAATTGCAACCCTTCCAATCAAATGGCAACCCCTCTAATAAAATGGCAATCCCTCCAATGAAATGGCAACCCCTCTAATAAAATGGCAATCCCTCCAATGAAATGGCAACCCTTCTAATAAAATGGCAATCCCTCCAATGAAATTGCAACCCTTCTAATAAAATTGCAACCCTTCCAATGAAATGCAACCCCTATAATAAAATTGCAACCCTTCCAATCAAATGGCAACCCCTATAATAAAATTGCAACCTTTCCAATCAAATAACAACCCCTATAATAAAATTGCACCCCCTCCAATGAAATGGCAACCCCTCTAATAAAATTGCAATCCTTCCAACGAAATGCAACCCCTATAATAAAATTGCAACCCTTCCAATGAAATGGCAACCCCTTTAATAAAATTGCAATCCTTCCAACGAAATGGTAACTTCTCTAATAAAATATCAACCTCTCTGGCAATCTACAACAACCATTTAAATTGAGGTGTGTCGTTCAGGTGACTTCTAGGTGCGTTAAAAATTTATGCGTTAAGATAAGCACCCAAGAGCTCTCGTTATAAAAGATAGCATGACTCTAAAATGCAGAGTAGCACTGGGATTGAATCGTTTTCTTAGATATCGTCTTTCAAAGAATCAAGTGTTCCGAAAAATATGCCGACGCAATACGAAACTTGCGATAGCGCCTTTATCTTGTAGCTTCTCTTGGGTCATTAATGTCAATGTCAGCGACTTAATCTGGTGTCGTTGTGACTGTGATGTCGTTGTGATGTCATTGTCATGTAGTTGTGATGATGTTGTGATGCAATTTTAGCGTCGTTGTGATGTTGCTGTAATGTCGTTTCCGTGTCTTTAGTGTGTCGCCGCAACGTTGTTATGTCGTTGCGATGTCGTTGAGATGTAGTCCTTGTTGCAGCAAGGTTTTTTCTTGGAAGTTCTTGCCCCTAGCTACTATTGGAGGGGTTTTGTTTTTGTTTGAAAATTGCTGTCCTTTGTAGCTACCAGCCTACTTACTAGTAGCAATTGGGGCATTTGAAGCGTCAAAAGCTTTTAATCGCTCGCTCGATTAATTTTACCCACCGGCCGCAGGAGCAGCGCAAAGTCGGAGTTGTCGCCGCCTCAGCCGGCAACCACGCGCTGGCCCTGGCCTACCACGGCCAGGAGCTCGGCATCCCCGTCGCGGTTGTCATGCCAACCATGGCCCCGCTGATGAAGATCTACGCGTGCATGCAATACGGAGCTCGGGTAGTCGTTACGGGCAACGATTTTAACGAGGCCAAGATTATCGCAATGAGAATTGCCAAGACTGAGGGCCTGCTCTACGTGAACGGGTCAGCTTATACTACTTTTAAAGTAGTAGTATTTTGTGTAGTACTTTCTTTTCGCATCTTATTCACTCTACTCTACTGTTCTGCCATGAAATTTATTGTAATATTCTCTACTGTACTCCATATTAATTTAGTATGTTCCATTCTGCTCTACCCGACTAGTTTACTCTACTCTATTCAACTCAACTCAACTCTACTCTACTCTAGTCTACTCTACTCTACTCTACTCAACTCTACTCTACTCTACTCTACTCTACTCTAGTCTAGTCTACTCTACTGTACTCAACTCTACTCTACTCTACTCTACTCTACTCTACTCTACTCTAGTCTACTCTACTCTACTCTACTCTACTCTAGTCTACTCTACTCTACTCTACTCTACTCTAGTCTACTCTACTCTACTCTACTGTACTCAACTCTACTCTACTCTACTCTACTCTAGTCTAGTCTACTCTACTGTACTCAACTCTACTCTACTTTACCACACCCTCTCCTTTTCACAGTTACGATCACCCGCAGATCCTGGCAGGCCAGGGCACCATTGGGCTGGAAATAATTGAGCAAATGTCCAAACCTGTGGACGCCGTTGTTGTCCCAGTTGGAGGCGGCGGTCTAATCGCGGGAATCGCCGTGGCCATGAAGACGATGTCGCCCAACACTTTAATTATCGTACGTTGAGCTACCTCTGACATATTTTTCGGATAAAAGCCGTGGGATTCATGATGCAAATATAATACCATGGTTTGCAAAGCTACTGCAGGGGGCACCAAAGCTACTGCAGGGGGCACCAAAGCTACTGCAGGGGGCACCAAAGCTACTGCAGGGGGGGGGGCACCAAAGCTACTGCAGGGGGGGCACCAAAGCTACTGCAGGGGGGGCACCAAAGCTACTGCAAGGGGGCACCGAAGCTACTGCAGGGGGGGCACCAAAGCTACTGCAGGGGGGCGCCAAGGCTACTGCTCTTTGGCAACCTTAGCTAATGCAGATGATTAGCACTAAATGCAGAAGAAGCATACAAACAGATCCGCATGGCAACAAAGACTCAGCACTAAGATCCTTCATAATAACGCAGGGCGCAGAGTCAGAACGCTGTCCCAGCTTCACGGACGCCCTAAAATCTGGTGAGCCGGTGCAAAGCGTGGTGAAATCTTCGCTAGCTGATGGTCTCTCGGTTCCCAAGGTGGGTAGCAACGCGTTCTACTCGTGTCGGGACATTATCGATCGCATAGTGACGGTCTCAGAGGAGTTCATCGCATTGGCCATTCTGCGTCTGCTCGAGCTTGAGAAAGTCGTGGTTGAGGGCGCCGGAGCCGCGGGTCTGGCAGCCATTTTGCAGGGCCTGCTGCCCGAGCTGCAGGGGAAGACGTGAGTTAGGAAGATTGGAGAGGGTCAAGGTAGACTTTATTATGGTTTTTAAGGTGTCTGAGTAGATTCTGGAGTGTCTGAGTAGACTATGAAGTGTCTGAGTAGACTATTAAGTGTCTGAATAGATTCTCGAGTGTCTGAGTAGATTCTAAAGTGTCTGAGTAGACTATGAAGTGTCTTAGTAGACTATTAAGTGTGAGTAGATTCTGGAGTGTCTGAGTATATTCTGGAGTGTCTGAGTAGATTCTGGAGTGTCTGAGTAGATTCTGGAGTGTCTGAGTAGATTCTGGAGTGTCTGAGTAGATTCTGGAGTGTCCGAGTAGATTCTGGAGTGTCTGAGTAGATTCTGGAGTGTCTGAGTAGATTCTGGAGTGTCTGAGTATATTCTGGAGTGTCTGAGTAGATTCTGGAGTGTTTGATTAGACTATGAAGTGTCTGACTATATTCTAGAGTGTCTGAGTAGATTCTGGAGTGTTTGAGTAGATTCTGGAGTGTCTGAGTAGATTCTGGAGTGTCTGAGTAGATTCTGAAGTGTCTGAGTAGATTCTAGAGTGTCTGCGTAGATTCTGGAGTGTTTGAGTAGATTCTGGAGTATCTGAGTAGATTCTGGAGTGTTTGAGTAGATTCCGGGGTGTCTGAGCAGATTCTGGAGCGCTTGAATAGATTTATTTGGGGTGTCTGAGTCAACTCCGAAGTGTCTGAGTCGATTATATTCTGGTGTTGTTTCGAGTAGGATAGAGAGTTTGAATAGACTTTATATTACTGAGAATAGATTATAGTGCCTTTCAAATGTATAGATACTTTAAAATGTCCGGTAAAACTCATTTCTGAGTAGAGTCTGTCAATCCATCCCTTGTTCAAATTTAACCAGCGTTGTAGTAATCCTCTGCGGTGGCAACATCGATACGACGGTGCTTGGTCGTGTCATCGAAAGAGGCCTGGCTGTTGACGGCCGACTGATTCACTTCGTTACTACCGTGTCGGACAGGCCGGGCGGCATAGCTGAACTGAGCGCCATCCTAGCCGGCATGGGCGTCTCTATTAAAGACATTTTTCACGAGAGAGCCTGGCTTAAGTCTGATATCTTTCAGGTTAAAGTCAGGTGAGAGCTTACTTATTAAGAGCTCGTAGCTGATAAGTTGGGGCTAAAAAACCATCAATCGATAGAGGCAGGAAGAGGGAGTAGGTTGGGTGTAGCCACAACAGCCCTCACCCATAGAGGCAGGAAGAGGGAGTGGGGTGGGTGTAGCCACAACAGCCCCTCACCCATAGAGGCAGGAAGAGGGAGTGGGGTGGGTGTAGCCACAACAGCCCCTCACCCATAGAGGCAGGAAGAGGGAGTGGGTGGGTGTAGCCACAACAGCCCCTCACCCATAGAGGCAGGAAGAGGGAGTGGGGTGGGTGTAGCCACAACAGCCCCTCACCCATAGAGGCAGGAAGAGGGAGTAGATTGGGTGTAGCCACAACAGCCCCTCACCCATAGAGGCAGGAAGAGGGAGTGGGTGAGTGTAGCCACAACAGCCCCTCACCCATAGAGGCAGGAAGAGGGAGTAGGTTGGGTGTAGCCACAACAGCCCCTCACCCATAGAGGCAGGAAGAGGGAGTGGGGTGGGTGTAGCCACAACAGCCCCTCACCCCATAGAGGCAGGAAGAGGGAGTGGTGTGGGTGTAGCCACAACAGCCCTCACCAATAGAGGCAGGAAGAGGGAGTAGGTTGGGTGTAGCCACAACAGCCCCTCACCCATAGAGGCAGGAAGAGGGAGTAGATTGGGTGTAGCCACAACAGCCCCTCACCCATAGAGGCAGGAAGAGGGAGTGGGTGAGTGTAGCCACAACAGCCCCTCACCCATAGAGGCAGGAAGAGGGAGTAGGTTGGGTGTAGCCACAACAGCCCCTCACCCATAGAGGCAGGAAGAGGGAGTGGGGTGGGTGTAGCCACAACAGCCCCTCACCCCATAGAGGCAGGAAGAGGGAGTGGTGTGGGTGTAGCCACAACAGCCCTCACCAATAGAGGCAGGAAGAGGGAGTGGGGTGGGTGTAGCCAAAACAGTCCCTCACCCCATAGAGGCAGGAAGAGGGAGTGGGGTGGGTGTAGCCACAATAACCCCTCACCAATAGAGGCAGGAAGAGAGAGTGGGGTGGGTGTAGCCAAAACAGTCCCTCACCCCATAGAGGCAGGAAGAGGGAGTGGTGTGGATGTAGCCACAACAGCCCTCACCCATAGGGGCAGGAAGAGGGAGTGAGGTGGGTGTAGCCACAATAACCCCTCACCAATAGAGGCAGGAAGAGGGAGTGGGGTGGGTGTAGCCAAAACAGTCCCTCACCCCATAGAGGCAGGAAGAGGGAGTGGTGTGGGCGTAGCTCCTCACGTCTTACAGCATCAATTCTTCAACCGCAAATAATTAATATTTCAGATGCGTGTGCGAAGTTCGCGACAGAGAGCATGGCGAAGAACTTCTGGCTAAACTAAAAGACAAATACGGTCACGTGTCTGTCAACTAGATCATCGATTCTTTATTATCGATCGTCTTTAACTCAGATTTTCCAATGGACTAATTAAGATTGATAATACGTTCTGTATCCGTATGCAGCAAAAATATTTTAAGTGTCACATTTTGGTACTGGGCCTGTTGTAGTAACATCAGTTTTCGACAAAAAAAGTTTCATATAATAAGAGAAACCAAAAACTGGGACAGACTCAGTCTTAACCCAAACTCACGAAGGCTCAAAGCTTGTCAATTTTCGTTTTTTTGTCCTAGAAATGAAACGAACCGTGCAATGTGACTGACTAAATTGCTGAAAGAAATTACATAGTACTAAGTAAATCTATACGTATTAAGTTTGGTGATATTAGCTTGTCTCTTGGCGCTACTTGAGTACAGTTTCACACTTAATTGGCATCTCGATTGAGTCATCCTATGAACTTAATTTGGCCTCTATTGAGCACACTTTGTTACCTCCGATGAGCACACTCTGGTAGCTCTGATGAGCACACTTTGGTAGCTCTGATGAGCACACTTTGGTACTGGTAGCTCTGATGAGCACACTTTGGTACTGGTAGCTCTGATGAGCACACTCTGTTACCTCTGATGAGCACACTTTGGTAGCTCTGATGAGCACACTCTGGTAGCTCTGATGAGCACACTCTGTTACCTCTGATGAGCACATTCTGTTACCTCTGATGAGCACACTCTGTTACCTCTGATGAGTACACTCTGTTACCTCTGATGAGCACATTCTGTTACCTCTGATGAGCACATTCTGTTACCTCTGATGAGCACACTTTGGTAGCTCTGATGAGCACACTCTGTTACCTCCGATGAGCACACTTTGGTAGCTCTGATGAGCACACTCTGTTACCTCTGATGAGCACACTCTGTTACCTCTGATGAGCACATTCTGTTACCTCCGATGAGCACACTTTGGTAGCTCTGATGAGCACACTCTGTTACCTCTGATGAGCACACTTTGGTAGCTCTGATGAGCACACTTTGGTAGCTCTGATGAGCACACTTTGGTAGCTCTGATGAGCGCACTTTGAGCAACTCTCCAGTTAGCACATAAAAAGTACAAATCCACGACAAAGAATATCTGTCTACAAGTACACTATGAATCTCGAATTTATTTTTTTCAATTTTTTATAAACGAACTCAAAAGCTCTGGCATATGCAGCCGCGGAGATATAATTTAAACGACAGATATAAACTCAATTTGAGGCACTGAATCGTTTGATTTAAGCTTGAATTTGCGACACGATAGCCGAGCCGATCCAGCGGAACAGGTCCAAGGCCAGGGCGATGATCCAGGGCACGGAGGACATGAGTATGGTCAGGAAGATTGAGAACAGCACCATGAGAAAGTCGTGGGAAGATTTCACGCTGACATTGCAGTACACTTGGAACTCTTCGTCCCTCGCACGGCTGGCTTCGGCGGCTGCAAAATTTTAAACAATAATAATAGTCATATAACAAATAAAAAACTAACCTAGCCTACTAGCCTACTCCGTTCTGCTATATTCACCTGAGTATTTATCCCAGGCTCTAAGCAGAGTTAAGCAAAGTTAGCTGCGGTTAGTACCCAGCTGAATGCTTTACGTCTGCTTGCGTTACTCGCCTCTAAAGGTTAAGCTGAGGTCGAGTTTGCAGTAGAAATTCTCCCAACAGGTGAAGGGGAACTTGGGACACGCAAAATTCCATCACTGTGACTAATCTACGATCAGCGCAACCAAACTCTACTCTGCTCTACTCTATACTCAATTCTATTTAACTCTACCGCTACTCTACTCAACTCAACTCTCTTCCACTCTACTCTACTCTACACCACTGTACTCTACTTCACTCTACTCTACTCCACTCTACTCCACTCTACTCTACTCTACTCTACTCCACTCTACTCAACTCTACTCTACTTAACTCTACTCTACTCTACTCAACTCTACTCTACTTCACTCTACTCTACTCTACTCTACTCTACTCTACTCTACTCAACTCTACTTCACTCTACTCTACTCTACTCTACTCCACTCTACTCAACTCTACTCTACTTAACTCTACTCTACTTCACTCTACTCTACTCTACTCTACTCAACTCTACTTCACTCTACTCTACTCTACTCTACTCAACTCTACTTCACTCTACTCTACTCTACTCTACTCCACTCTACTCTACTTCACTCTACTCTACTCTACTCTACTCCACTCTACTCTACTCTACTCTACTCAACTCTACTTCACTCTACTCTACTCCACTCTACTCTACTTCACTCTACTCTACTCTACTCTACTCCACTCTACTCTACTCCACTCTAATCTACTTCACTCTACTCTACTCTACTCTACTCTACTCTACTCTACTCTACTCCACTCTACTCAACTCTACTCTACTTAACTCTACTCTACTTCACTCTACTCTACTCTACTCTACTCAACTCTACTTCACTCTACTCTACTCTACTCTACTCAACTCTACTTCACTCTACTCTACTCTACTCTACTCCACTCTACTCAACTCTACTCTACTTAACTCTACTCTACTTCACTCTACTCTACTCTACTCTACTCAACTCTACTTCACTCTACTCTACTCCACTCTACTCTACTTCACTCTACTCTACTCTACTCTACTCCACTCTACTCTACTCCACTCTACTCTACTTCACTCTACTCTACTCTACTCTACTCTACTCTACTCTACTCTACTCCACTCTACTCCACTCTACTCTACTTCACTCTACTCTACTTCACTCTACTCTACTCTACTTCACTCTACTCTACTCTACTCTACTCTACTCTACTCTACTCTACTCTACTCTACTCTACTCTACTCCACTCTACTCCACTCTACTCTACTTCACTCTACTCTACTTCACTCTACTCTACTCTACTTCACTCTACTCTAATATACTCAACTGAATTCAAAATTCAAGTGCACTTCTGTTCCAAATTCTAAATCTAAAGTGCAAAGAAAGCACAGAGAATACTTACAACAAAACAGCAGCGCCATCGCCAAGGCTCCAATCATGCTGGTAAAAATCTTTGTCATATTTTATTTCCAGAATCCCTAATTTGACCTTCAAATTTTAGCAGAAAATTAATTTCAACTCAACAAAGGCGTCTAATCAGTTTGCAGTGCCGTTTATTAGACTTTTTATGATAAAGTTTTTATATTTTTAGACGGCTCATTCCACCCGATCAAGGTCCGAAGCGAAGAACGCAAAATATAGCTAGTGATAAGAGCATTTTTCAGTGTGACACTGAGGGACAGCACGGGTGCAAGAGTGAGAGATACCGCAACCTGTACCAGGTACGGAGGATCACGAGCTGATACTGAAGGTACGAAGACTGTAACCTGATGTTTAAGTAATCAATTAATCACTTTTGTAATTGCCTCTCCTCCTCCCTGTTCCCAATTTTAGCAGTTCCCCAACAATTTCTTGGTGCTAAAGCCCCTTGGTGCTAAAGCCCCTTGGTGCTAAAGCCCCTTGGTGCTAAAGCCCCTTGGTGCTAAAGCCCCTTGGTGCTAAAGCCCCTTGGTGCTAAAGCCCCTTGGTGCTAAAGCCCCTTGGTGCTAAAGCCCCTTGGTGCTAAAGCCCCTTGGTGCTAAAGCCCCTTGGTGCTAAAGCCCCTTGGTGCTAAAGCCCCTTGGTGCTAAAGCCCCTTGGTGCTAAAGCCCCTTGGTGCTAAAGCCCCTTGGTGCTAAAGCCCCTTGGTGCTAAAGCCCCTTGGTGCTAAAGCCCCTTGGTGCTAAAGCCCCTTGGTGCTAAAGCCCCTTGGTGCTAAAGCCCCTTAGGCGTAAAGAGCAATGCTTTCGACTATGGGTGTGCAAAAGAGAATGAGTTGTCGCCTGCAGGTGCTTTACTGTTCCCAGTTCTACTGCGTGGACATCTGTGGACCCCTCGTGTTTGATGCAATTAGTTCATTAAGTTCATTAGATACACGTCAAACACGATGCACTCAAGTGATGAGTCTTGTTCTATAAAAAACAGGGCGCATTCTATTCGTGTTCATTAATTCGTCACCTGCATGGCAATGCTACGAGTATTTCGGGTCAATCAGGGACACGCGAATATGCGCTTCTAAATATTTATAGCTGTGCATTCTTGCATATAACAGGCCAGGGAATTATCATTGGACCGTGGAATTGACGCAGAATTGACACAAACAGTTTAGTCCCTTCTCACTTCTCACCTTTATGGTGGATTGCATTTATTTATTGATTGCTATCTCTTGCCAATCTACCACTATACACTATACAGGGCGCCAGAGGGCGCAGTGATTTACAACTCCTTTAATCGGTTTGCACTAGCTGCATTGGGCATCGCCAAGTTAGTGATTAGTTTATTGTCAGGGGATATCTTTTGTATCCATACGCAAATACATTATGATTTATTGGAAAGGCAGGCAAGCATTGACTATATTAGCACAAGGTAGTCCCCAATGAGGTTATTGTCTGCGTTAGAGCTTTTGAGCAGTGATTACGAACATGCAGCTATATCATCCTCGAAGATATTTCATGGACTATGCTACGCCGCAAACTGGCAATCATGCAAAGTTCTGGCAAAATTTCTGTATACCATTCTTGACATAATTTGTCTATGGCCAAACCCTTTTTTTCTCGACTCCAACATTTTTTATGGATTGTTATCGTGCTACCGTAAATGATTCAAGGCAAACAAAAAAGTTACGATGATTTTGTATTTATTACCGCAATTAATTAGTCTTGCGTCAAAACGATTATTATTGTTTGCGGCTAGAAATTGCGTAATAGTTGATTTGGGTAAATATTAGTCGTTACACTTGCTCGTGACTAATCTGCCAATGTATTATTTGTTTGAGTTTTTTTCACTACACTTAAGCCTCGTGAGGAATCGTGCGCCAGCAACCGCGTCTGATCGGGCATTGAGTTCGTTCATCGACGAACTTCGATCTCCTCCGGCGGAACCTCCCAGTACTTGACTGGCCACCACTTCCTGTTGCTGAAATGATATGTTTTGAGAGCATGCAGACTGGGTGATGACAACTTTACTGAGTGAGTATTACACTGTAATGAGTCGCTGGCTATAGGGTTTTATATTCACTAACCCTACGGCCTACATCCTAAAGGACTGGAATTCAGAGTAGCAGCCCTAATAAAACATGACTAGCAAGCTATAGTTTATTGCAAGTTTACTTTGCAATGAGGGTCCTTCGGGTGCCGACAGAATTTTTGAGGACAGCCAAAAACAGATTCAGTTTTCTACAATACAGTACCGGTAAATTGCAATCATCTCATAGTACATCCGGTGGGATTTGTCTAAGAATGAGCTCATATATTGAAAAAGTACTCACCGAACCAGCCTGTCTCCGTTCCTCTCTCGGAGCCAATGTCGTTTCATCGCCAGCCACGTCGAGGGTCTCTGTCCGCCGTCGGCCGCCTCGCCGTCCGGCTCCATTCGGCCAGCGGCGAAAGCTTCGACACCGCCCTGGTCTGTCAGCAAGACGGCGGCGGCTGTAGCTATGGCGACCAGAGCTAGCAGCCTGCGAGACACTGACCGCTGCGCTGTTGAAGCCGACGTCATTGCGTGCTTGGAGCAGTCGGTTGAGTTTGTACTAGAGTAGTCTGTTTACGAATTGCAGATTTTGCAATTAAATAACACTGATATGTGTTAGCTATGAGCAGCGATCCCCGATCCCTCCCTGTCATCTAGGATTAAATAGTGCTATTCCCTAGTCCCGACTGTATCCTTGATCCCCCAATCAGAAATCGGGAACATTAATTTCCAATTCTAAAAGCGGTTTTCTGTCTCCAGCGTGAGCGAATGACTTTTCCGATCGGCTTTGCATAGTCCAGTCGAAGACTTGGCATCCGATCAGAGCGTGGGCGAATAAGTTGAATAATATTGGAAAGACAGACCGTTTGCTTCTGTTTGTCTGCACACACGTCTGCACCAACTCAAGTAGATTTATTATTCATAGGATGTTCCGATAAGTCTACGTCCTTACCTGAGTATACTTAATCCCAATACTTACTTTCTTTTTATCGGCTCTGAAAGGTTCTTAGAAATGCATTAAACAGAATATAGACTATGCTTAAATATAAATTGATAAATTCTCTTATTTTTTTCAACTGTCAATCACAGGGTCGAATTGGATCCCGCAACTTGCACAGGTGAAACTAAGGTAAAAAATTCTAATTTATCTACAGTTTTTTCATCCGTCCTAAAGCAGACTCGTTGTCACATGCAGTGATATTGCAAAACCAATTTCTCTCGTTTCATCAGTTTCCTACCACGACTTGATTCCCTTAGCCTTTGTCGCAGAACCGTGGCGGAAAACCGATAGCTAGCTTTGAATATCTGAAATATTTTTAGCTATCCAGGCGGCCATATTTCTCATTTTATTTATTTTCCTAATCCCGGATTAACATCAGGACAAAATTATTATTGTCGAAAACGGTTAAAAAAGCTATCTGACAGGTAAGAAATATCAAAAGCTTCAATTCCATTTACTAAAATACAATTTACTGTTGTATGGTTGATCTGCCAGTGAGTCCCTTGGCCTTGGGACTCGCAGAACTGTCGGTGGACTTTTGCTTTTGTCCATAGACTTCTGCGGGGTTAAGGCACCAGTGAGCTTCAGCAGCTCCTCCTTCCTTTTGCTCCACGGTCCCACCATGGTCACCGTTCTAACAGCAAACAGCAAACGGCTTCTGCTTTAGACTTCCTTTAACAGAGAAACAGAAGAGGTGCTTCATTTTCATTTACTGTAAACTATAGAATGCTCTACCTGCATTTCTATATAGACCACCTTGATCAGTTTTTAGACTTCTCAATTTTCTTTGTCTTATTCTCTTTCCATCCTCTCCCTTTGTCTTCTTTCATTTCTTTTCTCCTTTATATGTACCTCTTCGTAGCCATTGGGCATCATTGGTGCTATTGTTCTTTGACCAGTCTCATGGTGATTTACATATTGTAATGATATCATAATAATAATAATTATTATTATTATTAATAATTATTTTATTATTAATAATTATAAAAGCCAAGCCAGTGTTTTTAGCTGGAAGAGGGTTGACAGCACCAAGGGGGGCGTAGCCTAGTGGTCTAGAGCGGCGCTCTGATGTGCCAGCGGCCCAGGCTCGATTCCAAGTGCAGATTTTTTTCTTTCGTTCTAAAATCATATCAAATGTATTATCATAAAATATATTAATCAATTCTTCTAGTGCTTGTACTTTCTTTGTAGATAGGAGCAATGACTCAAATCCATTTAATTTAAAACTGTGACAGAACGTTAAGTATTCTGTATAAAGAGCACTTATACCCAATGGAGACGGTACTTCTTTAAAACAACCACTCAGTCAGTAGCTATAGGCAAAATGCAATATGCAACTACTTAAGTCAGTATAATTGTTAAAAAATTAAACACCCGCCGTACTGTTGCGATCCTAAATGAAAAAATCGTCGAAATGAAATGTAGGATTCATATATCGATTTTGCGCACTCGTGCATAGACCATTTAAGCACAAAAAATCGATGTATGAGTTGCATTGTATTACGTTGGCTTAATACTTTAGATGGCGCGTTAGATGCACGCTCAGTTAATTTGTCTTAACCATAGACAAAAATGCGTGAAAGGCACGCAAGTTGATTGAGTGTTGCGAAGAAGGGAATAAGAAGCTGTTAAATTAAAATCACTTGTGAGAGAATATGGCTGAGCCACCAACTAAAGTCAGACTTCTGAATCTGAGCAAATTTCCGAACGAAATGATTTCCGGCTTGTCCACCAATGAGATTGACGACATTCTGAACGAGCCTGATAATCTACCGGAGTCGGCAATTGATCGAGAAGAGGAGGATCTTCTGGAGGCACTTTTCAAGAAGATACCTGACGAAGAAGCTGAACTACTTGAATTGGAACAGCTCGTTTCCGAAATCGAGGACACCGCTGCTAGTAAAAGTGTGACAAAGGCTACCGAATATTATGTCGGTAAGTTGCAGAGCTTCATGGAGAACCATCCGTCAGTTCAGCGTGATTTGGCGACTTCTACACTGGTGGGACGCCAAGTGATGACGCCAAGAAGAAACCAACTGTGGTTTATAACTTCTACAACACTGTCAACAACTGTCAACTTTGCTGATTTGCAAATCGAAAAACTGCATTTTCGATTAATTACACAAGTGTGTCTGTTAGTCTCTAAAGCGCTGATAAATGCTTCAAGTACATAGATAGTGCATGTAGGTGGTTGTATGTCCCGTATGATAGGCTATCTATATAATTTACGAGTGTACATACATACTAACCTTGCCCACGTGATTGTCACAATTTGTTGCGAACTTTTTTACTGTTTTAGCTGTGTACAGCCAAAGTGCTATTAAGCTAAATCCCACAGAGTGCGTGAATGGGGTGAGTGAAGATTATCGATTTTCTAGCAAGGTCAACTCCCTCTTCCTTACAATAGAGCTATTATTGACTTTCTAATGCTTTTTCAATTTAATCCAGCTCCCGCGCGTGTGGAGTGAGGTGGTGGGTTTATCGATTTTATGACCGGCCAACAGGCGTTCGTTACAAATTGCAACAGTCCCAGCCCCCCCCCCAACCCCCCAAATCTTGGATTGGCTTATTTTATCGGCGGTTGAGGTTATTGAGGTCTTTCCTAAGAGTGGCTATTAGCCGTCCCACCCCTCGCATTATATTTTAGAATGGCTTAGCTCATGGCTGTTATCTAATTTCAGCCGACTGACCCTCCATTGGGTAGTGCAGTGTACATGTTTAATTTTCTATGATTTTCTATACAAGGCAACTGGTAACGGCAATGGAATCGCTTCAAAACGCCGAAATCACACTTGATCGCTAATATGTGATTGATAAGAATGTGAAAATTTTGCTAGACGAACTTTGACTCTGCGAAGTTCCACACTGAATTGCTGGTTCTGGAGTGGGAAAACTTTAATAAAGAACATGATGATGACTGATGCAGCAAAAATGAGTCATAATAAATGAAACATTACCGGCTACTCTAATTAATCACGATACGCTCGTAAGACTCCCGAATTGATATCTTTACCGCATTGAATAGTAAGTCTTTCATTCAATTTAACCAGAACCAAATTATTGTCGCGAGTAGTGAATATGAATGCAATCATAATCATAATCAAGCTGTCAATTACATAGTCAAGTGGTCTTAAGACCCGCAAATCGCAATATTCGAATCGAACTCATTTGCAATCAAAAGCGCAGACAGACAGTTTTAACTTCGGTGTAAAACTCCAACGAGTCGTGCGCCCCTTCGCGGCCAATTCCAGATTGCTTGCAGCCGCCGAATGGCATGTTTAGGTCGCGTACTAGCCAACAGTTAGACCAAACAGTGCCGACCTGGAGAGGCAAATTTACATTTCATCGAATTTACATTGAAGTATTTACATTTGATAAACCCTCCCGAACACGGACTGCAGCCATCCTATTGGCTGATACTGCTCCAACCCCAAAATATCTGCCCCCATCTTAGCGCAGACTAAACCCTCTTCAACACGGACTGCAGCCATCCAATTGGCTGATACTGCTCCAACCCCAAAATATCTGCCCCCATCTTAGCGCAGACTAAACCCTCTTCAACACGGACTGCAGCCATCCAATTGGCTGATACTGCTCCAACCCCAAAATATCTGTCCCCATCTTAGCGCAGACTAAACCCTCCCCAACACGGACTACAGTCATCCCTATTGGCTGATACTGCTCCAACCCCAAAATATCTGCCCCCCATCTTAGCGCAGACTAAACCCTCCCCAACACGGACTACAGTCATCCCTATTGTCTGATACTGCTTTATAGTGGTTTCAAACGTCAAATATGGAAAAAAATTAAAGCACTATAAAAGCGAGCGTGCAGTTTTTACCAATCAAATCAAATCTAGCTAGTACATGTATCAGATCAGATACTCGAGTAAAGCGGCAAGCCATGCTTACCTGCAGCTGACGGCAAACACGCATGATTCTGCTAGCATCCCGGCTAAATAGGGTCGCACAGAGGCCATACTTCACTGAGTTCGCCCGCTTGATAGCCTGCAAAATCGATTATAAAAACTCGTTAAACCGAAAGGCAAAAATAGTTTTTTGTATATTATAAGTTGATAGAATCTAATAAGTCCGTTAATACGAGCGTACTTAGAGGTAAGACGCGTGTTAATTAAAAGAGAACGTCTATGAAATAGGGTGGACGCTAGAATGAAATAATTGCAAGGGTTAATAATTCGTATTATGAAGTAGCTAGCTATACTCGTACTAGTACTCGTACTCGTACTCGTACTCGTACTCGTACTAGTCAAGAGATCGCCGTAGATGAAACCGGCTTTATTAAATATCCTTGCGGAGGGATAAGCCGGAGAAATCCACAACATGGAATGCAATTTGCAAAAAAAACAGAAATCTAATCTGAAGAAAACATCTAAATTAGAAAAGCGAATATGCGTTTCTGACTCTGAGAAGGGACGAAGTTAGAAATCGAAGAATAAAATTCGAGGAATGATTTTAAAGGCTGCTATATCTAGCATCAGCCGTCTTTCCACAAAGATCTAAATTAGTGAACTTTTAGAGCATACTGAGAAAATGCGTAAACTTTGATTGTTTTTTACGTGACCATTATTTAAATAGACGAATAGATATCAAGGCAATATATATATATATTTATAGATAGATAGATAGATAGATAAATAGATAGATAGATAGATAGATAGATAGATAGATAGATAGAAAGATAGACAGATAGAATGATAGACAGATAGAAAGATAGACAGATAGAAAGATAGACAGATAGAAAGATAGACAGATAGAAAGATAGACAGATAGAAAGATAGACAGATAGAAAGATAGACAGATAGAAAGATAGACAGATAGAAAGATAGACAGATAGAAAGATAGACAGATAGATAGACAGACAGATAGATGCAAGCTCCGGCCTTGCAGTGCAACCAAGATAAATCAAAGGCAAACACACTGACATATTCACGCCCAGCAGATAAACAGAAACTGTATATCCCCAGTGCAGACAAGTTTAGCCACGCAGTGTAAGTCAATATTAAAAGAATGCCAAACAAATCAGCTACACGGTAATTGCAGATGTCAATCAAGCCAATGCCAAATCGGGAAATGCTGCCCTCCCTGTGCTAACAGAGCGTGAACAAAAGCACTGCACCAATGAGCAAACAAATGTATTTGCCGCTGCATTCCTGTGCGCTCAGTTGGCAGCCACATGTATGCAGTTCCAGTTGGAAGGTCTGTTGTCTCTCTTTTAAAACAAATTTCCCCTCGGCATATCCGTTAGATTCGCAGGCGTGCCTATAAGTCATCCTGCAGCAGCAGCAGCAGCAGCAGCAGCTTGAATATATCTGCTGCCATGTGCTAGCAACTGATAATTTATTAATTTATGATAATTATATATTTTAATGCTTTATATCGCAAAAGCCCAGAGTGTGCAGTTGGTTGTTAAATATTCTTAGATTATAGCAAGCAAGCATCAGCTATACTGAAGTGCATAGAATCCCACCTCTGATAGAATCCCATCTCCCATATGTAGAATCCCATCTCCCATGTAGAATTCCATCTCCCATGTAGAATTCCATCTCCCATGTAGAATCCCATCTCCCATGTAGAATCCCATCTCCCATGTGTAGAGAATCCCATCTCCCATATGTAGAATCCCATCTCCCATGTAGAATCCCATCTCCCATATGTAGAATCCCATCTCCCATATGTAGAATCCCGTCTCCAATATGTAGAATCCCATCTCCCATGTATAATCTCATCTCCCATGTAGAATCCCATCTCCCATATGTAGAATCCCGTCTCCCATATGTAGAATCCCATCTCTCATGTAGAATCTCATCTTCCACATAGAATCCCATCTCGCACGCAGAAACCCATCTCACACACAGAATCCCATCTCATACGCAGAATCCAATTTCCCATGTAGAATTCCATCTATTATAGAGAATTCAATCTCCCATATGTAGAATCCCATCTTCCATGTAGAATTCCATCTCCCATGTAGAATTCCATCTCCCATGTATAATTCCATCTCCCATATAGAATCCCATCTCCCATGTATAATTCCATCTCCCATATAGAATTCCATCTCCCATGTAGAATTCCATCTCCCATGTATAATTCCATCTCCCATGTAGAATTCCATCTCCCATATGTAGAATCCCATCTCCCATGTAGAATCCCATCTCCCATGTATAATTCCATCTCCCATGTAGAATTCCAGCTCCCATGAAGAATCCCATCTCCCATGTAGAATTCCATCTCCCATATAGAATCCCATCTCCCATGTAGAATTCCATCTCCCACATAGAATCCCATCTCCCACGCAGAATCCAATCTCACACACAGAATCCATCTCTCACATAGAATCCCATCTCCCATTGAATCCCATCTCACATAGAATCTCATCTCACATAGAATCCCATCTCCCATAGAATCCCATCTCCCATAGAATCCCATCTCCCATAGAATTCCATCTCCCACAGAATCCCATCTCCCATAGAATCTCATCTCACATAGAATCCCATCTCCCATAGAATCCCCTCTCCCATAGAATTCCATCTCCCATAGAATCCCATCTCCCATAGAATCTCATCTCCCATAGAATCCCATCTCCCATAGAATCCCATCTCCCATAGAATCCCATCTCTCATAGAATCTCATCTCACATAGAATCCCATCTCCCATACAATCCCATCTCTCATAGAATCTCATCTCACATAGAATCCCATCTCCCATAGAATCCCATCTCCCATAGAATTCAATCTCCCATAGAATCTCATCTCACACAGAATCCCATCTCCCATAGAATCCCATCTCACACAGAATCCCATCTCCCATAGAATCCCATCTCCCATAGAATTCCATCCCCAGATACAAAAGCCAATTAGTCGCACGAGTCGCACCTCAGCCTCATCATCGAATGGCACAATGCAGGTGACCGGGCCGAAAATCTCGTCCCTCATGCACGGCGCCTCGTCGCTAAGTCCGCCGTCACTGTCAGCTTCGGCGCCTACGATGACGGTGGGCAGCACAAAAAACCCGCTGGCAAGGTCAGGCGGCAGCTTCGCTGCGTCTGTCAAAGTCTGGCCGCACAGAATTCGGCCGCCGCTAGCCGGAGCGGATTCGATGTAGCTGAGAATTTTCTGACGGTGCTCGGCGCTCACAACGGCGCCCAACTTTGTGGCTGGATCGCGGCGATCGCCAACCTTCCATTTGCTGCGTTGAATTCGAATTTTAAGAAACATATGCGCTTTGTCTACTGTAAGTAGTGTTATAAAGAAATTGAAAGGAAATTTGTCATTAAAATTTCAAAACAAAATTAGCGTGTAACCTGATGCAAGTAGTGTGATTTGAAAATTTAAAGCGCTTTTTATTCCTCTCGAAACTATATAAACAAAAATTGGATTACGTACTGAGAGTAGTGTAGTTAAAAAATAAGATTCTTAGTTTGATAATGCAATTACAAACAATTAATATTCCAGATTAACTTACGCTGTCTCTTCTAGAAATTGACGCAAAAACTCGTTGTAAACGGATCGTTCGACAAAGATTCGACTAGTGCATAGGCAGATCTCGCCTTGGTTTGTGAAACTCGATCTAGAATTTGAGAAACTTGTTATAATGGTCAGCTTGTACTTGGCAGAGATGATTAGTTAATAATCAAAGTAAATGTGCTCAAATTTGCTTCCGGATAAAAGGATATTAATGCTCACCTAACGCAGGTCTCAACTGCGGCTGGAAGATCGCAATCTGAGAACACCAGTGCGGCATTTTTTCCGCCGAGCTGTGTAAAAATTAACGGATTAGCGATTTGTTTGTATGTAAAAGCCGCACACAAATAAGTTATCAGCAGGCATGCGCGAGGCAGGGACTACTCAAAGTAACATATATAGGACGCAACACTCGAAATCAATGGTAAATGTTTTGAAGGCAACTTTTAAACGTTTTTTCAAGTGACAGACCAATTTAACATGAAAAATCGATTAATGCGCCGTTAGAGCAGCATGTGAGGCACAAAATAGTGTGATTAGGACTTTCTCTGACACTGTTAAGAGACCCAATCACTGTTTTAGTGTTGAAAATCGTGAAATTTCCTATCTCCGTAGTGTATTTTTCCGATGAAACCTGCCTTTAACACTATTTCTGAAGGAAAAGCTTTATGAATATCGATAGAACAATAAGAAAGGCACAACATATCAAGAGATAAACACTGGATCTGCCTCCTGACTTGACTTACTGACTTAGCTGCAGGGTGGTCCGTAGACACAGCGGGGAGGCGAGGGTCGCCCATTCCGCTAGCCCCTGAAGGCCCGCAGACAGGCAGAGGCGCGGGGCCGGTCAGGGTGGTCCGCCGGTCCGTCCTGCAGCGTGATCTTCCGTTGGGAAGAAACTGGCTCGTCTAGTCGCCCGAAGGAACTGGATGAGCCGTGGGATGCTGTCGGGCTGGCAAACCTCGTCAATGGACGGGTTCGGCCCGAGGTAGCGTAGCCGGTCTCTGTTAAAGAAAGGGCAGTGACAGACAAAGTGCTGAGCATCTTCATTGTCGCACTCGCAAAAGGGGCAAATTTCGCTCTCGAGGTCGCCTCGGAGGAAGCAGTGCCTGGCGAGGTAGCCATGGCCGGTAAGGGTCATGACAAGGGCTCGAATATCCTTCCGATTCTGGTTCAGAAGGATGTTTCTGAGCCTGTGAGACGGGCAAGGAACCGCGGCACGAGATTGCCGGCAGTTTTGGGTGCCCGCCCATCTGTCCCTGTGGAGGGAGTCAGCCCAGTCGTCGATCTGACGATTGATGACTGTCAAGGGCATAGGGACCAGGGGGGCAGGGCCGAAAAAAGAGCCAGAGCCGCCCCTCTTGGCGAGGGTGTCTGCCAGCTCGTTCCCCGGAAACCCTGCGTGCCCTGGGATCCACTTCAGCCTGACAGTATTGCTTCTGGCCAGGAGGTTGAGCTGCCGGGCGCAGTCGGCGACTGTCCGGGAGTTCGTTGTGGTGTGGCAAAGGGCCTGTAAGGCCGCTTGGCTGTCGGAGTGGATGACAATAGTCTTTCCTCTCGTAACCTTGGCGTTTAGCTCTGCAGCGCAAGAGCTGATGGCAAGGACTTCGTTCTGGAAGACTGTGGAGAGTCTACCAGTGTGCTGGGCATGCGTGGCAATTACGCGGCCGTTGATGATGATGCAGACCCCAAAGCCGGCGCGACCGTCTTTGATGGATCCGTCCGTGTAGCAATGGACCTCCTGGAAATTCCAGTGGTCATTGGCAGCATCCCTAGAGGGGATGGTGACCTTGTAGCGCTGAAAGAGGTTGAGAGTGCGGGGTTCGCCGTCAGATAGGACGTGGAGCCCGCCGCTGTCTCTCAAGTCCTTGAGGCAGAGGTCAGCGTGGGGCAGAAGCTTGCGCTTAGCCATGGCCCTATGGGGCTGGATTCGAATGCCAGCGTCAGCTAGACGGCGGGCAGTCTTAGCCGCTTCCCTGCGGACAAAGATGTCCAGCGGAGGAATGTTGAGGAAGGCGTTGAGGCCATCGTAAGGAGCAGACGGAGGGGCGCTCATGATCGTGCGACAAGCGCGCCCTTGCGCTCTCCTGAGAGCCTCTAGACAGGTCTTTATCTGCAGGGCGCTAGCCCAGATCAGGCCGCCATACGAGATAGCGGGCCTAACCATTGCAGTGTAGATCCACCAGAGGCGCTTGGGGGTGAGCCCCCAGGTGGTGCCGACGGCCCTGCGCAATTGCGCGAGGACTGCGAAGGCCTTTTTGGCTTTTGTTTGAACGTGGGGAGACCAGTTCAGCCTGTGGTCCAGGGTAATACCCAGACATTTAGTCTGCTTGCAGAAGGGGATTTCCCTTCCGTAAAGCGTGAGCGGCCGAATCTGCCACTTGGTCCTGCTGGTGAACATGATCGCTGCGGTCTTAGTCTCAGAGAGCCTTAAACCACAGCGGTCCGCCCATTGCTCAGCAGCGTAGATGAAGTTCTGAAGAAGGTCCCTGAGGGTATCAGGGGACGGACCAGATGCCACCGCGGTGACATCGTCCGCATATCCAACTTTCAGAATGGGGTCAGGCCGAACATCCCGGAGGAGCTCATCGATGACCATATTCCAGAGAACTGGAGACAGCACCCCACCTTGCGGGCTACCTTTGCAGACGGGGACCGTCCTCTGGTAGCCCAGCAGACTGGCGGTGGCCGTGCGATGGCTGATCATGTACATGATCCATCTGGTGAGATGTGAGTGCGTTAGCCTCTCACAAAGAGCTCTTCGGAACGCCTCAAAGAGGACGTTATCGAAGGCGCCAATGATGTCCAGGAAGATCCCCAGAGCAAAGCCACTACCAAGCACGGCCTTCTCGAGTTTATCGACCAGGACGTGCAGCGCGCTTTCAGTGGAGCGACCCGCCCGAAAAGCGTGCTGGTTCTCGCTGAGAGGTTTGTTCTTCAGCTCAACAGAGAGAAGGCGCCAAAGCACCAGTCTCTCCATCAGCTTGACCAGGGAGGAGGTCAAGCTGATCGGTCTGAAGGATTTGATAGAATGGTAGTCCGGGCGGCCTGGCTTAGGGATAAAGATCACCTTTGCCTCGGTCCATGCCTGCGGGACATAACCAAGCGTGATGCATGCCCGAAGAAGGCTGCAAAGTTTGCGCAGGAAGCCTGGGCATTTAACCGCCTCTCTTAGAAGGGCCGGTACAATGCCGTCGGGTCCTGGGGCTTTGAAAGGCTTGAAGGAATTTGCCGCTCTCACAATGCGGTCCTCCGTGATGATAGATGCAGCCAGCGCGTGACCTCCCTCCGAGTGATCCGGAGTGGTCTGGTTAGCTGGCTCGTTAGGGAAAAACGCAGTGAGCATTACATCAAGCGTTTCCCCTGGGTTGTCCGTGGACGTACCGTCGGTGCGTTTGACCGAGGAGAGCTTAGACATTTTGTCCAGCGTGAGCGCTTTCACAACTCTGGAGGTGGGGCGTGAGCCCTCTAGCTCCTCACAGTATTGTCGCCATTTTTGAGCCTTTGCATTCCTAACCTGCCTTTTAAACTCATGAATTGCTTCATGATAGGCGGTTTGGTCTGCAGGGCTCTTAGTTTTAGTTGCTCTGCGGTGGAGTCTCTTAGCCCTGCGACGGAGGTTGCCGAGCTCGGGATTCCACCACGGCGCCGATTTTTTCCCTTTATAGGCTTTTAAAGGGCAGGACGCCTCAAAGGCGGCGGTTAGCGTCTCTGTCAAAACAGTCGCGCACTCATCCGCCTCTCGGCACGACGTGATCGTGAATGGTTGGCCAGGAGACCGATGGAATTCCTTCAGGGCGAGCCCGAAGGTTTCCCAATCAGTATTTCTGGCGTTCCGTCTCCACATAACACGAGTTGCGCTACGCGCGGCCATTAGGTTGAAGGAGATGAACTTGTGATCCGATAGTGAGGACACTGGAAGCACCCGCCACGCCCCAATACTCTGGTAGAGTCTGGGCGTTGCGAGCGTAGCGTCGATCACCTCCGACCACCGTCCGTTGTCAAAGGTAGGGGTGGACCCAGAGTTGCAGAACTCGAGGGTCGTAGAGGCAACGTAGGCTAGGAGGTCTTCGCCTCTCTGATTAATGCCAGTGCTGCCCCAGTGAGTGTGGTGGGCGTTGATGTCGCCGGCAACCATGAGCTCGTAGTTTTTGGCAGAGCAGAGCTCTACCAGCGTAGCGAGGGCTCTGGGGACGACCGCAGCATCGCCTGGTAGGTAAACCGAGGCAATGAGGGTGGTCTTCCCAGGAAGAAGGTCCTCGGATTGGATGACGCAGATGTCCCTGTTGGACAGGTCCGATCTGAGCCACGCACTGAGCGTTTTGCTCGCAAAGATGCAAGCTCTGGGAGGCTGGTTGGCCTCGCGAGGGTAAGTATAAAAACAATTGTAGCCAGCAGGGGCGTTTTGAGGCTTACCTCTGAGAGTCCAGGGTTCCTGGACGAGGATGAGCCCCGGCTTGTCGAGCTCGGCGTAACGCATAAGGTTGACCGAGGCTGCGACGCAGTGCTGCAGATTAATCTGCAGGCAATGGATTCCCTGGTTGCTGATCATTATCACGCAGTTGGGGAATCGTTGAGCAGGTCATCCTCCTCCTTTTCAGTGGTGGGTGACCCGCAGACCTCCATGGGAGTTTCAGCGTCCTCAGCAGTTAGGGTGGCTGTGGAGTCCTCCGCGGACGTGAGCCCAGCGTGGACGTTACCGTCGCCTCTCCTGCGTGCTTCGGTGCTGTCACTGCCCGTCCCCTCTGCCTCGTCGGTCAGGTCGATGCGGGTGGCGCCAGCCTCCTGGTGAGTCACAGACTCGAACCAGTCGGTCGGAGCCTCCCCGCTTAGAGTCTGGCCTTCTGGCTGTTGGGGTGGAGCGCGAGAAGCGCGGGCCCGCTCACGATGCGCACGAAGGTTCTTGGCCTGGTCCAGCGCGCGCTGGATCAGGCCGGACCTCCGGGTGCTCCTGGCGGGTCTGCGATTGCGATTTCCGGTTTCAGCAGCGCGAACTGCCTTACCGGGCATAGGATCGGCCGTTTGCCTCGGCTTCTTTGCCGGAGGAGCCTGGGCCCCAGTTCCGGTTTCGGAAGCTTTGGCATTCTTGGCTTCATCAGCTTTCCGCTCCTCGCAACGGAGGATGGTCAGCTGAGTCAGACCAATATGAATTGTGGACTTAGGCGGCAAGCGCTTAGCCCAGTCATCAGAGAGCCCTAGGATCACCGTAGCCCCCTTCTCCTTGCGGGAAGTGGCGTGGTGTAGGAGCCCGTTGACCTTAAGGTCGGGGTGCAGCTTTAGCAATATTTGCCTAAGCTGATCTCCGGACTTAATGGCACTGCCGGCCGGGATCCAGACGCGAAAGCGCTGGGTCTTCTGTCGTTCGCCCTCGCTGGCGAAGACGAGCTTGCCGAGCTTCTTGGGCCAGTTCAGCTTTGGCAGAAGCTCGCGTAGATTGCGGCTGCTCTCCTCCGAGCTGCACCAGATGAAGATGCAGCCGTCGGTCTTGGCAGACTTGACCACGCTCACAGGGCGGCCCGCCAGGAGCTGGTCGATGAGCGCAGCATCGATGGTGCGCCAGGCACTGTCGAGCTCGTCGGCCGTGAGGTCCTGCTCTTCCCCGAAGACGATGACCGCCGGTTGGAGCTTGACCTTTGAGGCGTAGTTGGTGGCGGCGGTTCCCGAAGGCCCGGCCGCGCTTGTAGCAGGTATACTGGGTGGCTCACCAGCGGGGGTTGTATCCTGGGGGGCAGGGGTTGCTGTGGTTCCTTTCGGCCCAACAGCAGCCTCGCCCTCCCTAGGTTCCCCTTCCGCCGGTGGCCGGCCCGCAGTACCCCGTAGTCGCCGTCGCCGCTCGTTGCGGCGTTGGTTGCGGGTGCGTCGGGCTTCAGCGGAGGGCCCGGTTGCGCGTGCGGGCATGTCACCAGCCGAGCCGGCGGCAAGCCCATCTGCCCCCGGTGGGGCGGCGCTGGTGCCAGAGTCACCGGCCGGAGTTGCCGGGGCCCCGGCTTCAGCGGGGGTTAAAGAGGCGGATGACGCCATAGCTGAAAGCGGGAAGGAGTGAGCTGAGTCACAAAAGAAAGAGGAAAGAAGAAAAAGAAAAGGACCGCTAGCGACCGGACAACCCCCCGGCCTTCCAGCCCATCGGCACGGTCAAACACCTTAGGCATTAGGGGGTACGTTAAGCAGTACCACGGCCTGCAGGCTGGCAAGCCAGACCCGCATACCCAAATTCGGCCGAAGCCACTGGATGGGTCGCCAGCGTCGGAGCCCAGTCTGTCCAGCAGCCCTAGGGTCTGCCTTGAACACACGCGGGGACGAGTACCCTGGGTCGACTTGTGAAACAGCGTGAGGGGGGGGGTCTGCGGCTGCCAGTGGCAAATAGCGGGTGCAGACCTCCCTCTCCAGCCTTGACCTGCTGAATATAGGGGCAGGCGTGAAGCATCGCAGACCGTAGCCCTTAGGCCTGGTCTGTCTCATACTTCACTGGCGTGCTGAATACACCTTCGCCTGTCAGGTGTATTCAGCTGTATTCTCCTGTCAAAAGCAATAACAATTTTTGTGCTGAAAAAATTAAAACCTCCTATCTCCGTAGTGTATTTTTCCGATGAAACCTGCCTTTAACACTATTTCTGAAGGAAAAGCTTTATGAATATCGATAGAACAATAGGAAAGGCACAACATATCAAGAGATAAACACTGGATCTGCCTCCTGTCAAAAGCAATAACAATTTTTGTGCTGAAAAAATTAAAACCTCCTATCTCTGTAGTGTATTTTTCGGCGCAAAGTTGCCTTCAAAACATTTACCATCGATTTCGAGTGTTGCGTCCTTCTACTTAAGTTGTCCTTGGCGCGAGGTGGGACAAAAACATTGTGACTGTGGCTTGTGAGCTCCTTATGAAAGAGTCACTCCTTGATCCCTTCAAAGTAGTCGGTAAATGCAATGCTGACTTCACGTTTTGGGATTCTGTATGATTCTATAATGTGCTCAAGGAACCCATTTTACCTCGGTGGATGATGATACTCAAGCGTCAGTAACCAGCCCGCTCAAGGATCACCAAAGAAAACAGGTTTATTCAGTGTTTCAAAGGCGTAGCAGACGTGAAGCCAGCATCGCATTTATCACAAGGGTGATTCAATTAATTTGAAGGGATCAAAGATTCAGTCTTAATAAGGAGCTCACAACTACAGCCACAGTCACATTACTTTTTGTGTCGCACCTCGACTCTCTGTGCCTCTCATGGGTGTGGATCACCCGACGAGAATCCCATCTCCCATAGAATCCCATCTCCCATAGAATCCCATCTTCAATAGATCCCATCTCCCATAGAATCCCATCTCCCATAGAATCCCATCTTCAATAGAATCCCATCTCCCATAGAATCCCATCTCCCATAAAATCCCATCTCCCATAGAATCCCATCTCCCATCTCCTATAGAATCCCTTCTCCCCCATAGAATCCCATCTCCCATCTCCTATAGAATCCCTTCTCCCATGTAGAATCCCATCTCCCATAGAATCCCATCTCCTATCTCCTATAGAATCCCTTCTCCCATGTAGAATCCCATCTCCCATAGAATCCCATCTCCTATCTTCTATAGAATCCCATCTCTCATAGAATCCCATCCCCATAGAATCCCATCTCCCATAGAATCCCATCTCCCATAGAATCCCATCTCCCATAAAATCCCATCTCCCATCTCCTATAGAATTCCATCTCCCATAGAATCCCATCTCCTATAGAATCCCATCTCCTATAGAATCCCATCTCCCATGTAGAATCCCATCTCCCATAGAATCTCATCTTCCATAAAATCCCATCCTCCATAGAATCCCATCCTCCATAGAATCCCATCTCCCATAGAATCCCATCTCCCATAGAATCCCATCTCCCATAGAATCTCATCCCCCATAGAATCCCATCTCCCATAGAATCCCATCTCCAAGATAGTAATCAAGGGTGATTGATTACTTTGAAGGGATCAAGGATGGAGCCTTCATAAGAGCTCACAGCTACAGTCACAATTTTGTCGCTTCTTTACAATATCTGTGCCTCGGGGCTTGACAAGACTCAGTCCGAAAATTAATGCGATGCACAAACGCACCTCAAGCGACAATTTCTTAACCATAGGCGCTGTTAGGGCTTGAATTCTCGAGCCAATCAGGGTGCTGCCAGTAAAGGACACAGCCGGCACATTGGGGTGCAGCACCAGAGCCTCGCCAGCCGTGGCGCCTCTGCCAAACACCATGTTGACAACTCCGGCTGGTAAGCCAGCGTCCGTCATCAGCTGGCAGAGTCGCCAAGCGGTTACTGAGGTCAATTCGCTTGGCTTGCACACGGCAGTGTTGCCTAATAAATAAATAATAAACACAATTAAGATGCGCTATTATGCATCACCTCTACTAGCAATTGAAGTAGTATTATTTGCCCATTGCTAGATATTTTACTCTTTTGATAAGGAATGCGATCAAGCACAATATTGACGCTTTTGATGTCTATACCGGCACCACATATAATATATTCTGGCGCCACTGATAATCTACTTTGGCGCCACTGATAATCTACTTTGGCGCTACTGATAATCTACTCTGGCGCCACTGATAATCTACTCTGGCGCCACTGATAATCTACTCTGGCGCCACTGATAATCTACTCTGGCGCCACTGATAATTTACTCTGGCGCCACTGATAATTTACTCTGGCGCCACTGATAATTTACTCTGACGCCACTGATAATTTACTCTGGCGCCACTGATAATTTACTCTGGCGCCACTGATAATTTACTCTGGCGCCACTGATAATTTACTCTGGCGCCACTGATAATTTACTCTGACGCCAGTGATAATTTACTCTGACGCCACTGATAATTTACTCTGGCGCAAGTGATAATTTACTCTGACGCCACTGATAATTTACTCTGGCGCAAGTGATCATCTATTCTAGCACCTATGACAAACGCATCCAAAAGTAAATGTAGTTTAATAACCATTATAATATATTCAACTATATTTAACTATATTTAACTATAATCATAGGGTTATAAAAAGTGACACTTAGTTAAACGAAAAGAAGCATTACTTTAACTGCCTACCAGCAGCCAGACACGGCGCCAATTTAAACGTGAGCAGATAGAGCGGCAGATTCCAGGGCGAGATGAGGCCGCAGACTCCTACGGGAGTTCGAATAGTCCAGTTCTGCGCCGAGAATTCAGCCTGGTAAGTGGCACTGCAGAAATTACAGAATTACAGAATTTTACAGCTGGCTGAACTGAAGCAATGCAGAGTTAGGCGTCTTGCTGAAGGACATAAATTATTCCGAGTAGATCGAGAATCGAACCTCCGACCTTTCAGTCGTAAATCCGCCACGCCCTATCCACTCAAAATGAAACTGTTCCAACACAAAATAATATATAGCTACTGCAGACGATAAAGACGAAAAAGATTTGCAATTTCAAGATTTTCCCATGCACTCTCTGTGTGCCTTCGGCGTTGGCTCTCAGGGCTGTGGAATTGCCTGGCAACCCCCCTCTCCCCTGGGCCAGTTTTCCTGCACCAAAAGTCTCAAATGAATTTGGGCCTGCACAGAATCGACACCAGGGGTCGTGGCGCGCGATAGTCCTAGGTGCGTCTGCCGCTGGCCAACTATTTAAAAGTGCTTCGTTCTCGCACATCAGCATCAGGTGGCTCTTGAGTCTGCAGAGCATTTCGAATAATTTGACAACTCACGTCTCCAAGTGATGCAGATTTGCGCTGGCAAAGAATCTAAAATTGTGCACCGCCCTGGGAATGTCCACAGCTCTGGCGAGCCACACCGGCTTGCCTTGGTCGCGCGATTCGAGCTCGGCAAGCTCGTCCAGGTGCTGCTCGATCTGATTGGCGATCGCATCGAGTATTTGAGATCTGGCCACTGCGGATTTGGCTGACCAGCTGGGGCAGTTGAAGTAAGGAAAAGCTTTTAGGATGCTATGGGCGCTGATTTGGTTGCTATGGAAGCCGAATTGGTTGCTTTGGGCGCTGATTTGGTTGCTTTGGGCGCTGATTTGGTTGCTATGGAGGCCAAATTGGTTGCTTTGGGGGCTGAGTTGGTTACTATGGAAGCTGATCGAATTGGTTGCTTTGGGCGCTGATTTGGTTGCTATGGAAGCCAAATTGGTTGCTATGGGCGCTGATTTGGTTGCTATGGAAGCCGAATGGGTTGCTTCGGGGGCTGAGTTGGTTACTATGGAAGCTGAATTGGTTGCTTTGGGCGCTGATTTGGTTGCTATGGAAGCCAAATTGGTTGCTATGAGAGCTGATTTGGTTGATATGGAAGCCAAATTGATTGCTATGGGCGCTGATTTGGTTGCTATGGAAGCCGAATTGGTTACTATGGAGGCCTATTGGGTTTCTATGGGCGCTGAATTTGGTTATTAGGGAAGCCGAATTAGTTACTATGGAAGCCGAATAGTTTACTATGGAAGCCGATTTGGTTGCTAGGAAAGCCGACTTAGTTGCTAGGGAAACCAATTTTAGCCTATTTTGGTTGTAACCCAACGCGGGTAGAGTAATATATATATATTTAAGCAACGTGGTTTTAGATCAGATCAAAACGGCCCTTTAAAGGGCAATGTCTATAACTTCGTGCAAAGTAAATCATTGAATGAGTGAATTAATTTCATAGCAATTTTTTCCTCGATTTCACAAAAAGTGTAGTTTACTACACAACATATCGGTATAGCGATTGTAACCGACTATAAGCCTACCTAGGGAAAGCATTAAGCGCCGAGTTCACCGCTGCGTCAACATCGTCAGCCCCGCTGTCTGGGAGTCGAGCCCAGGCCGAACCAGTCGACGGGTCGACGCTGTCCAAATAGCGACCGCCCAGCGGGGCAGTGAACTGACCGGCTATGAAATTCTCCAACTGCAGCAGATCAGCTGACATTGTTTTTATTGTTTCTCTAGACTTTTATACACTGATTAAGCTGGCTGCAAAAATTCGAAGTGTGCTAGCATTACATACAATTATAGGAACCCAATTAAGCTATTATAGAGGCAGCACCATTTCCTACTTGACCAATAGCTATACGCCCCACTGGGTTGTACAGCAATAAATTCCAGAATGTACTGAGATTGTTACTAGATAAGACACGTGCAGTGATTTGTTATCTAACAATTCTAGTGCTTGCTACTATACACAGGAAATTTAGCTTGAAAAAATTGACCATATGTACCAGCTATGTATTATGCATGTGCGCCCTTCGTTTTTCAAGTTGAATAGGCACTTGGTTGAAGCATGTTTACAAACTCAATCTTAGATTTAAACGACCGTTTATGCGCGATGCCTTTCTTGCAAACTCAGAATTTGTTTTAAGAGACGTCTATGGACCTGTGGAGAGCGCTGATGTTCAAGACCAAGTTTCTAAGAAGCACAGTATTAGCCTTAAAAAACGAAATTTCCAAGAAACCTAATATTTGTTTGGAGTAATGTTGATGGCCCAAGACATTTCTAAGAAACGCTTAGATTAAAGTGATGTCTATGGCCTCAAGACCTTTCCAAAAAACGAGATCCTAGACTGAAGTGATGTCTAAGGCTTCAGGACCTTTCCAAGAAACGAAATCCTAGATTGAAGTGATGTCTATGGCCTTAGGATCTTTCCAAGAAACGAAATCCTAGATTGAAGTGATGTCTATGGCCTCAGGATCTTTCCAAGAAACGAAATCCTAGATTGAAGTGATGTCTATGGCCTCAGGACCTTTCCAAGAAACGAAATCCTAGATTGAAGTGATGTCTATGGCCTTAGGATCTTTCCAAGAAACGAAATCCTAGATTGAAGTGATGTCTATGGCCTCAGGACATTTCCAAAAAACGAGATCCTAGACTGAAGTGATGTCTATGGCCTCAAACCTTTCTAAGATACCCAGTCTTTGAATTAGCTATCCGATATTTCTATGTTAAAGAACCACAATCAGCAAATGAAAAAATCAAATTCAACTCACAGAAATGCTTGATTTTAGAAGCGCTTTATAATCCAACAAAACAAAAGCTCGCATATATATTTATATATGGTAGAATTTTATTTGCACATTAATTGCTTAGATGCGTGAATAACTGCTATATATAAACACTCATAAGTAATACAATTGGAAACAAAACAGAGGGAGGTGAATATAGAGGCAAAAATTAACAGAAACCTTAAAATGGGACTAACGGTGCGAGTTTAATAATAAATAAAATATTAATAAAAGCTTTACTATCATGAATAAAAACTGTGGACACTGCGTTACAACGATTGATCTAGATATTGCAAGGAAATAACTAAATTTAATTTAAAGCATGCAAGGGATTACTTCAATGTAAGCATGTTTCTTGATTATTGCCTCAACCCGAAATCAGATTTGTTCAGAGGGTAATCCATAACTGTATTATGGTCACTAACCAAATAAGTAATGTAATATGCGTACATTACCGGCGCCAATTTGAATTAATTGATTTAATTAAAACAAAATATAAGCACACAGAAACAAACTCAGTCAAACAATAACAACAACATAAAATTTTTAACCAACGGAAAAATGTGACAATATTATTAACATTATATATGTATATGATTGCCAAATAAGTTCAGACACACAGTCTCTATATAATTTGTATCACAAAAACTAGTAGCATTACGTGAATGAAGCGTATTGCAGATAATATTCAATATTATTTTGTAAATCTTAATGAGATCAAATCACAATTCTGGCTTGCAAGGAGATTAGAGATGAATCTCAATATATTCATATATTTATACACATTGACCGGCCCTCAATGATTAATCACTCATAAACATATTTATAGAGAAACAAAGACAAGAGCAGGAAAAATATTTATAAGCTGATTAACCTATTATTATATAATATGTACATAGAAACAGAGAAATAATTATTATTAAAAAAATGTTCCTCTGTTAATATTGCAGCTGTCGGTCGGTGACACACTACTGCCGAGGAGAGTAATAAGTAGCAATAGTAGAGTATATATAATAGGATAGTGAGAATTTAGAGAAAAAAGCTGATTTTAAATTTATTTGATTTCGTCAGGCAGAAAACAAGGAGACACAACAGCAGCAGCCGTTAAATAGAATAAAACAGATTTTAAAAGTTCGTGACCTCATTTGAATCAACAGGTTGCAACTGGCTTGATGGTTGCTGCTTAGTTACGGCTGCTGCAGTTAAAGAAGTTTCTGTTGAGCTACAACTGCCACTGCCGCCTATTGAAGCTTGGCGAGAATGTTGCTGTGTCTGCTGCTGCTGCTGCTGCGGTTGCTGAGGCGATGGCGACACCGGCGCTTGGAGCTTTTTATGACGAACGGGGGACTGCGGCGGCTGAGTCCGCTGTGTTCCTCCGGCGGAACCGGCTTGGGAGCGTGTACTACAATATCAATACAGATATAGCAAATAAGTTTGTATTTATTTGATTGAATATGCATATTATTATATAGGTTATTGTTCAACAATAACTATTGGTGTTGCAAACAAATGGAATGTCTGCTCTTGTAAAAAGATACTTACCTTAGGGAAAGGGGTTTAGGGAAGTGCAGGGAAGGGAGTGTAGGGAGTGTAGGGAAAGGAGTGTAGGGAAGGGAGTGTAGGCAAGGGAGTGTAGGGAAGGGAGTGTAGGCAAGGGAGTGTAGGGAAGGGAGTGTAGGAAGGAAATGTAGGGAAAGGAGTGTAGGGAAGGGAGTGTAGGCAAGGGAGTGTAGGGAAGGGAGTGTAGGGAAGGAAATGTAGGGAAGGGAGTGTAGGAAGGGAGTGTAAGAAGGGAGTGTAGGGAAGGGAGTGTAGGAAGGGAGTGTAGGGAAGGGAATTTGGGGGAGTGTGGGGAGGGGAATTTGGGGAAAGGAGTAGTGTGGGGAAGGGAGTGTAGGGACGGGAGTGTAGGGAATGGAGTGTAGGGAAGGGAGTGTAGGGAAGGGAGTGTAGGGAAGGGAGTGTAGGAAGGGAGTGTAGGGAAGGGAATTTGGGGAGTGTGGGGAGGGGAATTTGGGGAAAGGAGTAGTGTGGGGAAGGGAGTGTAAGGACGGGAGTGTAGGGAATGGAGTGTAGGGAAGGGAGTGTAGGGAAGGGAGTGTAGGGAAGGGAGTGTAGGAAGGGAGTGTAGGGAAGGGAGTGTAGGAAGGAAATGTAGGGAAGGGAGTGTAGGAAGGGAGTGTAGGGACGGAAGTGTAGGAAGGGAGTGTAGGAAGGGAGTGTAGGGAAGGGAGTGTAGGGAAGGCAGTGTAGGGAAAGGAGTGTAGGGAAGGGAATTTGGGGGAGTGTGGGGAGGGGAATTTGGGGAAAGGAGTAGTGTGGGGAAGGGAGTGTAGGGACGGGAGTAGTGTGGGGAAGGGAGTGTAGGGACGGGAGTGTAGGGAAGGGAGTGTAGGGAAGGAAGTGTAGGAAGGGAGTGTAGGAAGGGAGTGTAGGGACGGAGTGTAGGGAAGGGAGTGTAGGGGAGTGTGGGGAAGGGAGTGTAGGGACGGGAGTGTAGGGAAGGGAGTGTAGGGGAGTGTGGGGAAGGGAGTGTGGGGAAGAGAGTGCGGGGAAGGCAGTGTAGGAAAGGATGTGTGGTGTTGGCAAGATAAAGTAGTTGAAGAAAGGGAAGTTACCAGAATGCCAATTAATGTTTCCAAAATAGACAACTAACATCAGAAATGATTCATTCCAGATACCATTGTCAGCTAATATTAATATCACACTGGTCAGAACTGTTAGTTTTGAATAGAAAATCACCTGGATATTTAAAAGCACGCGAGAAGGTAGGGTTAAATTGCAAGGGTTAAACTGACTCTGGGAAGAAAACACAATCGTGATTTTCAGGCATAGCAGGGCATAAAATGCAATCAGTCTCACATTTGCACGGTTATTACGAGATTTCGAATTTTATTACCAAGTTAATTTTCAATTTCATATTTGGCATGCAGAATAGCAATTAGTATAAGTCAACTAGACCTGGGCTTTAACGACTTTAACTTGTTATTCCTTAACATTAACAATCGATATAAACTGAAATATGGGGAGTTATGGATTTGTACACAACTAATTTATGTTGCAATAAGCATACTACTGTTATCAGTTAACATACCAAGTTAAAAATTGTTTCAAAAACTACTAGCAATTTTAATCCGGTGACACGCATACAATCACAAGAAATGCTGAAACTTGCGTCTTTTAGAAGTGCCGCACAGGAAATTAGCATCTCAGTGACTGACAGGGAATTAGCACCCTGTGACTGACAGGGAATTAGCACCCAGTGACTGACAGGGGATTAGCACCCAGTGACTGACAGGGGATTAGCATCCCAGTGACTGACAGGGAATTAGCACCCAGTGACTGACAGGGGATTAGCACCCAGTGACTGACAGGGGATTAGCACCCGATTAGCACCCCAGTGACTGACAGGGAATTAGCGTCCCAGTGACTGACAGGGAATTAGCACCCCAGTGACTGACAGGGAATTAGCACCCCAGTGACTGACAGGGAATTAGCACCCCAGTGACTGACAGGGGATTAGCACCCCAGTGACTGACAGGGAATTAGCACCCCAGTGACTGACAGGGGATTAGCACCCAGTGACTGACAGGGGATTAGCATCCCAGTGACTGACAGGGGATTTGCACCCCAGTGACTGACAGGGGATTAGCATCTCAGTGACTGACAGGGGATTAGCATCCCAGTGACTGACAGGGGATTAGCATCCCAGTGACTGACAGGGGATTAGCGTCCCAGTGACTGACAGGGGATCAGCAGTGAATGACAGGGGATTAGCATCTGTGACTGACAGGGGATCAGCAGTGAATGACAGGGGATTAGCATCCCAGTGACTGACAGGGGATCAGCAGTGAATGAAAGGGGATTAGCATCCCAGTGACTCACAGGGGATTAGCAACCAACGGGGATTTTTTGCATGCTTTTTTGTCACAAGCAGAACTAAAAACCAAAACGGAATTTAGGTCACAAACGCAGTCAGCAAGCACGTTATCAAAGTTCAGACAGTGAACAGTCATAGCAATGGCACAGCAAAATACCAAGATTTATAACTAGGGTAAGAAAATTAAAAAATTTTTTTTTTAAACGAAAATAAGCACAAGTCGGCTTACTGAAGTAAAGAAATCAGACGAAGGCTGTGAGACACTGGAATATTGAGTCATTAGATTGTATTAATTAACAAACCCACAAATCAATCCTAACAGTTAGAAAGAGTTATTAGTTAAACAATAAGGTAGGATCGATTTATTAAATATTGCTTCTAATGTTTAGCACGCTTGAATAGAATTTAAATCATTAGAAAATTCTATTGAAAACACAGCATGTTACTTGTCAGTAGTACACTTAACACTAATGAAAACAAAAATAATTTTCTCAAACTTTAATGAACAGACCTCAACTTTCTTCTAAAGCTGCTTGTTGCTTTTAACAATGTAGTAAATAGATTTATATGACCATTTCTGCAAATTGGTCGCGATTTATAATTTATTGTTAGTAAAATGCAAATTAGGCTTAAAACGGTAAATTTTAGTATATAGGACTAGCCATTTGGCCCCCTAAAGGGGAGGGAAGATTTCAGACTCACAAATATCAAGAATGTGTCTTGGATTCTATTTCATCATTTTATAGTCTTCGAGGATCGACGATTTAATTAATGATTGAACAAAACGCAACCATCGAAAGCACGATAGGAAAGCTTCACTCACAACATAAAAATTGAAACTATAAGCAAAACAAAGAGAGGACATTAGCATAACATACTACTTATACTACTTTAGTGAGTAGAGTAATTAGCACATAAAAGTACACCCCCAGAACTTACTCGGCAACAGCGGCAGGAGAGCGGCTGGCCCCGTCTGGACTGTCCAGAGCGGCCAGCACAGCCGCTGGACGAACGAACGAAGCTGAAGTGGCGGCTGCTGACGCTGCAGACTCGCTTGTTGGCGACTGCGCCGGCGGAATGGACAAGTTGCTAGGCAAATTCATGAACTTGGGCTCTGCAAGGGCGGGTGCAAACGATGCTATTAAATAATGCGATTATTGATATAAACAGGAAAAGGTATTACAACGAATAGTAGCCAGGTTAGTGATAAAACTATACTAGTAATAGTATATGCGGGAAAAGTACATGCAAATTATAAAAAAAATATGTTTTCCTTTTGACACGACACGAATTTAAATACATTGGAATTTAGAATTTAGGCAAATTCAAATCTATTACATGATATTACCCCACAGCACCCACCACCCCAGCAGAACCCACTCACAACCTCACAGCACCCACCCACCACTTCCACAGCACATACCACCTCAGTAGCACCCCCCATAACAATCCCGACAGCACCCAACCCACCACCCACTCACAACCTTACAGCACCCACCAAACACCCCCACAGCACCCACCAAACACCCCCACAGCACCCACCAAACACCCCCACAGCACCCACCAAACACCCCACAGCACCCACCAAACACCCCACAGCACCCACCAAACACCCCACAGCACCCACCAAACACTCCCACAGCACCCACCAAACACTCCCACAGCACCCACCAAACACCCCCACAGCACCCACCAAACACCCCCACAGCACCCACCATCCCCGCAGCAGCAGCCAAACGGCAGCAACCGACAATAAGCCAAAAAAATTGGATCATATTAATTGCCCTCAAGAAATGACAAGGAGCTTAAAAAAATTTGCCCTCATATAAAATTCAGATTATTAGTTTCAAAAAATCATAAAAAATTACAGTAGACAAAGACTACGACACAACAAGACGAATAGGTTAATAGGTACTTGGTAATAAGTAACAACACAATATCTAAACAAAGACTTGTGCCAGCCCTGCGCTATACCGAAGGCACTGTGACCGCCGCTGCCGCCGCTATAGTTAACGCTGCTCATCGAGCGCAGTCTTTGTTGTTGCGAATTGACAGCGAAGTCTGATGGAGGCGATCGCAGATCTGGCGTAGAAATTTATTCAGTAAATTTTCGCATTCTTTGTTGCATTCGAAACTAAGCCAAGAAAATAGCAGCTCGTTACAAGCCAGCAAGCGCTCTACTAATGCCACTGGCAATGAAAGCAATATAAGTGGTGTGTTATAAGTGGAATGTTGGGTCACCGGGTGCCAAAGAAGCTCAAAAATCAAAGAAAAGAAAATAAGCGGTTTGTTTGCACAGGCAAGTACTGACTGGGTCACTAATATATTAGTAATACAAGCAATAGTGCTTAGTGTGGAGTGAGATGGGGTGGTTGGGGTGGAGTGAGATGGGGTGGAGTAGGGTGGGGTGGGTCGAGTGGGTTGGGGTGAAGTGAGGTGGGGTGGAGTGGTTGTGGAGTGAGGTGGATAGGGGTGGGTGTGGAGTGGGGTGGGTGTGAAGTGGGGTGGATTGGGGTGGGTGTGGAGAGGGGTGGATTCGGGTGGGTGTGGAGTGGGGTGGATAGGGGTGGGTGTACAGTGGGGTGGGTGTGGAGTGGGGTGGATTCGGGTGGGTGTGAAGTGGGGTGGATTGGGGTGGGTGTGGAGTGGGGTGGATTCGGGTGGGTGTGAAGTGGAATGGATAGGGGTGGGTGTACAGTGGGGTGGGTGTGAAGTGGGGTGGATAGGGGTGGGTGTGGAGTGGGTGGATGTGGAGTGGAGTGGATAGGGGTGGGTGTGGAGTGGGGTGGGTGTGAAGTGGGGTGGATTGGGGTGGATTGGGGTGGGTGTGGAGTGGGGTGGATTCGGGTGGGTGCGAAGTGGGGTGGATTGGGGTGGGTGTGGAGTGGGGTGGATTCGGGTGGGTGTGAAGTGGGGTGGATAGGGGTGGGTGTGGAGTGGGGTGGATTGGGGTGGGTGTGGAGTGGGGTGGATTGGGGTGGATTCGGGTGGGTGTGGAGTGGGGTGGATTGGGGTGGGTTTAGAGTGGGGTGGATTCGGGTGGGTGTGGAGTGGGGTGGATTGGGGTGGGTTTAGAGTGGGGTGGATTCGGGTGGGTGTGAAGTGAGGTGGATAGGGGGTTGGCGATGATAAAGGATATTATCTGAAGGCCTCTCTCATGTTAGTTAGATGGAAGCTCTTGATTTCACATAGGCGAATGAACTATGAAAAGTAAAGGAAAACAAAGAGATAATTAAACAGCTTCTACCTAAGCCAAAGCAAAACACAAGATAGCTTAGATGCAAGCCTGCCAAAAGCGATTAATTACGAGTAATAATGCAAGGTTCAGACATCTAGCTACAAAAATTAAACCAATTCACAACATCAAAGACGGCAGTCTTAAAGGCACAACGATACGGACTTGTGTCTAGATAAAGAAAGAGAAAAATAATAGACGAGCCCTCTGACCAGCTATTTAATTTGCATCTCTGACGTCTAACATTGCCAGTTGACATCTAAAGTCGTAAAACTGACACATAATATCGCTCTTTGACAATGTGACTCCCTGCCACCCAATTTGATTCTATGACACTTGATGTCACTCTCTGACACTGAATGTCACTCTCTGACACTGAATGTCACTCTCTGACACTGAATGTCACTCTCTGACACTCAATATCACTCTCTAACACTCAATGTCACTCTCTAACACTCAATGTCACTCTCTGACACTGAATGTCACTCTCTAACACTCAATATCACTCTCTAACACTCAATGTCACTCTCTAACACTCAATGTCACTCTCTGACACTGAATGTCACTCTCTGACACTGAATGTCACTCTCTGACACTGAATGTCACTCTCTAACACTCAATATCACTCTCTGACACTGAATGTCACTCTCTGACACTCAATATCACTCTCTAACACTCAATATCACTCTCTGACACTGAATGCCACTCTCTGACACTCAATGTCACTCTCTGACACTCAATATCACTCTCTAACACTCAATATCACTCTCTGACACTCAATGTCACTCTCTGACACTGAATGTCACTCTCTAACACTCAATATCACTCTCTGACACTGAATGTCACTCTCTGACACTGAATGCCACTCTCTGACACTCAATGTCACTCTCTGACATTGAATGTCACTCTCTAACACTCAATATCACTCTCTGACACTCAATGTCACTCTCTGACACTCAATGTCACTCTCAGAAACCCAATATTCCTCCATCACACTCAATGTCACTCTGGCACTCAATGGCACTCTCAGAAACCCAATATCATGACACTCAATGTCAGCCTCTGACACCTAATGTCTCAAGTGATCCTTTAAACCCTGTAACAACGATAAGCATTTGAGCGAGAAACAACAAAGGAAGGTATAGAACTGAAAGAAAAGGAAACACAGAGAAAATATAATAAATAAAGAACCTTTAAATCTGGTGAGTCTCGGACTATCCACATTAGTGCCAGCCGGGCTATTACCGCTACTACTATTAGTAGCCGCGCCCAACGAGGCGGATTTTAATAAATGCCCTTCAAATATGCTTCGAGCTTGTTTAACAAAATCGTGAGTAGTGGTTCCTGTCGCAGTTGCCGCAGCCGATGATGGCACAGTAGCGGCGGTCAATGGTCGATCTAATCTGCCTAGGGATCGATCTAATCGATGATGCTGATGCTGCTGTGGATGAGGCCGATGCTGGTGAGCTTCGGTATTAACTGAGGATGCAGTGGCGGCAGCGTCAGCCGCCGCGGCAACACCGTTACTGCGCAGGGCGTGCAACGTGAACGCCGTGTCGTACAGATCCGTGTGGAAACTTTTCGTAGAAAATTTTCCTCCGGCCCCAGCAGAATCGAAGTTAGTAGGCGTGCCCGGCTCCGTGTGGCCGGCGCCGCTGGTTGCTGCCGTTGACGAGGCGAATGACGTCGAACCGAGGCTTCGCTCGGAGTCGCGACGAAACGGATGATGCTGCTGGTGATGCTGACTTCGATTTGTCAGGCTGCCCATTGGAGCTACCGGTAGCGGAGTTGGGTCTATGTTCGTGGTGCGCGAGCGGGGGCAGTGGCAAAGACACAGAGCAGGGTTGGAGAGGAGGCGGGGATGAAGAGGGAGAGAGAGAGGAGAAATTATCAGCTGACATGACGGACAAAAGTGCGCAAAATAACACGAGGCAGCATTTCGAATATGTATTTCTAAAAAAATAAAGATTTTAATTTAATCTACAAAAAATACTATTAAATCCCAGGTTCCCCGATAAGTTGATCCCTAACTATGAAATCCCAAATCACAGATAATTTGAACGCCAATTATTAAATTCCCGATCCTAAAGATAATTTGATCTTCAATTATAAAATCCCCGATCCCAGATAATTTGATCCCCAATTATAAAATCCTAGATCCCAGAGATAATTTGATCCCAAATTATGAAATCCCCGATCCCAGACAAATTGATTCGCGATTAGCTAGATAATTTTATCCCTATTCAACGAAATCTCAAATATTCTATAAGTTTGCATCAAAGTTAAAAAACCTATAAAATTTTACTGAAAAAATGACAAAAACATCTTGTCAAAAGTATATCAAGAAATACTATTCTTTAACCAGACATTCGATTTATGCAATGAGAGAAAAATATGTTTGCAATAAATATTTAGTGCTTAAATTACCCCAAACAACTACCATTGCTAGTCAAACTTATTTTTATGCAACAAAAAACAAATATTTATTCAACTATTAATATTATGATAATGATATGCTAATCAAGTTGTATTGCCTATATGCAATAGACTGCCATATACAGGGCAATCCCGCTAACGTCTCAATGGGCGGGCACGTATTATAAATACAGACCCTTTTCCTTACTTCATTTGCATCACTCATAGTTTACAAAAATGAATTATCATATTATGCATAGGATTATTGACATCATGCACTTCTGTCTTCTCAATAATTTTAACAGCGCGATAAAAAAGGAACAATAAATCCGTGTGGTACAGGGCTCGATTCCAACTAAGTTGCTGTGCAGAAGACGATATCAGACAGAAAATAACAAGAACTTTGTAGCCTAGTGGTTAGAGCATCGGGCTCACGACTGAAAGGTCGGGGGTTCGATTCTCGAGATCCACTCGGAACAATTTTTGTCCTTGAGAAAGACACTTAACTCTGCATTGCTTCAGTTCCCCCAGCTGTAAAATGGGTGCCAGCATTAGATGGGGTAACTGAGGCTGTGTGGCGACCCCCCAGTCCTTGGACTGAACAGCCGTACGCAGCCTTCAGCTGGGAAGAATTTGGATGATACCAAAGAGAAACATCAACAACCAGAGACATAGGCAGGCTTACCTTCGCTACCAAAGCAGAAGTCGTGATGCACAATGAGATTCTCGACTATCAGGGTGCCCAAATTGGCGCTATGCAAATCGTCGTAGTTGGGCGGCGCTCCTGAGCCGTTGGCGCCCGATGCAGACGCCGGGAAAGTGGCGCCACTGGAGGCGCTCTGACGGTACAGAGGGAACAGAAATTATAGGGTTTAGCTGCGCTAGATAACATTGTAGCGGCTAGTAGGGGTGAGATTGGGGCGATTTTTAGGGGTGGTGAGATTGGGGCGGTTCTTAGGGGTAAGATTGAAGCGATTGTTAGGGGTGAGATTGAAGCGATTCTTAGGGTTGAGATTGAAGTGATTCTTAGGGGTAAGATTGAAGCGATTGTTAGGGGTGAGATTGAAGCGATTCTTAGGGTTGAGATTGAAGTGATTCTTAGGGGTGAGACTAGGGCGATTCTCAAGGGTGAGATTAGGGAAATTCCTTGGGGTGAGATGGGGGCAATTCTTAGGGTGAGATTGAAGCGATTCTAAGGGTGAGATTAGGGCAATTCTTAGGGGTCAGATTGAAGCGATTCTTAGGAGTGAGATTGAAGCGATTCTGAGGGGTGAGACTAGGGCGATTCTCAAGGGTGAGATTAGGGAAATTCCTTGGGTGAGATTGGGGCAATTCTTAGGGGTGAGATTGAAGCGATTCTAAGGGTGAGATTCGGGCAATTCTTAGGGGTGAAACTAGGGCGATTCTCAAGGGTGAGATTGGGGCAATTCTTAGGGGTGAGATTGAAGCGATTCTAAGGGTGAGATTTGGGCGATTCTTAGGGGTGAGACTAGGGCGATTCTTAGGGGTGACACTAGGGCGATTCTCAAGGGTGGGATTAGGGAAATTCCTTGGGGTGAGATGGGGGCAATTCTTAGGGGTGAGATTGAAGCGATTCTAAGGGTGAGATTAGGGCAATTCTTAGGGGTGAGATTGAAGCGATTCTTAGGGGTGAGACTAGGGCGATTCTCAAGGGTGAGATTAGGGAAATTCCTTGGGGTGAGATTGGGGCAATTCTTAGGGGTGAGATTGAAGCGATTCTAAGGGAAAGATTCGGGTAATTCTTAGGGGTGAGATTGAAGCGATTCTTAGGAGTGAGATTGAAGCGATTCTTAGGGGTGAAACTAGGGCGATTCTCAAGGGTGAGATTGGGGCAATTCTTAGGGGTGAGATTGGAAATATTCTCAAGGGTGAGATTGGGGAAATTCCTTGGGGTGAGATGGGGGCAATTCTTAGGGGTGAGATTGAAGCGATTCTAAGGGTGAGATTAGGGCAATTCTTAGGGGTCAGATTGAAGCGATTCTTAGGAGTGAGATTGAAGCGATTCTGAGGGGTGAGACTAGGGCGATTCTCAAGGGTGAGATTAGGGAAATTCCTTGGGGTGAGATTGGGGCAATTCTTAGGGGTGAGATTGAAGCGATTCTAAGGGTGAGATTCGGGCAATTCTTAGGGGTGAAACTAGGGCGATTCTCAAGGGTGAGATTGGGGCAATTCTTAGGGGTGAGATTGAAGCGATTCTAAGGGTGAGATTTGGGCGATTCTTAGGGGTGAGACTAGGGCGATTCTTAGGGGTGACACTAGGGCGATTCTCAAGGGTGGGATTAGGGAAATTCCTTGGGGTGAGATGGGGGCAATTCTTAGGGGTGAGATTGAAGCGATTCTAAGGGTGAGATTAGGGCAATTCTTAGGGGTGAGATTGAAGCGATTCTTAGGGGTGAGACTAGGGCGATTCTCAAGGGTGAGATTAGGGAAATTCCTTGGGGTGAGATTGGGGCAATTCTTAGGGGTGAGATTGAAGCGATTCTAAGGGAAAGATTCGGGTAATTCTTAGGGGTGAGATTGAAGCGATTCTTAGGGGTGAAACTAGGGCGATTCTCAAGGGTGAGATTGGGGCAATTCTTAGGGGTGAGATTGGAAATATTCTCAAGGGTGAGATTGGGAAGATTCTCAAGGGTGAGATTGGGAAGATTCTCATGGGTGAGATTGGGACAATTCTAAGGGAGAGATTGAAGCAATTCTTAGGGGGAGACTAGAGCGGCACTATAAATTACCTGGTAGATGTGGTTCAATATTTAGGCTTGAGAATGGCAAAGCTATTCTTACAAAGAAAGACTCTCACCTGAAGCTGCTGGGCCAGTGTGCCAACAATATTCGGTCCAATGCAGATGCCAAGATTTTTAGGCGACATTTTATTGCGCTCCTGTCTGTCGCAGACTAGCGCTAGAAATTTAATTAAATGTCGCAAATTGTCGAAATATTGCGGCTGCCTACGTTGCAATTCTGAGCAGCAGCTGTGCAGAGCCATGCGCCGCTCGTCTGAGCTGGAAAATGCGCAAGCCTTCTTCCATTCCGGCAGCAGAGACTGACCAATCAGAGGCTCGGGCAGCTGCTTCAAATACTTTTTCAATGCGCCACATATAGAAGCACTGTCGTAGCGATGGATTTCTGATTCTGCTTGCATCACGTCTAGGAATGACTCCAGCTTCTGCACTGAACTGGTTGGCCCGTTAACGCGGAATAAGCCCTGCGATGGTGTTAAATGAACGAGGTTTTTGAGAATTATAACAAATCTTAAGGACTACTAACTATCCGATCCTTGATTGGGGAATCTCGGAAATCCCTACTAACAACCTTTAATTTCTTGATTGGAAAATCCCGTAAATCCTTTCCAACTTCCAGATTCTTTATTGGGAAATCCGCGAAATCCCTACTAGCTTCCAGATCCTTGATTGCGGAATCCTGGAAATCCCTACTAGCTTTCAGATTATTGATTGCGGAATCCTGGAAATCCCTACTAGCTTCCAGATTATTGATTGCGAAATCCTGGAAATCCCTACTAGCTTTCAGATTATTGATTGCGGAATCCTGGAAATCCCTACTATCTTCCAGATTATTGATTGCGGAATCCTGGAAATTCCTACTAGCTTCCAGATTATTGATTGCGGAATCCTGGAAATCCCTACTATCTTCCAGATTATTGATTGCGGAATCCTGGAAATTCCTACTAGCTTCCAGATTATTGATTGCGGAATCCTGGAAATCCCTACTAGCTTCCAGATTATTGATTGCGGAATCCTGGAAATTCCTACTAACTTCCAGATTATTGATTGGGGAATCCCAGAAATCCGGAACTGTGAAATTCCAAAAAATCGCTAAGTTTCTTGAACACATTAAGGGAATCCCCTTAATTTCTAACTTCTTTATCTACAGTGACGATATTTACAACCACTTAACTGCCTGATCCTCTATGCAGCAGTCCAGTTTCTATTATTAAATCCACAATTCACCTCCTCATCCATAATATCGTCCCGTCGAAGAGCGGCGGTGCACACATCGATAACGTAGGCTATACGGCGCCCAGTCCTAGACAGATGATCGCCCAGCGGGGTGCCGTAGCACGGCCCAGACAGTCTGGTAATTCTAGCCACCTCGGATTGCAGCTTGGGCAGCTGCTGTTGCAGATGCCGGGCGCAAGCCGAGTGATAATCCAGTCTGGCCTGCATCAGCTGTAGCAGCTGCTGGCAGTGCGCCGGCTTCTCGCCTTGCAGAGAGTTCAGCTGCACAATGTAGGAGTCTCGCTCCTTGCGCTCCTCGTTCTCTCGGGTGGACACCTCTAGCTGGAGCTCGCCTGCGGATAGCGGAGGGTGAGATTGGACCGATTGTTAGAGTGACATTGGATAGACTCGTATAGGGTGAGATTGGACCGATTGTTAGAGTGACATTGGATAGACTCGTATAGGGTGAGATTGGACCGATTCTTAGAGTGACATTGGATAGACTCGTATAGGGTGAGATTGGACCCGATTCTTAGAGTGAAATTGGATAGACTCGTATAGGGTGAGATTGGACCGATTCTTAGAGTGACATTGGATAGACTCGTATAGGGTGAGATTGGACCGATTCTTAGAGTGACATTGGATAGACTCGTATAGGGTGAGATTGGACCGATTCTTAGAGTGACATTGGATAGACTCGTATAGGGTGAGATTGGACCCGATTCTTAGAGTGACATTGGATAGACTCGTATAGGGTGAGATTGGATCCGATTCTTAGAGTGACATTGGATAGACTGCTAGAGGGTGAGATTGGACCGATTCTTAGAGTGACATTGGATAGACTGCTAGAGGGTGAGATTGGACCGATTCTTAGAGTGACATTGGATAGACTGCTAGAAGGTGAGATTGGACCGGTTCTTAGAGTGACATTGGACAGACTGCTAGAAGGTGAGATTGGACCGTTTCTTAGAGTGACATTGGATAGACTGCTAGAGGGTGAGATTGGACCCGATTCTTAGAGTGACATTGGATAGACTGCTAGAGGGTGAGATTGGACCGATTCTTAGAGTGACATTGGATAGACTGCTAGAGGGTGAGATTGGACCGATTCTTAGAGTGACATTGGATAGACTGCTAGAGGGTGAGATTGGACCGATTCTTAGAGTGACATTGGATAGACTGCTAGAGGGTGAGATTGGACCGATTCTTAGAGTGACATTGGATAGACTGCTAGAGGGTGAGATTGGACCCGATTCTTAGAGTGACATTGGATAGACTGCTAGAGGGTGAGATTGGACCGATTCTTAGAGTGACATTGGATAGACTGCTAGAGAGTGAGTTTGGACCGATTCTTAGAGTGACATTGGATAGACTGCTAGAGGGTGAGATTGGACCCGATTCTTAGAGTGACATTGGATAGACTGCTAGAGGGTGAGATTGGACCGATTCTTAGAGTGACATTGGATAGACTGCTAGAGGGTGAGATTGGACCGATTCTTAGAGTGACATTGGATAAACTGCTAGAGGGTGAGATTGGACCGATTCTTAGAGTGACATTGGATAGACTGCTAGAGGGTGAGATTGGACCGATTCTTAGAGTGACATTGGATAGACTGCTAGAGGGTGAGATTGGACCCGATTCTTAGAGTGACATTGGATAGACTGCTAGAGGGTGAGATTGGACCGATTCTTTGGGGTGAGATTAGATAGATTGTTAGATGTTGAGATTGAACCAATTCTTGAGGGTGAGATTGGAGTACTTCTTGAGAGCGATTAGGGCGACTTTTAGGGATGAGATTAGGGTAATTCTTAGGGTGGGATTGAGGTAATTCTTAGGGTAAGATTGGGGTAATTCTTGGGGTGAGATTGGGGTAATTCTTGTAGTGAGATTGAGGTAATTCTTAGGGTAAGATTAGGGTAATTCTTAAGAGATTACGGACTTACTGTACAATTACTGTATAATATACGTGCTTTGAGACAAAAATATTAACAATCAGCTTTGGAAGCTTGAGAAACACGAGCCAATCTTACCAACAGCGTCGGACACAGTGCCGCTACCGCCTCCGCCGCCGCCGCCGCCGCCGCCGCCGCCGCCGCCACTAGCAGACTGCTGCTTCTGCATCGCGTGTGCTAAACGGCGCCTTAGCTTGGCAAGATCAGCGCCCAGTCTATTCAGGCTGCGCCGCTGCTGTTGAAGATCCACCAGTCGGCGTTCCCGATCGCGCAGGCCCGCTGCCCACCTGCGAGGGAGTGCATGTTTGATTAACGGTGTTAAGCGTGACATTGCCACTATTATCAAGGTAATTATCAGCTTTTATGACTAAAAACTGATCCGATCTGTAAGAACACCCTTTCTCATCTCTTTAGGAATAGCTCCAATCTCACCCCTAAGAATCGGTCCAATCTCACCCTAAGAATCGTTCCAATCTCACCCCTAAGATTTACCCTAATCTCACTCTAAAATCGCACTAATCTCACCCCTAAGAATTGCTTTAATCGCACCCTAAGAATCGTTCCAATCTCACCCCTAAGATTTACTCAAATCTCACTCCTAAGAATCGCCCAATCTCACTCCTAAGATTTACCCTAATCTCACTATAAGAATCGAATCTCGCGCTAAGAATCGCCTCAATCTCATTTGTTAAGAATCGCCTCGCCTCAATCTCATTTGTTAAGAATTGCTTAATCTTACACCGGAAAAATGCCAATTCAAATAACATTTCTAGGAACCATAGACATGCTTGGGCACAACCTAGGGATTCACCCGGCCGTTTCTATTGGCAACACACACATGTAAGTCGCTATTGGACGGAAAAGTAGTCACGTGACTGCTCTCAGCCAATAGCGACTTACATGTGTGTGTTGCCAACAGAAACGGCCGAGTAATTCCCAAGGTTGCGCATGTATGACCATAGATACCATAGCACTTACTTAGTCATTCCATCATTGAGCTCGCCGCGACGCTGCATCAACTCGGCCTCAGTCTCCGCCAGGCCGTCCAACACGCAGTCAAACAGATTGCTCCTAGTCCGCATTGACTCAGCAGACTGTTGAAAAGCTTCTCTCAAAGCCTCCTCAGGTTGTTTCCTAACTAAACATTTATCTGTTCGCTTGCTAATCTTTTCTAGGGCCAGACGCAACGGTTCGATAGTATCTTCAACTTGTTGGCATTGATCTGGCAAAGCTGACAATTCTGATGCGCTATTAGCTGACTCCAGATTTTGATCGCCACTGCCTCCTGGAGCTGGGCCTGCTGCTGCTGCTGCTGCTCCTGTTGTTGTTGTTGTTGTTGTTGAAGCTGCCGACGATGAAGTCAGCTGGTTGGTGGCACTTGCACCACCAGAACTAATAGCATTAGCGCCGCCGCCGTGATTGGCGCTTGGACTCATTCTAAATAAATTATTAAATCGATCTTTTTGAAATAGTCGCAGTTGTAGATCATATTAATGAAACCCGAGGGTCAATCTACCCGGGAGTCACCCAGGAGGACAGAAGTAAACGACCTGACACAGGAGTCACCCAACTGACACAGGAGTCACCTACCTGACACAGGAGTCACCTACCTGACACAGGAGTCACCTAGCTGACATAGGAGCCATCTACCTGACACAAGAGTCACCTAGCTGACACAGGAGTCACCTAGCTGACATAGGAGTCACCTAGCTGACATAGGAGCCATCTACCTGACACAGGAGTCACCTACCTGACACAGGAGTCACCTACCTGACACAGGAGTCACCTAGCTGACATAGGAGCCATCTACCTGACACAAGAGTCACCTAGCTGACACAGGAGTCACCTAGCTGACATAGGAGTCACCTAGCTGACATAGGAGCCATCTACCTGACACAGGAGTCACCTACCTGACACAGGAGTCACCTACCTGACACAGGAGTCACCTAGCTGACATAGGAGTCACCTACCTGACACAGGAGTCACCTAGCTGACATAGGGCCATCTACCTGACACAAGAGTCACCTAGCTGACACAGGAGTCACCTAGCTGACATAGGAGTCACCTAGCTGACATAGGAGCCATCTACCTGACACAAGAGTCACCTACCTGACACAGGAGTCACCTACCTGACACAGGAGTCACCTAGCTGACATAGGAGCCATCTACCTGACACAAGAGTCACCTAGCTGACACAGGAGTCACCTAGCTGACATAGGAGTCACCTAGCTGACATAGGAGCCATCTACCTGACACAGGAGTCACCTACCTGACACAGGAGTCACCTACCTGACACAGGAGTCACCTAGCTGACATAGGAGCCATCTACCTGACACAAGAGTCACCTAGCTGACACAGGAGTCACCTAGCTGACATAGGAGTCACCTAGCTGACATAGGAGCCATCTACCTGACACAAGAGTCACCTAGCTGACACAGGAGTCACCTAGCTGACATAGGAGTCACCTAGCTGACATAGGAGCCATCTACCTGACACAAGAGTCACCTAGCTGACACAGGAGTCACCTAGCTGACATAGGAGTCACCTAGCTGACATAGGAGCCATCTACCTGACACATGAGTCACCTAGCTGACATAGGAGTCACCTAGCTGACATAGGAGCCATCTACCTGACACATGAGTCACCTAGCTGACACAGGAGTCACCTAGCTGATCCAGGAGTCACCCACCTGACCCAGGAGTCACCCACCTGACACAGGAGTCACCTACCTGACCCAGGAGTCACCCACCTGACCCAGGAGTCACCCACCTGACCCAGGAGTCACCCACCTGACACAGGAGTCACCTACCTAACCCAGCAGTCACCCACATGTCACAGGAGTCACCTACCTGACCAGGAGTCACCCACATAACACAGGACACACCTACCTGACCAGGAGTCACCCACATGACACAGCAGTCACCTATCTGACCCAGGAGTCACCCATCTTGCCTATGCAGCTAAAAGTACTTTGGTAGCTCATATACTCATGCAATTTTTTAGTATTTTAAATATTTTAAATATTTTTCCATTGTGAAATTTGAAGCTTATAAGACAGTTTCTTTCAACATTATTAAAATTTGGGCTTGTAAAATGACTACTAACAGTGGTACACACTATGCATATGGTACTAAACTACCTAGGACCTTATTACATATAAGAATTTCTTGCAAAAATAGCATTTTTGAAAGCATAAGACAGATCCCTTTTGTAGCCAAAGTCTAAAATACACAGGATGCCCTCCTTTTTTACATTTGACTATGCCAGTATAAGTCCTAAGGATCAGAGATTTGGTAGTCATTTGTGCCTTCTTCCTTATGTACCTGCCCTATGCTACTACCTTATATGCTATGCCATTGCCATATATAGTACTAATTGCTGCATGTCATGCAACTTCTAAGGACCAATCTACTATCTACATAAGACAACTGTCTATAACAATGGTCATTGGCTGTAAAAAAGGCTCTAAATCATTGTAGATATCTGCTAGAATGAAAATTCTAATTTTTTTTATTTGTACATATCAAACTTCAAAATTTTAGTAAGCTAGCCATGCAACTTACTTTTTGATCAAAAATGTGACTTAGGGCCTACCTATAAAAAACCCTAAAGCAAAGATTATCATACTTTAATGAGTGGTAGGAATAACTATGACTATATTATCAAGGCTTAATGCCTTATTATCTGATTAGCAATATTACATCTATGTTTAAATATGTATAAGTAAAGATAAGGGGAAAAAGTAAAAAATATATTTTGTAATAGATTTAATAGTTTTGGCAAAAGCCCACTTTGGCAAAGCCACATTGGCAAAATACCATTTTAGAGAATCTAATTTGGTAAATGCAATGATTACTTTAGTACACAATATAATATTATTTATTTAACTTTATATATTTGAATGTTAATAGTATTTAATTTATTATGCTTATTTATTATTAATATTATTATGCTTTTATTGCTTTTTTAATCATAATTTCCTATTTTCTAATTTATTAAATTTCTTGTACTCTATAATGTCAGATTTAATCTATAAAGTACTAAGAAATTAGTTTAAATATTGATTTTTGGATTCTTTGTTCACTTAAAATGGAATCTAATATTTCTATTGTAGTAAGATTAACTCAATGAGTCAATATTATAAGAAAAGAAGATCATTTTCTTTGCTAGACATAGACTTGTGCTAGTACTTCATTGTCTTGTTTTATTAAACAAATATTTTATTAAGTTCCATAGACTTGGCCAAAGTGGTCACTGCTTTTGCCAAAGTGGATTTTCCAAAATGGTCTTTTGCCAAAATGGCCTTGGCTTTGGCTTTGCTGAAGAGTGAAGTAGTCTTTTGCCAAAAGGCAGTGCTTATCCCCACGGTACTGTAGGAATAATTTCTGTCTTATTCCAACGGTACCGTGCAAATAATTTTCTGCTTTTCCGCATGGCACACTGATGAGATAGCTGCCGTGTGGGAAGTTTAGTATACAATTTGAGTGCAGTATAACAACATAACTTGGCTTGAACATTTGTTCTAAAGAAATAAAGATTTAAGGACTTTTCTATGAGAAAGAATTTTTTTGTGTAGTAACAAATGATTTAAATTGCGTGCCATGCGGATAAGCAGAAAATTATTGCACGGTACTGTTGGAATAAGACAGAAATTATTCCTACGGTACCGTGGGATAAGCACTGCCTTGCCAAAATGGTCAGCATCTAATTTAATAAATATGTTTTTTGATAATGTAAAAACATTGGATAAGGAAGGGAAAAAGCAAACTAAATTAAAATGGAAATTTATTATACATTGATTAAACCTAATGCAATTCTATTGAAAAATTTAATAAGACTATAAACAAATGTTCTTTTCTTATTATTGTCAAATTTTCTTTTCGTCTCCAAATTTGTGTCTCCCA